>OX382305.1:21377746-21977746 GCA_947507805.1 Aporophyla nigra | reverse complement strand
GCGCTCGTCGCTCGTCGCCAGTGAGCAGTCGCGCCGCGCTCCGACCGCGCGCTCCTTCCGCCCTCGCGACTCCGCGGCGACACCGTCACGTCAAACACATACAATACACCGCTAATGCGTTCTGTTTACAATATCACATTAACACGTGCCTCCGGATTTGAGGGGCGACAGTAGGGTCACGTGAACAACCCGTATTGACACACAACAACAGCCCAGCGGGAGGAACAACAACGTTTCTGGTGCGTATTTTCACGTTTCTATGTACTTTAGTGGTTTCTTATTTGCGTTGGGTATATATGGATGTTAGGGCCGCGGTCTGTGTGAAAAACTGCCTTAATTGAGTAATATGAGGACATTAGATAGATAAACTGGCTAATGTCAGTGTCATTCCACGTGCCACATAGAATAAACGTCAGAGTGGTCGTAATTGTACGTTGAGAACGAACTGGAAAACGTTAACTTGTACCGACTGTACAAATAACCTTACAAATTATGAAAATGTACTCGAATTGGGAGTAAATTCATGAAAGTTTGATGAAAATGATTGGTTCCCCTTCAGGTGATGGTTTTGTAAGATTAGTTATTCTCGGTGTAGTGAAACGCTGAACATTTTTGGGTTTGTAAATGAAAATGTTGTTAGGACTGAAAACTACGAAAATCCCCAGTTCATGTATGGAACATTCCCTCAAAATGTGTCAGTTTAACTCAATTTCATTGTTTCTCTTAGTATATTCAGCACTTTTACCTAACAAGTGCGTGTAGAATCAATAATTTAATGTTAAAACTGTCTAATTCTTACTCGTATCGATTTTTCAGTGAAAATGTCACATGTTTCAGTTGAAACATCACATACGATTCTGTTCTACCTTTAGACATGGTTACGGAACAGATTAAGGGCGGATACCGGTTTTCCGACGCCTCTAAAACCTTTGGTAATTTAATCTATTTTAAGACTAAGTTTTAATGAAGACCTGTTTGAATTGAATAAGAAATTAAGACCACAGCTTATATTTAGGACAGCCAAAAATAAATACAATATTTAGATTAAAAAAACAAGTAATCCTTAATTTGTTCAGTATTTTGTTATCTAATCAAATGCATCATTTGATAAGAGAAATCAAAATCGCTGGAATTAGATAAAGTTATGATAAGTTGGTATCACGCGAAGTGAAAACGTGGGTAAACAGCAGTGCATGTGTTTGTGCACCAGAAATATGCAAAATATTTTGTTCGTCTTGTTTATTTCGGATTTTTCCGTAAAGTTTGGTACTATTTACAGAAATCTTTAAACGTTTTACAATTTGTATGTCATTGAAATATTACGATCGCTTCATCAAAAGACTTCCCAATTCTCGTCTTGTCAAAAAAACAGTCGGTCTCAAAGAGATACACCGTACACAGAAGGAAAACTGTTTATATTTTCCTTTTGAGTAACTGAAGCCCGGCAAATACCAATGTGACTTTTCATATGTCCTTTCTGAGTTTATCTTGAAAATAACTGACATCGGTAAGGACAAAAAACATTTTGAGGAAATCTCGACTTTATAGTTAAAAGACTTAAGTTTGAAATCGCCAACCTATCTTGAGCAATCATGATCAGCCTTTGTCCTGCTGGATAAAAATCGGCTCTTATTAGATACAACAGACGCCAAGATATAAAACTAGTATAAATATAACACATGCTCGTGAAATTCAAATGTAATGCAACTTTTAAAGTAAACAGTTGAAACTATAGGTAAATGCATACAAAATCTAACTTTCCCATTTCGATCGCTTCAAGGGACACTTTAATAATATGGTCAGCGGGAAAATCTTCCCCTTTAGTTTTCATGAAAGTCGGAATTGGTTTCATGAAAATAATATTTAAATTTTGTAATATTGAGACTGAAACCGGAAAGATTCTCGATCTGAAAAGTTATTTCGATCTTTTTGTTTCAAAGCTGCTCTTTTTATAGCTATTTCGTTAATCTTTAAAAAGATTATCAGTACTAATCCGATTTGAATGATCTACTTTAGTTAAGTAAGGACTGATTTTCAATAGATACATAACGTTTGTCTCAGGAAAAATCATTCTTATAACTGTCATACTTATTTATATTTCATAATAAAGTTATCTGACTATGGGAAAATCAGCCATTAGTTGAAAAATATTTGTAAATTTCGTATACAATTTTCTGGGAGAAAATAAGTAAGTAAAAATGTTAGTGAGGTTTTTTACATTAAACTTTAAGTACTTTGTTCTAAATTACTTCTTTATATTTTCGGTGTTTTAGGCTGTGAAATACCAATCAGTCAGTCAGCCACGGGAGTGAATGAAAATATTTACACGCATATGAAAGACATAAGCAAAATCTACAATTTGGCTTTGTAAATTATCACATCATGTATGTACCTAAATATTTTAATGCAAGAAGATTTTATCATTTACATAGTTGAAAATCGTTATGCAGTTCGTAATTTTTTAACTACGTCATAAATTGACTTACAAGTGAGGAATTAAAATTGCAGTTTGACAGCATTTGAATTATAATAGGTAGTAAATTTACCATTATTTCAGACATACATCCATACATTTTTACAAAAATAGCGTTAGTAGAGTTTATAGTAGTACACGCAAAAAATAACAAAGTTAAAAGGTGTTAGTAATTTGTTAATAAATAAAACAAGTTACACTATAATAATTACGTCCATCAGCTAAATCTGTGCACGTGTACAGTTGCCTGGTACACAGTAAAATACTGTTTAATATGTCAAACCAAAAAACTAAATCTTCAGAAACATACAAGTTATTTGACGATAAAAAATCGGTTTTAGGTAAATTAATTTTCCGGTCATGTGAATCTTTAGGTACGCGGCAATTTAATGTTCCGCGATTATTATAGCATACCTAAATTAAAAAAAAGTGAAGCCAGTTCAGTCTGTAAGTAGACCATCTCCGTCATAACTTAATCGAGGACAGAGGATGTCAGTGACCACGGCGAAATGAAGTACATTTTACTAGTACAGGCTTCCAAATTCTTGTGTCGTTACTTTTTACTATTATACCGATCTTGAATTAGAAAGAAAACGGCTTTAGCACAGTGTTGTTATAAATACTCCTATCTTATGGATTTTTTGGGAAAAAATGTTTACCTATACAATTATGAAAAAAAAAATATGTTGCAATATAAAATGTTATCAACTAGCTTTCATACGTCAGTTTCGGAAAACTTGGGAAAGTCGAACTTGTTTTAAATAAATGAAATAGTTCTATTAATGATAATTATTGATAGAACATTCTCTTACAAATAATTAACCGTGCTAAAAGTGTGGAAATAATTCGAAAGTTAAATAATTTTACATCGATTTGTATCTGAACTAGACTGGCTGGCTGGCTTGCTGGACTTCAATTTAACTGACGAAATATAAGTTTACGACAAGTATAATCATTTCAGCCAAAAGATGTCCGCTACTGCACATAGGCCGTGAAATGCATAGAGAACGCGCAGCAACCGTCTCTATGCTTTCTCTAGTAAGTCTCTTAGTCGTCTCCTACGACACCCACAGGAGGAAATGAGATGGTGCTATAATTTACGTCCGTACCACACGGAATGACAAGTATACCTCTACCTAACACTTTAGTGATTAAAGGTGTGATGTTATATGTGTTGAAGTTGAAAATAATAACGCAGAAATGATTACCATTGTAATGTCTACTTGACATCAATTCACTACAAACTGTTCAAGTGATTGAGCGGTTTACGAGAAGAAGATAGTGGTTATTGGGAAACATATTTATACGTATGTCATTACTTCTTCCTAGCGTGATAAATGATTTTTAACCGACTTCAAAAAGGAGGAGGTTATCAATTCGGATGTTTATATGTTTTTTTTTTTTTTTTTTTATGTATGTTCGGCCATAACTCCATCATATATAGACGGATTTGCAAAATTCTTTTTTTGTTCGAAAGGGGTTTATTCCGAAATGGTCCCATATAATTTTCATATAGATCTGATGATGAGTTCGGGAGACAGACACCGGAACTCTTTAAAAAATGACAGGAAATCAACCGCGATTTCTGCTATCGCATAAATATGCATTGTTTGTTTGGAATTAGTGCAGGGTGAATACCACAACTAAAAATTTAAAAATAAAAACTTTTTTGCAAAAAAAAAAACAACCGACTTCCTTAAAAACACTACAAAGTGAAAAATAACTTTAATTTCGGAAGTCGGTGGCAAAAAAAAACCATAAATACAGATCCTAAGACACCGACTACCGAAATTAAAGTTATTTTTCACTTTGTAGTGTTTTTAAGGAAGTCGGTTGTTTTTTTTTTTGCAAAAAAGTTTTTATATTTCGGTAAGTAGGTTTATACAAAAATTTTTACACGTCAATCATATTTTTAACCAGTTGAGCTCGTCGTTTCTTATCTGAATACTCTGAGAAGAAAGGCCGAAACAAACTCAGAGATGTGACAAAGAGACTGTGCTCTTTTAAATTCCAGACATAATCTTGGTTACATCCTGTGAAGACCATGTCTATTGGTGTCTGAAATGGTCTTTTAAGTAAATAAGTACACAGATTGAGTGGACCAGTCCAGTCAGGCACACATTTATCACTAACCGTGCAGCTCTACTCAGAACTTAACAAACTCAAAAATTCGACGAACAATACCAAAGAAATCTGATCTAGCGTGATTATGGTATATGGAGAAAACTGCAAGTTTACGCATTTTATTAGAAACTGACCTATAATAATAATAATAATAATTTATCTTTATTTCAGACATACGTCCATACATTTTACAAAGATAGCGTTAGTAGGGTTGTTAGTAGTACACACAAAAAAATAATAATAAAAAGGTGTTAGTAATTTGTTAGTAAACAAAACAAGGTGCACAAAATAACTACTGACTATTTCCTATTTCTGTGCAGGTGTACACTTGCCCAGTACACAGTAAAAGGACTGTTAATTTTGCACGCTAACGTTCTGAGGACAGTGTTGGTGCTACCACGGACCCTGCTCATCATCGATGCAGTTCTTTTCCTAATGATGGAGAAGAAATCATCGATGGAAGCATCCGCAAACATTGCGGAAGCACTGCAGTACCGAGGTTTTCTCAACACTGCCCTCAGAGCGTCATTGTACTGAATACGTAGGGCGTTGTAAGCCCGCCGCGTAAAGTTGATCCACAGACTGCACGTGTAGAAAGACTGACAGAAGGCTCTAAACAGTAACAGTTTTACATCTGTGGTACATCGTGCGAATCTGCGGGCCAACATGTTGCAGCGGACTGCCAACGCCCTCCTTTCCCTCTCTAGGTCTTCATCGTCCTGTAGCCGATCTGTCAGCATGTGACCCAAATATTTGTCCTGTTTACCTATGTCAACGCTAACTCTGTTAGATCTTCTAACATGAACAATATGTTGTTTGTCATTAGTTCTTAATTAGTAAAACTAAAGAAAAGTAAAAATTGCTTATTGCAACATTCAAAATAACATTTGCACGTAACGTTGGTCCCAAATTCAGCACAGCCGGTATACTACATATCTTGAGAACAATAGGTTGTTAGAATAGTGATTTAGAATCGGCATCCACTTAAATCGTGATGGCCCAATTGTTTAGGCCTCGCCTCTAATGCATGATATTGTGGGTTTATATATTGACAAGCTTACTTACTTCAGCTGCAACCAGCTAGACTGAAAGCCGCCCCAACATGGTTGAGACAAGGCTAGGCAGATGATGATGGCGATGAAGTACTTTTTGAGTTTATCTTGAAAAACATCCTAAGGAAATAGGTCTGGAATGGCCGTCTTGAGCAGGCAATGGTAATCAACGATCGTGCTTACAGTGTATTAGAAAAGGACATTGTCCAGCAGTGGGAAGATAGAATAGGCTGATATTATATACACTTAAATCGACATTGCCATTTATACAGCAACGACACATTTCTCCCTGTGTCAAGTAGAACACTCGAGAATTTAATATGGAACACGTATTACATGTAATTCACAATACAAATATGTATATGTTTTCCTTATATATTTCCTATATTCTTTATATGTTTCCTATTCCAGTATTCTTCATTCAGTCATTTTGTTACTGTTCACTTTGCAAGAAGTAGTGCGTTCATGTAAATACTTGATTGATCATGTACGATGCCCTATTGTTGTGTTAAGTCTACCTTTGTTAAGGCTTTCCATGATTATGGGATTTAAATGTAGCTAAATACGATGACTAATCACGATCTACAGTTATTTTTGGTAGATTGTCTCCAGAAGATGAACATAAAGAGAAATTAAGCAATGTAGGGGAGAGTTTTGTTCCGTAGTGGGACAACGTACCATCAAAAGTATGCAAGAATTTGAGGAAGAAAAAATTTCCTATTGACAAGCGAACTCGCTTTCACGCCGTTTTTCAGTATGGAATAAGGTCTTTTCTTACGACAGAGACGTTCGCAGAAAACCATGTGATACATAAAGAAAATAAACTATATCAAAATACAGCAATCAATATCGACATTAAAAACATCCATTTGACACCTTTGCATGAAAATATGTATATTTATCTAAACTACATTTTATTAAAAACAAAAGGACCAGTGGTCCGCATTAGCACTGTATCGCAAGCACTGGAACTATTAGGGAGACGTCTTTGCCCAGCTGTGAGATGATAGAGACTAACAGTAACATTTCCACAAGTTCTCTTATCGAGTAGTTTAGTTTAGTAAAATTTCCGTCGGTAAACACAAAATTACGCCGTCGCAAACTGACAAAGAAAAAACACATTACAGCACGCCTGTTTTACCCCGGAGGATTAGGCAGAGGTATACCAACACCCTCATTTCGCTAGTTATGTTTTTAAGCCCCATGTAACAGGGTGCGGATATTGCCATCATCCGGGTACAAATCCAGACTCTAGGCTGATACTGAGCCTGCCAGGATAGTAAATTGTTACCGTGGCCCTAGCACAGGCAACTGAAGGAACACAGGTGGGTTTTAGTCAGTAAAAGTCTGACGTACCCTTCCGCTCCATCCAGAGCGGGAGAAGTTATTTGATGATTTCTGAAGATGATATTTGATACTGAAAAACTCCTGATGGAAAAACCGAATAACACTGTGCTCAAACTGGGCATTACTATAAAAATAATAGTTTAAAAAAAACTAAAAAACACGCTTGCATTGAAAACTAAACTAAAAAGTACAAAATAATGGAAAAAAAGCGTGGGGTGCTGTATAAGGTATTTTTTTATCGATATCATTCTATGGAAGCGTACTTTTTAGTTTTTTTTAAACTATTATTTATTTTCTATATTTTAAGGCGTTTCGAATTTTGAGACGTATGTCAGCGTAGTTTGTGACTTATATCAGCGTAGTTTTCGAAGACAGTTTTTTTTGCTGTCCTGGTAACCCTGGGAAGGATAATGGCACAAATTTATGAAATTATAGTATTGTCATCGGTCCTCGATAAGTCTAGAGAGTTTAAATGAAATCTGGTCGTTTAAAGTGGGTCAAAACATACAAACATACAAGTGAAGCTAATATAAAGCGTGTATAAAAAATACTAACAATACTTCTGTAAAACCACATGGCTGTTATCACAAATGATGTAATATAGTTTTATCTCAAATATCGAGTTAATCGTTCTTCTTATCTTATTGACTTGTGTATTTGATAACACTCACTTATAAGTGTTTGGTGTCAACACGTAAGAAGGTATAAATATGTTTGTTGATGTTGAGGAGTAAAACAATTCTCAGCTAATAAAACACTTTGCAATTGAACGTATTTTTTCATGAAAAATTACTTATTTACATCGATTTTTTCGGGTTTTCGGTTTGGATTTACGGTTGGTTTCATTCAAACTAAAATTAGAAGCATTATCTTCAATCTTTCAAGCACTTTTGAATGTTCAAAAAGTCGGTTAACCACTCAAAAAGTTTGATTCAGTTTTCATGCCGAAACGTAGATCTCTATTGAGAAGAAGGACTGTCTTTTAAATCAAGATATTTCAAAATTCATGGTAAATTATTTGTGTTGCTTCTATATGTGAGAACAATGAAAAAGAAAAATGAAGAAACAATTTATAGCCCTGGAACTAAGGAGATGACCAGTCTCAACTAACGGAACCCGCTCACGAACATGACGCGTGGTACAACACCATTCAGCTCAACCATTTTGTAGGGAACCGAATGATCCAACACACGTGCTACCGTCTGTGAGACATTTAAATAATATCTTCTTATAATATCTTAGGACAACTAACACATCGTTATCTGATCCCAAACTAGGCAAAGCCTGTACTTTGGTAACCAGACAACGGATAAATATACTTACATATTTCTAAATACACACATATAATAGATAAATTACACCCAGACACAGAACGAATAGTTGAGCTCATCACACAAAGGTTTGTCCAGGGTCCATCTAACCCACGACTTCCGTCTTAGCAGTCAGGGTCACTAATCACTAGATTAACAGGCCAGTCAAAACTGTGTAGTTACAATATTTAAGTGAGCATTACATATAATATTCATTTGAATATACTTTTTTTATGATTTCAATAACTAATCTAGTTAATACTTCTAACGAATGGTAAGGTCGGAAGAAAACGGAAAACGAGAAAACTTTATATTTGTAAAGAAAAATGAGTGTGAACGAGCCTGAGTTTCAGATAGTAACGATAGGTATGTAAGTAGGTACTTATCTATGTATGTCTTAAATCAACCATTTAAAAGGTAGGATTCTCTTACAGGTCTTTTTACACGCTTTATATTAGCTTCACTTGTATGTTTGTATATTTGTATGTTAGTATGTTTGTATGTTTGTTTGTAACCGACTCCTTATAGCGCGATTTTGACCCACTTTAAACGAACAGATTTCATTCAAACTTTGCACACCTGTCAAGGACCGATGACAATGCAATAATTTCATAAATTTGTGCCATTATCCTGACCAGGATTACCAGGACAGGCTTAACTTGCCTGAGCGTCTTTTGTATGCTGTCCGCTAGAGGGCGCTAGTTACTTGACGTACATCTGTGACGCGTTCGCAGTGGTGCCAACTTAGGGTAATTTACCCTAGATTTAGGGTTAAGTTTAATCAGCAGGGTAATGTTTAGGGTAAAAACTCGGTGAGGATAATTTTAGGGTAAATTTAAACATGATTCACTTCACAGATTTTATGAACACACATTTAAATTACTACATACCAACCCTGCCCCGCTGCCCGCTCGCATTGTTCGCAAAGTAGTCTTGGGCATAGTAGTTCGCGACTGAGATCGCTCAGTTTAGTTCACCGGTCCTTACCGAACTAGTTCGCTCTTCTAGTTCGTCAGCTCCCAGCTCGAATCAAAGAGAGGCAGATCGTTCGATCGTTCGCTCGTTTTGATTTTGCTCCTACTGCATGCGACAAGATTATGGAATGTTCTACTTTTACCTACAATTTTTGGACTTTAAAAACAGCAAAAACCTCTGAATGATAATTTTTGTTGCAATAAATAACTAGTTTAGTGAATATAAAAAACTTTTTGTATTTTGTTTCGTGTATTAGTTCGGTTGACGCCATCCTCGCTCATTCGGTCACGAACTGACGAACTAACGAACTGCGGATCGGAGAATGAGGGAACTAATTCGCGTAGTTCATCTATGAGAGCGCTCTCACGACCTAGTTCGTTCGCTAACTACACAAGACTATCGCAAAGTACTTTGTATCCTGCTCGCTTGGCGTGTACGCACGATACTGTGATTACTGAGTAAAATGGCGTAAATGTTTTCGACAGTGAAGGAACGCGAATTAAAAAATTTAGGGTAATTTTTTCATTTAACTGTAAATCTAGGGTAAAATGAGATCAGACTTGGGGTAAAACAAAAAAAGGACCTGGCAACACTGCGTATAAAAATCTAGCTAATAAGTGAGTTTGTCAAGACTTTTTTTGTGTTAAACTTGTTTTTCTTGAACAATAAACTGTTATTGTAATAAGTGAGTCCTAATTTGCTCCCCACCGACGCTATAAGGGGCTGCCCTACGTGTGTAGGTATTTCGTGTAGTGTATTACGGAGTGCAGATCGCGAAATAACTTGCAACGATCACAAAAAATAACCGTAGGGGACTATTATCAAACCTAGGAGTGTGTTCTTCTTGTTTATCCTGTGTCTTCAGTGACCAAAATGCCAAGAACACGGTCAGAAGAAAACTCGGACTCGAATGGCGCCGCGGACGCGGCCGCCGTGAACATTACAATGTCTCAAGAAACTCTCGCTAGCTTTATAGCATCGAATGCTCTCCGCAGTTTTTCGATGTTAAGTACTTGAAGGACCTGCTGCAGTTTGGTGGCAAGGTGTGAAGCAGTCAACCAGCACGTGGTCGGAAGCCGTCACCAGAATAAAATGCGCCTTCGGTGAACATGACCCGCCACATCGCCTTTACCGTAAACTCTTGAATATTAATCATCAAGAAGATGAAAACACTGACTTGTTTATTGCTAAGGTACGTACAATATTAGCCAAGTTCCCAAAGGATGACCTCTCAGAGAAGGTTCAATTGGATATGGCATACGGTCTACTTAACACGCGCATTAGAAAACGCGTGACGAGAGAATGCGTTAATAACTTCGACGTGCTGCTCTACAAGTCTCGACAGGTCGAAGATTTGGTAAAAGAAGTTGCCTAGTTTTTACGATTGTCATGGTTACAATAGTTAAAAGATCAGCTACATGTTCTCAATAAAATGTTATTTAATGGCAACAACATAGTTATTCCTAGCACTATGCATGATTACATTTTAAAATTGGTCCATGAAGGACATCAAGGTATAAACAGTTGCATACGCCATGCAAAGACAACTGTGTACTGGCCTAGCATAGATGATGACATCACTAAATTCATATCACAGTGTCCTACATGTCTTACTTACCGTCATAACAATGCTAAACAGCCAATAATACACCATGAGTACAAGATGCTACCATGGTCGAAAGTTGGTGTTGATATCTTTGAATTTAACAAAAGTAAATATCTTATTGTTATAGATTATTATTCAAAATATGTAGAGATAGCTTATTTAAAATCAGATTCAACAGCTAAAACTTTAATAATACATTTAAAAACTAATTTGCACGTCATGGCATACCAGAAACCATGAATTCAGATAATGGTCCACCTTTCAATAGTAAAGAATTTAAAGATTTTACTACTGAATGGGGTAGTCACCACACTACTTCAAGCCCATACATGAGTCGATCAAACGGAATGGTGGAACGAGAGGTTGGTTCAATTTAATCCATGTTTTCAAAATGTAAAGCTGACAACTCAGACCCATACATTGCTCTATTGATGTATAGGAACACTCCTATACACACAGGTTATTCACCTGCACAACTGTGCATGTCACGCAACTACGCACTAAATTACCTACCTCGGACACCACATTAACACCAAATACAGTTGACACCAGTAAGGTAGAGAAGAAAATTAAAAAACAACAGTTAAAAACAGCATTTTATTACAATAGAAACACAAAAACACTTCCAACACTAGACATAGGTGACAAAATCTATTTTAAACACAAACCACTTGGGTTCCTGGTATAATATCAGAAAAGGATAGTCTTCCTCATAGCTATATTATCACTTCTCCTCAAGGATCTTTCCATAGAAATCGCGAACACATATTGAAACCAACTTCAACCACTCCTCCGTTGACTGTAGCAGTACCTAAAAAGAAAACAAAATTAGGACAGAGAATAATATCCCCAACCAGTCAGCACCATATGTGACACTATCAGGGCGTACAGTTAAGAAACCAATTAGATATATATGATGATGAATATAATTAAGTTTCTATGTACAATGATAAATAACAGACTTGTATTTATTTTTTACCTTGAATTGTCAAACGTCACAAGTGTCAACGTCAACCATCAGTTGCGTTCCGTTTAAAACTTTTGTAAAAGTTTTCATGGTTTGACTACTTGCGATTGTACTAAAAAAAAAAGAACGATTGAATACTTACTTTGTTTTATAAACCAGTTGCTGGCCATGGAATCTTGTCAGGATAATTTCCTAAAACTTAAGTAGTGTTAACACTTTGAACGCCGCGCGTTTTTGAACTAGTCTAATACCGTACGCCGGCGATTTTTGCATTATTTTGAAAATTTGTAAATAATAGTCTATTACAGATACCTACATATTTTTTATACATTGTAAATTTAGGTTTATATTTGTTATTTATGAAATAAATTTTTTAAATACATATAATGAAATGTATTTATTCGACAGTTTTGAATAGTGCACTGAACAACTCGAAACGAAGCGGGACGGCGGCGTACTGAGCGACAGGAACGTACGCACTCCGCGTTCGTTCCTGTCGACTTGACACACACATAAAAAGAGCTACGTGTCTATAATTTTGAACATGTGTGCATTATGGATGTAGCTAATGACCAATAACAGCCAACAGTTACTTATAGTTATCATGGAATTGAAAGTAGATTAATAAGTTAAAAAAAACACGGTTTTATAAATAAACCAAACTAAAAAGTAGAAAATAAATAATAGTTTAAAAAAAAACTAAAAACACGCTTTATATAGAAAACCAATCTAAAAAGTAAAAAATAAATTTTAATAAATTTGAAGTAAGAATAGTATAAAAAATCGAATAAATGTAAATGAATAATAGTGTAAGAAAGGAAAAAATGTTTTATTTTAAAAAAAGCGTGGGGTGCATGGTGTCAATAGTTAATAATATTTCATTGACAGATATGACCAGAAGGATTATCTTTTCGATAATATCTTAAAAAGCACCCCACGCTTTTTTTGAAATAAAACATTTTTTTCTTTCTTACACTATTATTCATTTACATTTATTCGATTTTTTATACTATTCTTACTTCAAATTTATTAAAATTTATTTTTTACTTTTTAGATTGGTTTTCTATATAAAGCGTGTTTTTAGTTTTTTTTTAAACTATTATTTATTATGTTCCCAGTTTTATGGGGTGTATAAATCCTGAGAGTTTTTTCTGTTAGGTATATGATGTTCAAAAACAAGTCATCTACATTTTTATCGGTTTGTGTATAACATCACGTAATGATAAAACTGGTTTTTCTTTATAACTGAGTCTTATAGTGCGATAACTTTTCGTAGAATGCAACTAGCTGAAGAAGTTAGTATTTTTCATAAGACAACATGAATACTTACTACACAATACATTAAAAAACGAATTTAAAGAGTTAAATTGACCTGACCTCTCCTGTGTCATAATCATAATAATCATTTTCGTAGATTTCTCTGTACAATCTTATTAGGCATGCAAATATTGGAAATAATCGGTTGATAAAAATAACACGTTAGTCAAATTGACTGGCCTGTTAGTCTAATGGTTAGTGACCCTGACTGCTAAGACTGAGGTCGTGGGTTCGATTCCCACCCAGGACAAATATTTGTGTGATGAGCACAATCATTTGTTCTGTGTCTGGGTGTAACTTATCTATAATATGTATGTATTTAGAAATATATAAGTATGTTTATCAGTTGTCTGATTGCCATAGTACAGGCTCTGCTTAGTTTGGGATCAGATAAACTTGTGTTGGTTGTCCTAAGATATAAAAAAATATAAAAAAAATTGGATTGTCAGAAATATAGAATAATAATAGGGAGACCAAAAGAAAAATATTAAATTTAAAGTGTTATTTTAAAAATCATGAATTGAATAAAAGCACTAATCAAGTAATGCCCCATTTCTTCGCGTGGGTGTTGTAAAAGGCGACTAAGGGACTTACTAGAGAATGGGCAGCAGCGTTCTCTATGCATTTTACCACCATACTGCGATCGCCAATCCGCCTGCCAAGCGTGGCGATTATGGCTAAACCCCCCAAATTGGGGGAGGCCTAAGTCCAGCAGTGGACGTCATACGGCTGAAATGATGATGATGATGACTAATCAAGTAATGGAGCTTTACGTCTATTTTAAATATTAAAAGAGAAATTTTTAACTTTAAGAGATTACTATTATTATTTTTTAAATGTCCTTGACATGTCTCATGGGGCTCCGGACTTTTGGAAGATGTACCAGGGGCCGCAAATCAGAAGTCATCTATTCAAATTGGGCTGAGAGAACTATTTAACGTCAAAATGACATAAGACGCGCCCCCAAAACGCCCCTCCTTCACCATTTCCTAGTTTAGCTGGGAAGAAGAAGTGGCGCTACAAACTCCTGAGCAGCACAGTTATTCTATCTATACTAATATTATAAAGCTGAAGAGTTTGTTTGATTGAACGCGCTAATCTCAGGAACTACTGATCCGAATTGAAAAAATATTTTTGTGTTGAGTAGCCTATTTATCGAGAAAGGCTATAGGCTATATATCATTACGCTACAACCAAGAGGAGCGGAGCAGTAATGAAAAATGTTCCTAAAACGGGGAAAATCGCACGGGTAGGCGATTCCACGCGACGGGAAGGGTCGAGGGAACAAGAAATTTAACGCGGACGAAGTTGTGGGTAGAAGCTAGTCAATAATAAAAACAAAAACGTAAATAGATCTTAGCATATTAGTGGTCACAATGAGAAATGGACAGCACCTTTATGCCGTAGCAATAAGGACGGTTTTACATGTGCACCTAGGATATGTTGGACTAAACATGAAAAAATACTTATTTGGGCTTAGTTCCCTGTTTTATGTAGCTCAGGTAAAAGAACGCTTCATTAACTCATTTCTATTTAACATAATTCGAGCCACTCAATTCTCCTGAGACCAAAGGCTGTTAACATTACGTCACTAATAACCAAATTAGCCTATAAAAAAAATAACTGAAGGCCTCATAGTTTTATGACAAATATGACCTGAAACAACTGACACGCGTCAGCGCTGTATTTCAGTTCAGTATACAATGTATCTTTAATTGTACAAATATTTACTGTTTCTGTCATGATAGTGTGTGTGTCATCAGAACTCAAATGATACTAATATTAGTGGACTCTTTGATCTGTAGCACAAATATAAAATGAAAGGGAAATTGTTTGTCTACAAATATTGTTTTAGAACATAACTAGAAAGTAAATTTGATAAGTAGTAGTGATCATTTTGCTAATTTAACTGTGATTACGCTATGTGAGTGTGTCTTGTCTTGTTCCGTGGGTTGCCGGACGTAAAGAATACCACTATGTCTACCCGTGGATGTCGTAGAAGGCGACTAAAGGTCTTACTAGAGAATGGGCAGCGTTCTCTATGCATTTTACCATCATACTGCAATCGCCAACCCGCCTGCCAACCTTTTTTTTTTTGATTGGAAATCATCAAATGACTTCTCCCGCTCTGGGCGGAGCGGGAGGGCATGTCAGACTTTTTACTGACTTTTTTTTTTTTTTTCAACTATCACACAACGCCATCTAGTCCCAAGCTAAGCAGAGCTTGTGTTATGGGTACTAGACAACTGATAAACATACTTATATATTTCTAAATACATACATATTATAGATAAATTACACCCAGACACAGAACAAATGATCCTGCTCATCACACAAACATTTGTCCTGGGTGGGAATCGAACCCACGACCTCCGGCATAGCAGTCAGGGTCACTAACCACTAGACCAACAGGCCTGTGGCCTGCCTCTTTCGAACAATCTCGCGACCCCGGCAGGCATCGCCTAGCAGACCCCTTCAGTGCTGCAGACCTTGGCGATTATGCCAACCTTGGCGATGATGGCAACGCCCCCACCAAATTGGGGCAGACCTATGTCCAGCAGTAGACGTCTTATGACTGAAATGATGATGATGAGTGTGTCTTATATTTTTTATCGAAAAACTCTTAAGTATGCTTGTGACAGGAGTGGATGTCCGTTGACAATGCAATGTCTAGAGATCAAACTCCAACCTTCATTCGTTTGTCTGGTTCCTGCATACAAGGTGCAGTTTTGGATCTGAAAAACATTCCAGGAGGTAATTATGTTAGTGATTCTTGACCCGAATTAACAATAAAATGGGCAGGTATTTTTTTTTCATTTTATTCTTATTTACGGAAATCGGTAAGTGTGAACTCCCTTTTTTAATACGCGGCCAGTCTGTACGTGTCCTTAAACTGCGCTTTCACACACACAAACAAACGCAACCGACATTTCTTTCATAGATCCAAAGCCGCGCTCTCCATCCAGAGTTATGCTGAAAAACAATAAAATTGAAAAATCTAAAATAAAAAGTATTATTATTGATTATTGACTTGGTATCTTATTGTTATATGATTATTTACGAGTCTCATAACAACCTCCTGAAATATTTTGCAGGTTCAAAACTGCATGTTGTACTAAATACTTTGTGTTTATTTTCCCTGAAGGGTTGGGCAGAATACTTATGGTACCCCCAAATATCGGGAGTTATCTTTAAGTCCCATGTGTAAAGGGGGGCAAGCCTAATGCCACCAACCGGGCAAAATACCAGACTAAGGGCTGCTACTGAGAAATTTCAGATATAGTCCTCCAGACTGTATTTTGGCCACGGCGGCCAATCTCAACGGAGACTAGCTATCGGCGCGGGAGATATTATAGTGCACAAGAATGTGCGCGGACACAGGAGCACTCACTCTTCCCTCACTCTCATAGTCCGATGGGACGGCAATCCGACACGACCGGAGAGAGATCAGGCGCAGGACCAACAGCTTACCGTGCTTTCCGAGGCACGAGGGTATCACACCGCCAACTACCAAACTTCGGGCTTTTACTAAGAAATTCCTAATGAAAAAAGCCCAAAAATGCTTTGTCAGCCCTGGGAATCGGATCCAGGACTTGCTCAGTAGTAGCGCTTGCGACAACTAGATCTACTTTTATAAAATAAGTACAATAAAGAATGAGTTTTTAAATAGAGATTGTTATGATAGCTACACCGACTGTGAAAGATAGAATACCTACTCGTACATACATTGATTTTAGTTAAAAGATATGAAAGAAAACTGTATTACATAAATAAACTAAAACCAGTTTACTTACTAAGAACTTTCAAAAGCTCAAAGAAAAAGAGTTGAAAGTAATCAGGATACTCAGTAATGATAGAAAACGAGTCGACTGTACAAAGATATCGGATTTCTTTTGAAGTGTAACGCTAACAAAACGCGAAGGGAAATCATTTGCGATGGCTTTTTGTTATTCAAGGTAAAGGGAGATTGGGTTTCAAGTTAATAGTGGATTATTAAAACTCACTGAAAGGAACAACATGAAATCTATATTACTATTATAAAGCTGAAGAGTTTGTTTGTTTGGTTGAACGCGGTAATCTCAGAAACTACAGATCCGAATTGAAAAATTCTTTTTGTGTTGAGTAGCCTATTTGTGGAGAAAGGCTATAGGTTATATAACATTACGCTATAATTAAAAAGAGCGGAGCAGCAACGAAAAATGTACGAAAAATTACAGGCAATTCGATGCGATGGGAAGGGTCAGGGGAGCAAAACTTTGACACAGACGAAGTCGCGTGCAGAAGCTAGTGTAGTAATAAAGCCAGCCTATTAATGTCCCAGTGCTGGGCAAAGGCCTCTTTTCAGACAGAGAAAGCATTGATTATCACGCTTGCTTGGGTTGGCGATTTCAGTGGTATATTTACCTCTAGCTTTTGCCAGGCCGGCAACCTAGCTTTTATCACCCACGTGGAGGTCAGAATTTATCCCACGGGAACGTACTACCGGGATAAAAAGTACCCTATGTGTTAATCCAGGATATAAAATATCTGTGTGCCAAATTTCATCGTTCAGTAGTTTTTGTGTGGCAGAGTAACAAACATCGTCGACGTTCACATTTATAATATTAATATAATATAAGAACGGGTTTCTTCACGATGGACGTTTTGCCTTCACCGATATCCGAGTATTTTGCCTGCAATAAAACACTATTTATTTATATTAGAAATGTCAAAGATAAAGTCAGAAAATATGTTATGAACTGAAAAAGTCACATTAGTACTTGCCCGGATCTGGACGCGGAACCGGCAAGGAGTGGCCTTCACCACTCTTCTTCACAAATATTAAGATTTGATTTTTACTGGCCTGTTAGTCTAGTAGTTAGTGACCCTGACTGCTAAGACTGAGGTCGTGGGTTCGATTCCCACCCAGGACAAATCTTTGTGTGATGAGCACGATCATTTGTTCTGTGTCTGGGTGTAATTTATCTATAATATGTATGTATTTAGTCATATATAAGTATGTTTATCAGTTGTCTGGTAACCATAGTACAGGCTCTGCCTAGTTTGGGATCAGATAACGGTGTGTTGGTTGTCCTAAGATATTTATATTTATTTATTTTGATTGTTTGTTAGAGGAATTGTTTGTTGAGGGGCTTGTAGCTATAACAGCCGCATTATTCGATCGATTAAGTTAAGCCACGCTTGCCGCGGTTGGTTCGTGGATGGGTGACCATCTTTACATACCAAGACCTGTCCGTGCCTCGGAAAGCACGCTAAGCCGTTGGTCCCGACTGTCTTTCTTAGATCTTAGACAGTCGTTACGGGTCGTCAGAAGCCCGAAAATTTGACAACCTGTCTTACCAAGGGGTATCGTATCACCCAGTAACTGGGTTGTGGAGGTCAGATAGGCAGTCGCTCCATGTAAAATACTGGTACTCAGCTGCACCCGGTTGGACTTGAAGCCGACCCCGACAGAGTTGGGAAAAGGATAGGCAGATGATGATGTTTGTTATGGATAAACTTTGACTGGCCTGTTAGTCTAGTGGTTAGTCACCCTGATTGCTAAGACTGAGGTCGTGGGTTCGATTCCCACCCAGGACAAATCTTTGCGTAATGAGCACAATCATTTGTTCTGTGTCTGGGTGTAATTTATCTATTATATGTATGTATTTAGAAATATCTAATATATAAAATTCTCGTGTCACAGTTTTCGTTGCCATACTCCTCCGAAACGGCTTGACCGATTTTGATGAAATTGTTTGTGCTTATCCGGTATCTATGAGAATCGGCCAACATCTATTTTCATCCCCCTAAATGTTAGGGGTAGTCCACCCCTAAATTTTATTTTTATTTTTTAGACAACATTTTTAATTTCTATTTTTTTATGATACAACATACAAAAATACATACAATCCTCAATTTTCACTCTTTTTCACCCGGCAAAACAACGTTTGCCGGGTCAGCTAGTATAAGTATATTTATCAGTTGTCTGGTTGCCATAGTACAGGCTCTGCCTAGTTTGAGATAACTGTTAATATTGTGTTTTTGAATTGTGTTATCCAACTATATTGTTTTGATTGCAAATAAGTTACTCACTTATTAGTCGAATTATGGTGAGAACGTGACAAAAATACAGAGATATTTTTAGTTTTGAAAACTCTCTCTCTCTCTAATCCTTTTTGTATTTATTAACTTATTTTTAGCTTGAATGGATGAGTTCACTAGAATTTATTTGGTTTGCTACCTCACACAAATGGTAATAATATATGTGTAAGCAGCTAATATAACTAACGAATAATCTATTATATAAAATAAAAATAATTGTCCGCCATATAATACCGCCCTTGCGTTTGAGGTACATCTCAATGATACCTTAGGACTTAACTATAAAACATCAGAAAGTTATTAAAATTTCACCTTACAACACAAAACCATTGGTATTAACAATTCTTAACCGCTCATAAGTTGTAACACCCTTCAGTAAGCAAGTTTTCTATCCGTAACCAATAGTCACAAATATAATACCTTTACACTGTTTTCATTCCCCATGTGACGGTGCTACGACGCTACGGCGTAGCACTACGCGGACGCTACGAGAAGCGTAGCGGCAATTACTATGTAGCATTTAATTTCATTACTGTGATCGGGTGTATTGTAATTATTATTTTTGAATAATGGTTATTGAAAACTAATATTTCATGTCTTATGTTGGAACTGTTTATGAATTGTCGATTGGGTGTTAGTACGATATTTATTTAATTAAGGTTATTTTATATTACAGATTTAAATTAATAAAGAAAAAAAAAAATATTATAACCTAAACCAACTAAAACTATTTACAAATTAAAAAAATAGCGTCTAAAAATCATCCGCATTGCTGTCGTGGTAGTGTACCCAAGAGACTGGCGGCATTACCACGTTGTATGGCAATGCTTAGCCTCTGGCCAAGATAAATTAGATGTTAGTACTAGATATTTTTTGTATTAGGCTTCAAAATTTGCAGTCACTTGTAGTAATAAATCATGTTTATATGTAGATAAGACAAAATGCAGAAGCATATATCTAACGTTTATAGATATAAAAAAGCTATTTTGCCGGTCTTATAATTTTTATTGAAAGGAAAAGGGAGGCCTACGAAAATAACCGAAAATAAATGATATTCTGGAAATACTTGTAAATCATTACATTAACAAATTTATTTTTTTCATCTGCCTAGCCTTTTCCCAACTGTTCTACTTTTCAATGAGCGATTGCCTATCTGACCACGACAAGTTACTGGGTTACCCCTTACTTAAACTGACTGTCAGACTTGCGGGCTTAATATATTTAAATATAGATCATATTGGTTAGAAAATTAACAAGAACAAAACAAATCAAAACTTCAATAAGTTATCACCTCATTTCCTCCACCTCCTCGAAAAGGCATTATTCACGAATTCCTTTGCCGCTTTTAAAACATTCAAAAGCACAGATAAACCAGCGCTCAAGCATGTGTTATCAGTGCTTATCAGTGATGGGTCATTCGCGTGACACCAAACACTCACTAGGGGGCGCTGTTCGCGGAAGTCGGTAATACCTAAGAGCTACAAATCTAGATTGAGTATAGACCAACCTTTATTTGTGCTGTATTGAGGTTTTCAGCAGGTAGGCTGATATTTGATGAGTCCATAACGGCTCTTTAAAAGTTTCGCTTTTTTCTTTGTGTGTGTGAAATCTTAAAATGACGTCTCCGCTCTCGTGTCAGACTTTTACTAACTAAAACCCACCTGTGTTCCTTCAGTTGCCTATATACCACGGCCACGGTAACTTAGAACCAAAAATTCTAAGACATGTGACATCTACCAACCCGCACTGGGCCCGCGTGGTGGATTATGGCCCACTCCCTCTCACGGAGAGGAGGCCTGTGTCCCAGCAGTGGGAACATTATAGGCTGATTATGGTGATTTAACGAGCCTGTAATAACGAAGGATTAAGCATAGGTGTCCCTATACTACACCTACATTTCGCCTATTGCTATATATCATCCGGGCATAAATTCAGGCTCCAGACTGCTACTTAGAAATCCCTGGTGTAAAAATCCAATTACACTTTACCTGACCTGGGAATCAAACCCAGACCTCAAGTTCAGCAGAAGCGCTAGCGACCTCTAGACCAACGAGACAGTAATTTAAGCGATAACAATAACAACCTATTTATATTTATTTCTATTTGTCACTGTATAAGTACTCTATCTTTATTTGATACTTAAATAGCTTTTCGTGGAAGAAGGCAGAATAAAAAGAAGACTACACTAGAAGTATAGAAGACTCTATATTATATTTCTTCTCTCAGTTTACGAGTTTCTACGAAAAGCTATTTTTGATTGCTATTTCAATTGACTATTCTTCAGTTCAATTCATTTTTTATTAAAACGTAACTGTATGGCTTCCTTTTACCATACCAATAAACACACGAATAGAAGCTCGATAATTTCTAAAGTTACCCTCATCATAAATACGAAAACCATTGCACAATAATCTCTAACAATATTATAATAAAGTTCAATTTCCTGCGGATTAAAATTATTTTTATTTCACTCAATTTTACGTTGGCCAGGATAAGAAGATCTTTGTACACAAACAAGTTGCTTGTAGTCAGGGTTTGTTTTATGTTGGTAGTTATTGACCCAACCCTGACCGCCGAAATAGGTAATTTGCGTGTGTAATTTAATAGTTATAGTTGTAGTGGTTCGTTTAACTGAGATGCCAGTTTTCATATAATTATATAGTTTACTATATGAACGTCCAGTCGCGTGGGTTTCGTAATGGTTTATGCATCGGTACCTGCTCTAAGTTTATATGCGATGAGGAGCTTTTTGAGGTATGAGGAAAAGGGTGTAAAGTTCTAAAACCTCCATAGAAAAGGCAGGATCCTCCGACCAGACGGCTGTCGTGTCTGGTGAGCAATTGCGTGACGATTGATGTCGGGACGTTGTATACAGGATGTCTCAAAAATCAACGTCAATCCGAAAACGGTTGATAGGCCAGGTGGTGACAGTTATCAGAAAAAAAAAAATCTAAGTTAAGCATTTTTTTTCAGTACAGTCAGTTAAAGTTGGGCGATGTAATAATTTTTAGTACATGGTGGAGCATAAAAGTGATGTTTTCTTTAAAACTGAGGTAGTTGTGTTTTAATTTTGGACTGGAATAACTAAAAAATAAAAATATTATTCATTACTAGCTTTTGCCCGCGGCTTCGCCCGCGTGGATGTCGGAAATTAACGCAGGAGGACGTACTACCGCAGTAAGATGTGTTAATTCAGGTTATATTATAGGTAATAGCTGTTACCCGCGACTTCGTCCGCGTAGTATTCAACAAAAAGTTTTTCATAAAAACTGTTTTTGAAAACTACGCTGACATAGGTCACAAACTACGCTGACATACGTCTCAAAATTCAGCGTGTTTTTAGTTTTTTTTAAACTGTTTTTTATTTTTTATAAAATTAAAGTAGCCTAAGTTACTCCTTGTTACATCAGCTATCTGCCAGTGAAAGTTCCGTCAAAATCGGTCCAGCGATTTCAGAGATTAGCCGGACCAAACAGACAGACAGACAGACAAAAAATGTAAAAAAATGTTGTTTTGGTATATGTACCGTGTATACATCCATATAAACTTAGTAAAAAGTGGTTATCTTAATATTAAAAACAGACACTTCAATTTTATTTATTTGTATGTATAGATGATGACGCATGAAGTAGTTTGAAATTTGATATTTTGCCTCATGGAAAATGGAGATGGAATGATCTAGCCGACTCGTGCACTGGGTAGGTATGTTCTCTACCGTATGGTACGTAAACGTTATTAACAGGATGTTTCATAATTCTAATGCATTTTTTTTATTAGTACCTATAATCTTAATTAATGGTAACAATTTTTAATCACGCTGAGAGGTATATTTTGTCGGATACATTGAGTGGATAACCTTAGTAAAACGACTAACATGTCACGGTGTATATGCTACTTGCAGGGTAAGCTACAAGCGCGATGTTGGATTTTGCGAGACATCAGTGTGATCATGAGTCGTCATGTAGCGGTGTAGATGCCGCTACAAGATATCAATTAAGGTTTTGTAGCAACTTATATAAAACTTCAACGACGCCGACTAAGGGACTTACTAGAGAATGGGCAGCAGCGTTCTCTATGCATTTTACCACCATACTGCGATTGCCAATCCGCCTGCCAAGCGTGGTGATTATAAAAGCCCCCCAAGGGGGAGGCCTAAGTCCAGCAGTGGACGTCTTATGGCTGAAATGATGATGATGATGATATAAAACTTATTTTTTGTTAATTTCTAATCAATCAACAGTATTGATTAAATTAATATCCATTCATCACAAATTGACAATTGAAAGTCCTTTATCTGTCGTTGTTGTTTTAACATTTTAGCTTTTTGCTATCAAGAGTTTTTTTATGAAGTTTTTTTTTGTGCCAACTTTCGACTTGTTGCTCGTCATTCATGATCATTATAATACGGCAACTCTTTTATAAAATGTTTGAGCTCCGTAAAGACTCCTGTAGGGTGATTACGTAGCACATTAACAGTAGGAATGATTTTGTTTTGACAGTTCTCCAACATTCATTGCGTTATTTTCGTGGTCAAGCTTCATATTTTTCGAATATAGGAAGTAATGGATTACTAATATCCTCCACAATGATTCTGATTGATAATGTGTTACCCCATTACGATGCTGTTGGTCTTTTCGGTTAAATCAAACATTCAAAATTATTTTCTCATCTTTGATTTACTTAGTATAAAACAAAGTCGCATTTATTTATTTATTTAAACTTCTCGCACACAAAAAAGGTACAAAGGCGGACTTAATGCCTTAGGCTTTCTCTACCAGTCAACCAAGGGTGGTGAAGAGATTAGATGGCAGGTGCTTTGGTTGAGAGGAACAATTATTGAAAAATACTATAAAACGACTGCTATTTAGATACTCTTACTACTTAAATCTTTTAAACTACGCAACGAATTTCAATACGGTTTCCATCAATAGACAGTGTGATTTAAGAGGAACGTTTATATGTATCATACGCAGGCGAAATCACTGGTAAAAGCTAGTAAAGTATAATCTTCGAGATTAGAACAAAAACATTAGAATTCCCACCTCAAAAGATTATTACCGCAATCTTTTCACATTCTCCAATCAAACTATAAACACGAATTTGCCCAAATACACCATAACAGTTGGTTATAAAACAAACAGCAGTGCGCCGCGTAAAGTAGTTTAACAGTAAAAAATTTCATTCGCCACCCCTTGCACAATGCACCCTGCGCTAGATTTTATCTTGCTCGCAGGTTTGCACGTGCTGTGGATCCGAAAATTTTTGTGAGTCTTCACGTGAACAGAATTTTGGGTCTTACCATGTTTAGTTTAAGTGTTTATTTGAGATTTGTCTAGCAATAAAGGTGATTTTAGATCAGCAAACTCCAGCTGTTAATATAAAGGTTCAGCTGTAAACAACTCATCGTAGCCTTTCTTATTATCTAGACTAGACGCGGTACCTTTTAACTAAATATTCCTTTGTTAAGATTTTAATAATATTAAAATGAGCCGGTCATGTAATCTTAGCTTAGAAATCTGGGATATTTATGATTTAATACCGAAATGTACAGAGAGAGCAGTGGAGGTAACTGGGATGGCCCAGTTGTATCGGCCCTGATATACGAGTTCTAGGTCGTGAGTTCGACCCCAGGCAAGCACTTTACTTTGTGTATTAAATTTCATTACCACTGCTTTCAAAACGGTGAAAGAAAACATCGTGAAGAAAACGGGATGTCGAAGAACCAAAAAATCTAAGACATGTGACATCCACTAAACTACACTGGGCCCGCGTGGTGGATTAAGGCCCACTCCCTGTTAAAGAAGACGCCTGTATCCCAGCAATGGGAACATTTTACGCTGATTGTATTGTATACCTCTTTGTATAACATAATATTTCATCCTTGTTATCCTCTTATTTCTTAAACTTTTTTCTTTCTGGTTCTTGATGGCTGCAGGCTCACCCACTATTAAATGTGAGTTAACTGGCAAAATATTAAGTAAGATTAACCTAGTCATAGGCTACAACTATTTGTACAATGTACAATAAATTAATAAAAAAATGAGAACTGTTGGTACACCTCTGCCTAACCCTTGGAGGAAAACCGGCGTGATGTTATGTTGTGTATCTTTCGCAAGAGGTCCTAAATTGCATTCCATTACGCCATAGGTAAGGAATACGTCTATCATAATACTGAACAATCCTTCAATAGTTGTTGAAGTGAGCTCTGAAACTATAAAACGCTCTTATGAATTTATGTGCAGCATCTGTTTTATGTGGACCGTTACTGCTGTCATTTGT
This sequence comes from Aporophyla nigra, assembly GCA_947507805.1. Classification (NCBI taxonomy): domain Eukaryota; kingdom Metazoa; phylum Arthropoda; class Insecta; order Lepidoptera; family Noctuidae; genus Aporophyla; species Aporophyla nigra. Next base: position 21,952,212 of record OX382305.1, on the reverse strand, counting down.
TCCGTCTCGCTGAGGCACGTGTGAACACATGATATTCAAATGGCCTTTAAATTTTTTAATGCTTGTTTAAATCAGTTTTAACTTTTGCACTTAAAATACGAAAATCTGGACTTATGAGAGACTTTGGAGATAGTTCAAGTGTTTTAAAAGGCTAGCGACCCGCGCCTGCATCGCACGGTTTTATTTACTTTAGATTTATTTAATTAATATGAAATGTAAATAAATCCTCTGGAATTAATTGTCTAAATCGCGGCAAAATCCACTGTACAGTTTAAAAGTCCAAAGCGGTCACATAGACAGATATGAAAAGCGACTTTGTTTAATACTATTTGTACAAATAGATTCTGCAGTCACAGACTTGGGTTTAGACACAAACCACGAAGGAAATATACCATACACATACATAGTGTATAAAATAAAGAGTATTCTATATCGTTACTTCATGGTCACTATGTAATAAAAACCACGTGAATTTCAAATATCATTCTATAACGTGATTCTTTTAAAAATAATTAACTTTTAAATAAAATCACTTTTGCATAACATAACCTCAGGCCGCTCCGCTATTCAGCCAGTACTACAGCCTTTCGTATTTCGTGTAATGGAACGCGCTAGCTAATGTAATTGAGATTTTTTTTAGTTTCCCCTTTTAAAATGAGAGAAACTGTATGTTGAGGTTAGGAGCCGACCGTTTTGCGCACTGTACGTAATCTACATATTTCGTGAATGTGTTTTTTGTGCCGATTGTACACGTCCATGCTGAAAGTGTTTTATGAAGCTATTTAGACGCGTTATTTTTGTTTATGGTGAATTGTTTTTGGTTAAATAAGGATTTATGTGGGTCTGTTTCACTTTGTGGCATAGGTAAACATGGTTTAGTAAAACCTGCTTTAACCGTGATAGTAAAAGTAAAGTAAAAATTCATTTATTTTCCACACTAATCTAAACACAGTATAGGTACATAAAATAAATGGAGTGGACTGGAGCCTAAACTAGGGCAGCCCTGTATTTCAGGACTCCAGGTCTTCCTCCCGCGGCGAGTAAGTTGGTACGAAATTACATATTACAAATAGTGGTGTAGTTAATAAATAATTACATTGTTTGTGTTTGGGTGAGTGAGTGGGTGTGTTGTGAGTGTGTTCATGCGTGTGTGTGTGTTGTGTGTGTGTGTGGTGTGTGTGATGAGTGATGAGTGAGAGTACTGTTGCGCGCATCTGTGTTTGTGGGAGTATGTATATAAATGTATGCGTGGTTATGGATAAGTGAGTTATGTATGATTGCGCTTGATTTACTGCAGACAGAACAGAGATGTTATTTAGTAATTATGAGTAAGGATTCCGTATCATTGTAATTTAAATTCAGAAGATATTTTTTTATAATAGATTTACATTCATGCGTGAGTTTTGGGAATATATTTAAAAGAGAGTTGAGTTTATTATATAAATAAGGAGCAAGGAAGCATGAGTGTCTAGTAAAGAAAGCCGTGTTGTGTTTAGTTGCCTTGCATATGCTGTTATTTCTTCGTGCAGGATATGTTGACTTAGCATCGTAAGTTAGTTCTTTATGCTTGCGTAGTGTGGTGTGAAGGATGAATAGTTGCCGCACTGTCAAGACATTGCAGTCGTTATATAGGCTCATCGTGGGATAACGAAAGGGTTTTCTGAGCATTACTTTGAGTAATGATCTTTGTGCGCGTTCAACTTTTATGATTTTTGTCTTGCAGGTCCCACCCCATACCGGAATACAATAACCCAAGATTGATTGAACCAAGGCAAAGTAAACCGTTTTTAACATTTTCAATTTGAGTACGTTTCTGAGCTTTCTAAAAATCCATATCATTTTACGCGTACGTGCAGACAGAATATCTAGTTGTGCATGCCATGAAAGGGTATCATCTATTTGAGTGCCGAGATATCTAATATTGGTGGTTTTTACTATAGGTAACATAGTTAGTTTAAACAGAGTTAGGAACTACTTACTAACAATAGTTTAATTAGTAAATAAGTACTTGTGAATTAAGGACAATTTCAAACAGTTAAAGTAAATAAGGAGGAGTACAGAAAAATATTTTTTAAATCTAATGAATATATTAGGTTTTAAATGAAATATGGGCGAATTGCGACCACTGGGCGGCCTCTAGTTCTAGTAAGTACGTAATAGATAATGACGGACGATATTTTTCACGTTAAGACTAAGAAGGTTTCCTAATAGCTTTTAATAATATGATTTATATAGAAACTGACAGTAGTATCCGCTACAGTATCAAACTTGCATATTATAAAGAAGTCTCGACGTTTTGTGTAAAAACCGTGTGAAGAGGCGAGCGGGTCGCTAGTGTATAAAATTACACTCTAAGCATAATAAGTACAGAATAATAATATTGTAATGCTGTACTTATATTATATTTAACGCAAACACATTCCGTGGTGGAGGTCCTGCCAAGAAGTTGGAAACAAGCGAAGATTAAGACTGGGGCTAAAGTTCTCTGCTACCCTCTTTGGGGATTACAATTGTGATGATAAATAACTTATTAACTTTTATCTTTGTGTAAACAAATGCTCCAGAAATAAACATGATTAGTACTTTGAAATGTTTATTTATGTTAGTAGATCTTATAACACAGTTTTACACTGCAAATATTTTGTTGATCAATATTTTTAAGGCTAGATGGCGCTGGCATTTCCTCACTGTTCCCTGAGAAGAAATACCAAACAAACTCAGAGGCTATGGTCTCTTTTAAAGTCAAAACATTATATTATTAGAATTTTATGTGAGTGTAACAATGCAGGACCATGTCTGGAAGGGCTTTTTAAAGAAAGAGCCATTGCAGCTATGAGCTGACCTGTCCAAACAGACGGCATATATGTATCAATCATCGTGTAGATCAACCCTATTTTAGGGAACTCATTGACCCGTTACAAGACGCTACCAGATCTGCAGGACAAAACGCCACCATATCTGCAGGACAAGAGTAGTTGAATTTTAGTTGAGCTAATATATTCGCGTTCGTGACTTAAAACGTAGAGGGAATACGTTATCCATTTCAATAACGAAATTGAAACTGTCGTTTGAGTTAGTAGAACATGTTTTCAGTAGAATTTTTAATGAAACTGTCACTTAAAAGTTTAATAACGGAGTCACGAGCAATAATATTATGAGATGAGGTACTAGGTTCTGCCTGTGTGTATATTTTCTGTCCCAGAATACATAAACTTATATACAAGATCAAAAACTGCTAGCCAGCTTATTTTGGACTGGTATGACGAGGTACAGACCTGTATTTTCATTTTCACCTCCGTAAAATACATCTCAAAAATTCAAACGTAAAAACTGGAATAAAGTTCGAATCTCTCAAAATCTTTTGAGTCCCATATCAAGTTGAATTGGCGTCAAAATCTTCTCGGCTTTCTATTTCATCTTGTTGGTGATACAGAGATCTCTTTGCTCTGAAATGTCAAAATAAGAGCGCCTGATATTATACTTATCCGAGTTTTAAATATCATTTCAACTGTCACATTGTAAGTATCTTATCAACTTCAGAATAAGACGGACAGAAAACTCATTATTGCACACCAATTTATTTGGGGTAGCAACTTCGTCTTTTTCTCAAATCTCCATAAGTAGTCGTCTAATTTATTTACTTATTTATTTATGTACACAAAGTTAAAAAAAAATAAGAGTACGATGAAATTATAATTGGAGTACAAAGGCATTGCGTATTTCTTAAGAATTTTTTTTCCAGCAGACCTTTCGTAGTGTTTACTTGCTTCATACCTATATCTTCATTGATATAATCCACCCTTTCTTTGGTATTCAATTCATTCAAACCTCGCCAGTACAAATATTTTAGAATTTAAATTCTTGCGTACATACAAACTTGGTAAACAAGCAATATTGAAAAAAACTATTTGATAAGGTACTCAACATAATATAAATAGAGACTTCTTGAAGACAAACTTTCATTTAGAAGGTCGAACTAACTTAGAAACTAGGCGATGCTCCAAATATCATATTTCCATGTCGTTTCGTTAAAAAACCTGTACTTTTACGGTAACTGTTGAATGAGATACTTTTCAAACTTCATGACTCCACCTGATACAAAAATCGTTTAAGGTAAATCACATACTTTCAACTTCATATATAATTATTTAAAATCACTACAGAAATCATAGCAAACGAATCTCGTTTCACAAGTATGTGTGTAAGACTAATCTTCATACAATAAACAGGAGTTAAGTTATGTGTTTATCATCGATAGCACTACTAAACATCAGGGTGAAACGTGTTTAAATAGGCTGGTTCTTTATCAATAGATAAAGAACCAGCCTATTTAACATAAATAATACTTTAAACCAGCTTCAAAACCCATCCAACTGCGCTTCATCATCTCACTTAAACTTCCCAAAGTCTCAATATCTAACCTAGATCTCCTATCTCCTCACAATGTATCATCCTCCTACTATTTATCATGCGGCTGCTAATGTTCAGATATTTTCGACAGCCCCCCGTAGCCCGCGGGAAGGGCGGGGATCATCCATTATATTAGGCAGACGAGTCTAAGTTATGCGTACACAATCTAAGTTGCTGTAGCAATTTGTTCGCGTATTATATTGCTGTTACCCTATTTCGGATGTGTGATTAGGGGCTTAGGTTTTGGCTGGGATTGATATGGAAATATTTGAATTGATTGGTAAGAATTGATTCGGTTAAGTTCTTTGGGTTGTTTGTTTGAATATTCATCGAACAGTTTCATACAAATTTAAATTAAATTAATAACAAAAATACAAATGTGAAGGGTATAGGAGAGGTGTACTTATAGTACATCCACATATTGCCAGTTACGTTATAGTCCCAAGAATAAGGAGGGGAGCTTTTTGCCATCAACCAGGCACAATCCAGTCTCCAGGCTAACCGATGCTAACCGTTGTGTCCACGCGCGCCGCAAAGAGATGTCAGCAAAAATTTAAGGGGTCCTAAGCTAAGGGGGCTAAGACCGATGCCTGCCAGGGTCGTGGAATTGTTCGAAAGAGTAACCGTGGCCATGGCACAGGTGGAAGAAAGAACACAGGTTGGTTTAAGTCAGTAAAAGTCTGACACGCCCTCCCACTGCGGCCAGAGCAGGAGAAGTCATTTGATGATCCCAAAAAAAAGCTAACCGAAAATATCTGATAGAAAAACTCAACAACAATTAGCCCGTACTGGAAATCAACTACAGGATCACATGCGCACCAGTAGTGCTTGCGACCACTAGACCAAGCATGCATATTTTTTTTGCATTATAATAGAAAGAATGATCATATTAAAATAATAAATAATAATAATATCTTTGGACAACCAACACACTGTTATCTGATCCCAAACTAGGCAGAGCCTGTACTATGGTAACCAGACAACTGATAAATATACTTATATATTTCTAAATACATACATATTATAGATAAATTACACCCAGACACAGAACAAATGATTGTGCTCATCACACAAACATTTGTCCTTGGTGGGAATCGAACCCACGACCTCAGTCTTAGCAGTCAGGGTCACTAACCACTAGACTAATAGGCCAGTCTGTGTCAGTAAATGTAGGTATCTGTCTTATATCTTGGACTAACTCTAATATTTATGCCATAGAGCGTGACCTATTCTTAAACACGTAAATATAAGTAAATTATTTTGTTACTAGACAAAAGAAACCTAATTAATACCACAAAATAAAATAACTCCACAGACTCACTAAAATCCGTTACATTCCCGTCCGATATTTGAAGAATCCAACTCATTAATTCATTCTGCCAGCATTTTGTGTAAAGAGCAGAAGATGTAATAAGATCTTCTAAGATGGTTCTCGCCGTGTTTATCCTCGGGCGGGTAACTATTGTATACAATATATATGTTGGTATATATTTATAACCCTTTGTACAAGCCCGTCTCGTTAGTGCGAGGTATTTGACAGGGATCGCATGTTGTTTTAATAACTTGCTTGTAACAAAAACATTTTTTGATAGTAACGAACATATATGTATAGTTCATCTATGATATTTGGGTTATTTTAATATGTTTTGTCGAAGACTACAACCCTATAATCATTTGTTTAAATGGTCTGTGCTTTTTAACGTAAGACCAAAAATATATTTGACAAAATTGAATTGAAATAAATGGCTAACAATTATTAATTGAGTGACCTATACAGAAGCCATGTTTTATCAGTACTAATGTGCAATTAACAAGTTTCCATATGATATCTGAACCGTGAAGGAAAACATCGTAAGGAAATCGGCATGTCCTAGAACAAAAAATTCAAAGACATCTATCAACCCACACTGGGCTCGCGTGGTGGATTACGGCCCACTCCCTTTTACCGAGAGAAGACCTAATCCCAGCAGTGGGAACGGTAAAGGCTATATTTTGACGAGATTATAAACCATGGTATCTACATAATAAAATAAACATAACCTGATATTCTTAATAACAGTAACAATGAACGGTAAAAAAAAAACACATTCCCAGATGATTGCGATTTAAAGTCTTGCTCTTGACTACATGCAATGCCATGCTGTCAACAAAAAACTATGATTGGTATTCCCTATATATCCCTTCATCAGTAACACTTATCTTAGTTAATGTACCTGTAAATAACTGGAAATTGTAAATACAGGCAATCAACTATCTACAGTTGATTATATAATAGTTTGTTGTCATTCAAAAGAAATAATTGCCACAACTCTTGAAGTGGGATCACTGTCTCTTTAGACAGAAAGCTGGCTTAAACTCACTCTTCTGGATTCAAATCTTAGTCAAATTGCGATGCCTTACCCCAAATTCAAGGAAAATTTGTCACATCCTTAAATATATTAAATTTATGCAGAATTGCGAGCCATAAAATGTTGTTTATCATTTTCGACTTCATGAATTTTGTTGCAGTAAAATTTTGAGAAAACGCTTTAGCTCTCTTAAATTTATAGCTTTCGAAACTAAGCTATTGAGTTCTAGAAGGGGGGGGGGGGGCGAGGGAGGGGTATAGAATAGTGGAAATGCAAAGAGCTGGTCGCTTTAATGGAGTAATTAAAAGTAGCTCTTTAAGTCTTGTATACCAAATGAGCGGGAGAAACTGAATGGGAGAAAGAAGTATTTAGTACCTAGTTTTTGTATATAGCGATTCCTTATAACCTATATTAGTAAGTAAGGCAGGGGTAGGGGCTTGTGGTTAAGTAATAAAAACCACGCGGTTCGATTGTCAGGTTATGCTACGCTTCTCGCGGTTGGTCCGCGGATGGGTGACCATCTTTACTTACCAAGACCCCTGCAAGCCTAGAAAAGTACGTTAAGCTGTTGATACCGGCTGTCTTTCGTGTATTTTTGACAGTAGTTATGGGTCGTCAGCACCCCAAAACTTTGACTGCCAGTCTTACCGTGGGGTATCGTATTACCCAATAACTGGTTAGTGAAGGACAGATAGGCAGTCACTCCATGTAAAATACTGGTATTCAGCTGCATCCAGTTAGACTAGAAGCCGACCACAACATAGTTGGGAAAAGGCTAGGTAGAATATGATTAATTAGTTAGGCACTGATTTTTTAAATCAATTCCCTTGAAAAGGACTGGGTATCAGTGGTTTTATTCAATATAGACTAGACAATTTATTGAATAAAGCTGAGAACTATATAACCAACTCTCAAACTCGGCAACAAATGGCTCCAAGGGTTTTGTATTTTTTTTTGTTTATGAAGTAAACGTGCCTTTGTCAACCTTTTTAATGACGGATTTTTGAGAGATCAAAGAAAATCGTCAAGATCCTTAACGGAATATAATGTAACATCAAGCCTTACCTCCCCGAAGGGACTAGCAGAGGTGAAGTCCTAATTTAGTATTATTTGACAGGCCTGTTGGTCTAGTGGTTAGCGACCCTGACTGCTATGCCGGAGGTCGTGGGTTCGATTCCCACCCAGGACAAATGTTTGTGTGATGAGCAAGATCATTTGTTCTGTGTCTGGGTGTAATTTATCTATAATATGTATGTATTTAGAAATATATAAGTATGTTTATCAGTTGTCTAGTACCCATAACACAAGCTCTGCTTAGCTTGGGACTAGATGGCGTTGTGTGATAGTTGTGGAATATTATTATATTATTAGTATGACCATCACCACAAGACGTTATAAGACCAACCGCGGTATATCTTCTAGTTTCTTTTGTGTTGAGATTTTCCGAGGCTGGGCGATCTTAATACGTTGCTCAGTCGACAAGGGACCCACTACATGGTGGCTTTTTTTAAAATAACAAAAAAAATGGTAAACAATGTTTTAACCGTCTTTTGTTGGTTTAAGTTTTGAGTTAAAATCCCTAACAAAACTTAGTCATAGTTAGCTTCTATATTAATTAAGAAAGTTATATTAACTCATGAAAGAGAACCCAAAGTGGAAGATATAATAAAGAAAGTAAGACAGTTGAAATGGACAGGACACATGACAAGAGACAGTAGGACTAAATGGACAAACATTATAACAGAATGGCAACCTCACGATGGCATAAGGAAAAGAGGGAGGCAGGCAAAAAGATAGACTGATGATATTGGGAAGGTTGGAGAGGCTATCTGGTCAAGGAAGGCTAAAGATAGAAAGGAATGGATGCAGCTGGCAGAGGCCTATGTGTCACAAGACACGCTGATCACTAAACTGGAAAACACGATCTCATAGTTTAAAAGTTAGTAATTATTTACATTTAATGTTTAGTTTATGTTAATTTCCGCAATAAAGGCTTACTAAAAACCTTATAAAAGTCAACACGATAACTTCACCTTTCTATTATATAATCTATGAACCTTTTACTTTCGTCTCCATAAAACTGTCTTCACTAGTACCTTACTAATTTTTCGCAACAAGTTAATTCAGGCTCAATGAGACAGTTATTACGTAACTACCAAACAAACCTATAAACGTGAAAACTGCCTATTTGGAAACCGACGGCTTTATTTTTGTAATTGTATTTTATCTTTTGCTGGTAATCACTGACAATGTACAAACAATTAAGGAGACAGTAAACGTGGTATTAGGGGCTTTTTTTTTTGGATGGGAAATCATCAAATGACTTCTCCCGCTCTGGGCGGAGCGGGAGGGCAGACTTTTACTGACTAAAACCCACCCGTGTTCCTTCAGTTACCCATGGGCTAGGGTCCCAGGGTCACGGTATCTCTTTCGAACAATCTCGCGACCCTGGCAGGCATCGGTCCTAGCAGACCCCTTCAGTGCTGCTGACATCTCTTTGAGGCGCGCGTGGAACACTACGCGCCGTTGACCCGAGCCTGGTCCTTACCGGGCGGCGAGCTAACCATTGCTCGCCACCGGCAAGCCCGCGCCTACGGTGGCCGGGAGTCAGTTATCGACTCCCGACGTCCGGAGCGTCTCCTCCTGCGGCGGCTAGGAACGTGAGGGCGTAGAGATTAGTCGTATTAGGGGCTTGTGGCTAAATATAAACGGTTGTACGTCTCGATCGACTCAATTAAGCTAGGATTGCCTCGGCTGGATGGTGGATGGGCGATCATCTTTACATACAAAGCCTCGAACATGCCTCAGAAAGCACAACCCGTTGGTCCCGGCTGTCATTTGTGGATTGGACAGTAGTTACGGGTCGGCAGATGCCCGACAGTGTGACAACCAGTTTCACCAAAGGTTTTACCAAGTAACTGGGTTGTGGTAAAGATAGCAGTTGCTCCATGTCAAATGCTGGTATTCACTTGCATCCAGTTAGACTGGAAGCCGACCCCAACAAGGAGGTAAGGCAGATGATGATTCATTAACACTAAAACTCCTCCCTTGTTGCAAAAATAAATATAGCTTATTTATATTCCCGTCGATAACGTCGTATCCAACAAATATTATTTAAATTAACATCACTCAAACTTGACCGAATTTCCTTTATAAATAAAGGTGAAAATATGCTGCGTTCCCCTTACGGCCACCCGTTCCACCCTCTTTTATGAGCCAAGTCGTAAACCGGGTTGCGACGGCGAAATTCTATTTTTGAAGTTTATATAACTCCTAGTGGGGGCCGCGCAGTCGCCCCACGCATTTGAATCTGGAATCCCTTTGTTTAGAAATACGTTACGCGAAATTAAGTGCTGTTCTTTTTTTGAAGCTTCCTGATTTAAAATGGGATGCAATAAATGGTGTTAGGTGGAATAACGTTTTAGGATTTTAGCATGATGGCCGTGTAGAGTCATGTTTGTGTAATAAATTATGTAAAATTGACGCGAAAAATGTGTTATTCAAACAGCTATTTTTTGTTTACGTTTATTTAGCAGTGAAAAAGGCGATGTAGACATAATGGGGAGAGTTTTCGTGAAACGTGAAAACTTGGTGCTTTTGGTAGTAGCTTATGAATTTAATATACACGCTTCGTGTGAGTTAGGTATCAACGGAATTCGGTTATTTTAGCGTCAATAATATGGTATTATGATGATAGATGTTTTATTGAATCAGGTTGATAAACGTTTATGGTACTCTGAATTGGAAATTTTCGTTTAGTGTATGTTATAGGGTGATAGCAAATAAGATTACGGCGAATAATTTGAATACTTTATTACAAAATGAAAATTATCATTTAAGAGCGGCCAACTAGTCATAATTCTCATACAGACTCTTGTACGCGATTGAGGCGTTAAAACATTTTTTTTCTCAAGATTTTGAACATACAGCTGTCTTGTGATTTATATCTAAGTTTAAATGTAATAAAAATAAATCTGACAGAAAGTCTGAAAATCAACTTTAAACTTCAACTTTTTGCACAAATTTTATCTGTACTTTGGCCGGTCATAATGTACTCCTAAAATGAAAAACTAAAAGACAAATCTTCATTGATACCTTGCATGTGTAATGAATATTTTGAATGACAATAAAAAAAATTTAAACTTGTAAGGACTATTTCAAAAACAAGTTTTTTCTGGAACATGTTGTGTGAAATTTTAGCGAGACAATTTTTGTTCTATGTTATCGCGTCTTCACTCACTTGGATTGCGTTGGATGAAACAACAAGCTTTTCAATCACACTCGCATGGACGATAGGTATGGACCTCATACTTAAACGCCGCTATAAAACAGGGCGCTTATAAATAAACCTCCTAAGAGGGGGGCCCTCTTAAGAGGTTTATTTATAAGCGTTGCTTAAAGCTAAATAATGTTTAGTGACTGTATAACCTTACATTTTGTCGTTTCGTTTCGTCACTTAGAAGTAACGTTTATAAATGAAGGGGGTGAATCAGTAGTCTTCAATTAAACCTGACCATTTCAGACACGAATTTGCATGGTCTTCACATGATGTGACCAAGATTATGTCTGGGCTTTGAAAGAGATTGTGACCTCTGAGTTTGTTTCGGCCTTTCTTCTCAGAGTAGTCAGATAGGAAATGTCGACTCAAGTTTTAAAAATATGATTGACGTGTAGAAGTGTTTGTACAAACCTACTTATAGAAATAAAAGCATTTATCAAAGTATGTATTTTAAAACTTATTCTTTTTTTATTTAATCCTTTTTACTAATACATCAAACTACATAACTTGGTTAAATTAGAAAAAACACGCTAACACTCCCCGCGAAAAACATACAATTTACCAAAAATAATAAATACTTCTTTTACAGAGTAGTTTAGCCAGCTACCTGGGAATACCTCTGATTTATGACACTACTCTGTGCGATGAAAGAGAGACGTATGTAGTTTTATTTAGCGCAGACAGACAGACTGAAATGGAACGTTCATTCATATATTCATCTCTCTTTGTGGAGAGACTAATCGTTGTTTTGAAATTCTGATTAAAAGTTTTGTTTGGTGAGCCAGAAACGGATATATTATTATTTTTCGTAGATAACATTATTAATAGCAAATGATAAATTTATTATTATTAAACAAATAAAACATTTATCAAAACTTTTAAAGATTATTTGTTTGTACCCGAATTGTAGCTGCGTTTACTGTGATAAAATTCCATTTGAGTAAATAATAAGTTATCTAATTTCTGTAAGTGTTTAAGACAAAATCTTGACCATAAAGAATATATCTGAAATTATCTTATGAAGAAAGAACCTCACAGATTGAGGGAACCTGTTCAGTGAGTGCATGCAATTATCAGTAATCATGTAGCTCAATTCAAAACTTAAAGAGCTCAACGATCCGACGAACAATACCAAAGAAAGAACGTTTGGTTAGGCCCCATATATAACACAAACTGCCAGACCATAAAAACTGAAACAATGACCCACATAGTACCCACATTTACAAAAACTACAATAATATAAGACTTCATATAGTAAATGATTCGTAATTAATTGTAAATTATCATGAACAGTTAGATCTGTGCTAGGCTAAGCTCCGAGTAAAAGCGACAATTGTTTCGAGGCGTCGTCGGGCTGCCGATCGACAATGTCCATCCATTGTACCTACTATCTATATTGACGTAAACTAAATCCTATCACAAGCTTATTAAACCCAGTTAGACGGATAACCAGTAACGTGGGTCCTTATAATGTGTACAATGAAATAAAATCTAGAACGGACTAAGTAAATAAAGAAACTGGCCTTGTTAACAAGTTTCTTTTAAGTAAAGCAAATCTTGGCATTAAGCCATACACATAACCAACACCCGCTGTACACACATACAAATAAACAACATCCTCTACACGCATCTCTCATACGCACATCACAGTTCCAATATCAAACTCCAAACATTGTAACAACATAAAGAGGTAAACGTATTATAAACATCAGACCGGGTTTCAATAGAGAATGTTCCAGCTTCACAGTAAAAACGGTGAAGATATGTTTCCAAAAAATCCCGGACGTAAAGGAAGGAACATTTAGCCGGCCATTTAGAAAATAAAAAGTACTTTTATGCCGGTAGCGTGAAACAAACGAGGTGGGCTTCTCATCTTTTTCATTACTCTGTGCTGTTCCGTCTGATTCAAAATGGCGGCTTTCCCGCTTAAAACATGAGTGTTTGTTTTAATTTTATTGTTTGTTTTTTCAACAAATTTAGAGTGCGTTACTTATTTATATCTCCTACTGTGTCCTTTCCGGGTTGTGTAATTTATGTGTTATTTTCTAAACATTCATGTTTTTTTAGTTGAAAATGTTTTCTATTGAGGTGCCTATATGCCTAATTATCTGTATTAGTGGTTGTTTTAGTTTTAGTCCCACTACATTATTCAAATCTAATTTTCGGCTTTTACTAAACGTGTACATTATAATAATGTATTCTTTCGTTTGAAGTGTATAAAAAAATAGGCCCATATCTTTTAGTCGCATTTACCTTCATCTTAGCACAGACACACTAGTTCGCTTAGAAAACTGTAATATTACGTCAAAACATTTCACTCAAGTGATAATAGAGTGAGAGGGATAGAGGTAGTGGTGTTCGGTAACGCTCCCGACAAATTACAAGCTATCCACGGTTGAATGGAGCAGATATGTGTATAGCTTAATAAGATAGCTCGGCCGCCGGCGCCGGCACCCGAGCCCAGCCCGTTGATCCCACCGAGTGCTAATAAACGGGTTTTATTATATTTTTATAACGTTTGTAAACGGTTTTTTAGTCTTTTTTATTGATGAAATATAATGTAAATGTTAACGTTGGATGGATGTTACGTATGTTGATTTTAGAGATGGATAGAAATTATTTGATTTAGTAAAAATTCGAAAAGTTTTTTAAGGATGGTATCAAAACGTTCGAAAATTAAACAGAACAAAAGTTTAAAACAGTATCATTTGAATATAAAAACTTAAAACAACAGTTTTGGGTTACAAAAACACAGAACACGTATTTATACATCAAAAAAATAATAAAAAAACATCTACGAACGCAAAAGTGACTAAAACACGATTTAAAGCCATTGATGTGGAACGACGTTCACAAGTCGATGCTCGCTCAAACTTTGACAAGTACACATAGATTAAGGGCGCGTTGACATTGAGATAGTAAACAGGCTAGGTCAGGTGACAGAGTACTTACTTGAAGCCAGTACTTATTCAGGGATTTAAAAGTTCTATACTTTGTGTGTCTAACCTTTCAAGATTCATGAAAAGGTAAATGTTAAAAGTCTCATTTGAAAGTGTGTTATAGTTTGTCAGAGCTGTATAAGAAACAAGCTTCTGTCCACACCTTCGTCTGCGTGAAATTTGTTTTAACATAAAATATATCATATAGCATCGCATCTCCCGCCTTCGATATTATATCGTTTTCTCTAAGCATTCTTTTTGACTTTTTTTCATTTTATTCACCTTTTTAGGGTCGTATTGTGATGTTAAATAGCTTATAAACTTCATCAAGAATTGTGGTAGCAAACAAAATAAGTTTTTTTTAAAAATCGAACTGGGATTTTCCTGTGATTTTCCCCCTACATACTAACTTACAAAAAAAAAACCTTTTATAAAATCAGCATATAAGATCAGCTTCAAAGATAAAGCAGTCAGCTAGCTTGTTAGCTGAACTGGAGCTAGGGTGCGGTGAACGCACTGAAATATCATTACCAGAGGAGGCACTCTTATGTGAAGTGTCAAAAAATGAGTAGATTATGTCAAAGAAGTAAGTACAAAATAAATGGGTGCAGTTAATAGACATTTACATAGTTATGCTGTTAATGAGGTACCAGAGAAGGTACATGTGCAGAAGGAATAATTGTGAAACTTCCTTGTCTTTAACGTAGTCTTTTATCATATAATATGCTTTTTTGATGTCATTGTCTTTCTCAAAGTTACTATCTTTATACCACTGTAGTAGTATTCGTATTCCAGTACTCAGCTGGTTCATGTATCAAACGTAAACGCGCCCTAGGAGTTGGACGCGGGTAGAATCTCTCTAAATAGAGGAAGTTCAACAAAGCGCGCGCCATGTAGTCGCCCCTTGTGGGTTGAATCTTTGAGTTGCCTCGGATATTTCAATGTAAGTGAGCGATATCTTATAAAATGTTGTCTTTGACAGAATTTTGGTTACCTATACCTAATATAGAAGGATACTACGTGGGCATTTGAAATTTGGGGATATTTTAGCAGCTAGACCCCCTCACTACCATTTTTTTTATCGTGTGGAAATCCTCATGGATGTCCTCCACCCTGGGGTGAGTGGAGGGGTCTGTCAGACTCTTACTGACTAAAACCACACGGTGTTCTGCAGCTACCTTTAGCCGGGGTACTGGAGTGCTTGCGCATTTCGTCACGCTTCCCCGGCTAGGTGTTGGTCCCGGACCCCGTCACCCTAAGAGGCGCGCGCGAAACACGGCGCGCCACCGTCACGGGCCTTTCTCTGTTCAGGCAACAAACTCCCCAAGTCGGCCTCACCCTAAGACGGCCGGAGATCGTTTCGCGCCCTCCATCGCCCGGTTACCCTTCTGCGGATTGGAAAGGAGGTTGTGTCCTCCCTCTACCTTTCCGCCGCTTCCTTCGCGACCATCACCTCCTCGCAGAAGGAAGCGACGGCGTCCCACGCGCTCTCACTCCCAACCATGTCCGGAAGCAAGATTGTATCCTCAGCACCAACCGCCATGACGAGGTCACAGCACCATACTGCTGGCTTATATTCTTCACGATAAGTCACAGTGTGATTTTTTCTCCTATAGTTTTCACCATTACATGAAAAGCAGCAGTGATGGCCCAGTGTTAACGGACGCAAGTTACTAATTGTTGACGGGTAGTAGATTCAAACCCAGAATGGCCCTCAAAACGGTGAGAAAAAACATTGCGAGGAAACCGACGTCTCCTAGAACCGAAAATTCGAAGATTTGTGAAATCTCCCTACTGGGCCCGCGTGGTGGACTATTATGCCCACTGTCTCTCACCGAGAGGCTGTATAGGCTGATAATGAATACATGAAAAGAAGATGATTACTTCATCAGCAGCATATAATGTTCCCACTGCTGGGACACAGCCCTCCTCTCAGTGAGAGGGAGTGGGCCGTAATCTACCACGCGGGCCCAGTGCGGGTTGGTAGATGTCACATGTCTTAGAATTTTTGGTTCTAGGACATGCCGGTTTCCTCACGATGTTTTCCTTTACCGTTTTGAGAGCAGTGGTGATGAAATAATTTACACAAATTAAAGCACCTGCTTGAGTTCGAACTCACGACCTACCACTCGTAAGTCGCGGCCGTTACCACTAGGCCACCACTGCTTTCACTATTACTTTGGTTAATTAGAGTAAATAAAATATGCCGCATGGACAGATGTGCCGTATATTTTTACTCATGTTTGTTAGGGTTCCGTTGCCTAATGGCAAAAAACGGAACCCTTATAGATTCGTCATGTCTGTCTGTCTTTCTGTCCGAGTATGTCACAGCCATTTTTTTCCGAAACTATAAGAGCTATGCTGTTGAAACTTGGTAAGCAGATGTATTCTGTGAACCGCATTAAGAGTTTACACCAAAATAGAAAAAAAAAACAATAATGTTTGGGGTTCCCCATACATAGAACTGAAACTCAAAAAAAAAAATTCATCGAACCCATACGTGTGGGGTATTTATGGATAGGTCTTCAAAAATGATATTGAGGTTTCTTATATCATTTTATTCTAAAGTGTAGTTTGCGCGAGAGACTCTTCCAAAGTGATTAAATGTGTGTCCCCCCCCATTACTTCTAAAATAAGGGAATGATAAAACTAAAAAAAATATATGATATACCTTACCATGTAAACTTCCACCGAAAATTGGTTTGAACGAGATCTAGTCAGTAGTTTTTTTTTAATACGTCATAAATCGTAAACCACAATTTACCTTTCATTCAGTCAACTCAAATATAAAAATTTAAAAAAAAACTTTTAATTTCATAAACATAAACCTTATGCATAAACCGTGAATACCTGCAGGTTTTTACCGTGTGGTGCCGGACGTAAAGAATAACACCACCCCATTTCTTCCCGTGGGTGTCGTAAAAGGTGACTCAAAATCAAAAGTCATTTATTCAAACTAGGCTGAGAGTCAGCACTTTTTGAACGTCAAAGTTACATAAGTCAGTCCCCCCCAAAACGCCCGCCCTTCGACACTTCCTAGTGCTTTAGCTGGGAAGAAGAAGTGGCGGAACAAACTCCTAAGGGACTTACTAGAGAATGGGCAGCAGCGTTCTCTATGCATTTTACCAGCATACTGCGATCGCCAACCCGCCTGCCAAGCGCGGCGATTATGGCAAAGCCCTCCAAATTGGGGGAGGCCTAAGTCCAGCAGTGGATGTCTTACGGCTGAAATGAATGAATGATGACCTGCAGGTTTGTACGGAACCCTCGGTGCGCGAGTCCGACTCGCACTTGGCCAGTTTTTTTTTTCTGTGCTTTATTCACACATGCTTAAGTCACTTCAGGCATAAATAAACGTATTTTCTTCTGTTATCACAATAAAAACTGCACATATCTACGGTATTTAGTATTACATACATAAACTCACGCCATTTCTCATGGGGGCAGGCAGAAACTACAGAACGTTACCTGCTACGATCCTTAAATACTCCTTGTGCCTCGTTTAGTTTCATAAATCTATTTATACACGCACGATTGCAAATACTACGCACCTGACCTTTCTGAAGAACATCACCAAAAAGGTCACTATATAAAATTAAGTATTAAAAAACACTTTTCCAACAATTTAAAACTACTTAAAAAGCTTGTTTTAAAATATGCAAACCGATGTTTGCAAGTTATCGATACGTTTCTAAAAGTTTGACAAGCGTGGATAGCTCGAGAGTTGCTGGCCGTCGCCGTCGGTTGGATCTCTTTAAATAGAATGTTTTACAAAGATAGCGGCATACAGACGCCTTTTGTAGGGGAACATTTAGAGTTATGTTTGATATTCGGGTATTTTGTAACGTCCACAGGGATGAAGTTTGATGGCCACTTAAGAAATTGGAGTTTTCTATTCAAGGGAAATTTACTCATCATTCTCCTGCCATTTATTTGGGGTTGGCGCTACATGTCTTTTTCTTAGACACTTCTATATTAGTCGTCATCTCAATAGTCACCCGCTTTTTACCGATATTATCATTCAAACAGTCCTTCCATCGGTTCTTTGGTCTAGAGATCAATGGATAATGACTAAGTAATTAAAATGATTGCTCATTTATTTGTATATTTTTTATATTCTGCGATTTCTTGTGATTACTTGAACTCACACACTAAATGATTACTTGTTGAAATATTATGAAAATCATCAATAATCATTAATCATGAAATATTTGTAAATATGTGAGCACCATATATATCTATCACATGATGCTTAATTACGTATCATTGCTTTATTTTTTGGTCATTTTACTTATAGTGCATCGTCGTCACATATAATTATTTAATTAATATTTACAAAATACTGCGATGGTTGGTGGTTACTTGCTCATTCTTATCCTTACGAAATTACCTTTTGGAAGGGGCGAATAGAATCAATAAATGTACTTGTAAATGTTGCCGTTCAAAAGTGCCTTTTCTGTACTTTGACCAAACCATTCTTAGGTGGCCTCTTATTTTAATGAATCTGCTGTACATGAGGTTGTGTTGTGTTCTTGTTGTAACATTTTTAACTGCCAGCCAGGTATACAAAATGTTTAAGGTTAAAAGTAGTAGAAGCTGCTATAATTATTCAGCTTTCCATTTCCTAAGTATTCGACGTTAAATGAATATTATATAAATTTCTAAGCATAAAGAATCTTTGTGACTTGTGATATTTATTCTACAACTATTTTCGACATCATAAACTTGTACAAAGTTCTTTTCATAACGAGATCAGACTCCAAAATTTGGCCAACTAGGTCCACTATGTGAAGCCTTCTCAACCATCACACCACTACGGTCGCGACGTACATAAAAGAAACGTGCTGAGTTCAAAGATTAATAATACAATAAACATCGGGGAAGTAGGTTTTGGCAAGCCCGCCGGGTCTCTCTAATTTTGCGGGAACGTCCATAAATTCTTAGTGCATCTCTAGAATATTTTCTGTGATACTTAATTTTTACTATTTTCGAAACAAGAGAAAAACGGTTATGGATGACGCCTAAAAATTATGTATGAACATGAAAATCTGATTAGTGTATCGATTTTCTGTCTGTTATTGGTTGGAAAAACTTTTGATGGGATATATTGATATAGCAACTTATACCCCGGCCCGAGTATAGGTTACCATAAAAAAAAAACATCATATTGGTACATTTTGCAACTAAACATTAATTTAAAAAATAGCGCTCAAGTCTGAAACTTTGGAAAAACAACATGTCACATTAGACATGCTCATGAAGCGGTAACTTAGCATGTCCGTGACGAAATTCCATAAGTTTTGTACTACCAAAAATCTCTCAACGCAGCTAAAGTTTTCACTCCAAAAATCTACCATAAATGATCTTATTTCTGCAAATAGGTTTGTGAAAACACTTTTAAACGTCAACCATATTTTATTCAAAGCAGAGGCATTTCCTATCTGACTATTCTGAGAAGAAAGACCGAAACAAACTCAGAGGTCACAGTCTCTTTTAAAGTTAAGACATAATGTTGTTCACATCATATGAAGACTATGTAGATTGGTGTCTCAAATAGACTTATGAGAAAAGAACCACACAGATTGAGACATGCCCATGAATACGCGCATTTTGCGCAATCGTACAGCTCAATTCAGGACTTCAAGAGCTCAACGATTCGACTTACATTACCAAAGAAAGGACATTTGAGTCGGCCGCATAAGTTACATAGGTAATCTGAAAGGAGGGAAGGGAGGATTTTGCTCTGCAGAGGAACACAAACGGGTGATAATAATAGGTAATCTAGCCCAAGAAAATACTGGAAAAAAAAATCCTTACTAGACGTAGAGAGTTTACGAAGAAAATTAGATTATTTTCGTAGTAATACGTCCCGAAGTGCCTGTGAGCAAAACAAGGTGTTTTTCGGCTCTGAAACTAATCTATAGATGTGACTGCCCCTAGTTTTGGCAAGCCTTCCTTACAGTCTTCCCGTGATAACGACGTTGCATATCCGTCAGCTTGCTGGCGTCGTATTTTCGCTTTCAAATTTATTTAAGACAAATGTTATGTGTGATAAAGTCTATATATTTTGGACGTGATATATTGTTTGGAGAAATGTGGATGAAATGAATATGGGCACGTCGTTTATTCTGTCGAGTTGAGCATGATTTTCGGTGAACTGGTAGAGCCTTGATTAGACTTAGGTTCAAGTTTAAAACGGTATTTGTTTTTTTTAAAGACGACAGACGTGATCCTGTTTTCGCCAAACATTTATAATTCATACAAGAATCTTAATAATTTGAAAACTTTCCCAGAAACTTTTCAAATTTTTCTTTCCATAAAAACCTAATTAAGATTATGTAGATTACTTTAAAACAAAAAAATATCAAAATCAGTTCAGCCGTTCTCATGAAATGTGCTTACCATCAACATCATCATCAGACGCCTACCTTTTCCCAACTATGTTAGGGTCAACTTCTAGTCTAACCGGATGCAACTGAATACGTATTTTACATGGAGCTACTGTCTATATGAACACCACAACCCAGTTTTTGGGTTTACCAACGAACAACCTTTCATTTTAATTTATATTGATAATGCCTTTGTGTTTTATCGAATAACGTATTATTTATCATTACTATTCATAGTATCATTTAGTCACAAGTTGAGGTCAGTGCCTAAGGCTCTTTGAAAAGACTTACAATAATATATGTGCCTGTACCTACATAAATACTTGTGACAAATGAAAAGCAAGACTAGAATATGGTTTTATGATCCTTGGAGTGGATTATTAACTTTGAGCAATATAAAAATAGAAATCAGCCACTAGCCAGCTCAATAACAAAAAGTTATAAACGCAATTTTACTTCCAAGTCTTCCTATATTTGCTAGCAAAACTCATTTTAAAATCCTCAGACCAACATCTTCATAATACAGTTTCATTTAGCGCGTTTCAGAAATCCGCGTGAAAACCTACAGTGTAGAGTGGTTATTTTTAGTCCAAAAAGCCTTTTCGCCAGGTGGACTAATTCAAGCCAGGTCGGTAATGGAAACTTTGTCCTTATTCCAGCTATTTGGCTTCGTTGGCACTGTACTATGCCAAGGTTTTCGGGTCAGGTCAGGAGTCTTAGATAAATCAACGTTTTCAGTTTACCTTGTGAGTTATGAACTTACGTATCTGTTTTTATATTGCGACTAGCTGACCCGACAGACCTTGTCCTGTCTCTTTGATGATATTTGAGCACGCATTCTGTCAATTCTATGTCAAATGTCATAATGTTACATTCAAAAAGTTTACATTGTCCTATTATAATGGTTGTTAAGTATTCTTAAATAAGTGTTCTTAAATTTTCTAATTTTCCGCGCAATTTTTTAATATTTTTCTTTCATAAGAACCTTCTCCTGACAATTACAAACACAACAAAAAAAAAAAAAACTGAAATCGGTCCAGCCGTTCACGCGTGTTGTCGTGACCAAGGGAAATAGGGATTCATTTTTATATATATAGATTTATTTGTTAGTAAGAAGTTTTGTTGGACAAATATAGCTCGTATTTTTCTTAGAGTGATAATAACACAAAAATATACCTATATAGTTTTTATAATTAGTTCGGCCCAAAATTCAGCAACGCGAATACCGTTCGCTGACGCAGCCTGCCTGATGATGTGATAATTCGTTCTTTTCACTGTTATTTACTTAGCAAGTGCATGTAAACAAATTTGTGTGGGGTAGTTACTACAACTAAAGGTTAAAGGTGAAATCTAAAAAGTTTATTTAAAAAGAAAACAAAGAGACTTCCAAAAATATAAAAGAAACACAAAATTATAACTTTAATTTCGGAAATCGATGGCAAGAAAACGAATCTTACAAAATTAAAGAAATTTTTCATTTTGCAGTGTTCGTTTCAAAAGTCAGTTGTTTTTTATATATTCAAAATTCTATCCACATTGATCAACGCGGACATCAAACCCCACCACCCACTCACCGCTCCGCTTTGTTACAGATGCTAAAGCATTCGTAACTTTGTTTTCAGTTAAACGTTATTTATCTGCGAACACAAAGCACGTCTCACTGATGACCTAGATAGAGCGGGAATCAAATAGCTTTAAACATCCGAATTGAAAAGCTAGTGATGCGGAACGTTCATGTCGCGGGAAAGACGTGCATTGTTGGCTGTGTGGGGTTTATGTTGTTCAGATATTTAAACAACATATTTATAGGTTTAAGAAAGCAACTTTCTGACCATAGCACAGTACAGAAAAATTAACTTAAAAAGTTAAATTTAAAATTAATAAAACCCCTGACCACAGCAAAAACCTCCCAAAAGTTAAAAAAAAAAATATAGTATTGGCCCTTTAAGTTTAATGAGAAGTTTTAGGTGATATTTTGATCTATGAATCGCCGTGTCGAAACGGGTGAACCGATTTTGATAAAAAAAGTCTAAGAATCACCGCTAGAAAGCCTACTCTAAGCGGTCAAACTTATAAAACCCCTCTTTTTGCATCGGGGGTTAATAAAATCTATAAACACCTGTGAATATTTACGATGTTCTACATACGTCGCATGACCTTCGCAGAAACGAAATAAACGAAAGGAAAATTGACAGATTACAGAAAGATTTCTATGCCACGATGTCAAGAATCGAGAAAAGAAATGTCAATGTCTTTGTAGACCATATTTATCGTTTTCCATCAGGAGTGATCGAGGTCAAGAACAGTATACTACAGTATTCAGTAAACAAAATAGAGTTTATAAGTGATCGCATAACGCATGTTTGTGAGTTAATTCACAAGTTTGAAAATAGAAACCAAAGAAAACGGACAAATTTTAACCGTACACCACCGAAGGAGCACATTCATATCAATTGATAAAAGAGGCGACTCGAACTTACTATCGAAAATACTACTTTTCTAAAAAAAAGCTTTAGCAATGTCTCTTTAAAAAAATATACATGTTGGTCACCGTATGTTTTTACTTATTTGTAACTTCCTCGTGCTTTGATAATTTCACAAAAAGCACGACCTACAAGTTTTTCACAAAACTAAATGCGAGTGTTCTCAGCAAAGTTTTTCTAATTTATTTCATGTTTGTACAGAACTTCTAATGAGTACGTCGGAGCATGGTAATCAGGTTGTTTATGTATTTTCGTTAGCCTAGTTTTAACTAATCTCGCTTTGACCTTTTTCGTTGGAAACGTAGTGTTCGTTTCTCCCGTTTTTATCGGGATTATGTGCCATTTGAAGGTGTTTAAATTGGCATTTGCAGGTAGAGGGTTAAGTCTGGTTTTTTAGAGGTTCGATTTTAAATTGCCTGTTGGGTCTTGAACATGAAGTGGACTGTGAGCTTTTTCAAAGGGTTAATGGGCTGGTTTAGGTCTTTATTTAGATTAGATAGATTAATCTATAAAAAACTCTTATCATTGCTAATGTATCATCATCATTTCAGCCGAAAGACGTCCACTGCTGGACATAGGCCTCCCCCAAGCCGCCACTTCGATCGGTTTTGTGCTTCCCGCATCCAGCGGATTCCTGAGGCCTTCACAAGGTCATCGGTCATTGCTAATGTATGCACGATATTTATTTTTAAACAAGTCCTGAACGCTTTTCACATGTATGTTAAAGCTTATTTAATAACTTTAATATTTGTATTTATATAGCATGCCCAGATACCAACAGTCCGTTTTGTATATATGTATAAAAATGTTGAAGTTTGCCCACATTTCCGCCTTGTCTGCTTAATGCTATGTGATGTTATTTTGTAAAATCAAACACCTTAAATTTAAACTCAACAGCAATAAACCCCTTACCTAATCAGCGGCATAACGATATTAATTAACAAAAATAGATCACACAACAGAAGATTCCCTTCAAAAACAGTAATGTATTTACTTTCTAACAAATTGTTTACACTAAGCTTTATGAACAGACGAGGGGAGAGTTCCGTCGAAAATAAAATTAATTACACCCATCTTTGTAATCAGAACGCGAACCTTTGATGTGAAATTTTTCATGGAACGGTCCTTTAAGTATTACTTTCGTGTGTATTTTTTTTATTTGAATTAATATTCGAGTTTTGGTTCGTTTTATTGCGGTGTTCTGTTAAAAAAGTGCATGTTTTGTAGTTTTAAGCATTACTATATTTTAGTTATTGAAGAAGATTTGTAGGTGAAAGTTCTGGGCAAAGGTACGCTTCTCATCATTTCAGCCATAAGACGTCCACTGCTGGACTTAGGCCTCCCCCAATTTGGGGGGCTTTGCCATAATCGCCACGCTTGGCAGGTGGGTTGCCGATCGCAGTATGGTGTTAAAATGCATAGAGAACGCTGCTGCCCATTCTCTAGTAAGTCCCTTAGTAGCCTTTTACAACACCCACGGGAAGAAATGGGGTACCACAACAGGTAGGCTTCTAAGTAGGCTTAATTCTGTCAATTCCTTGTTACTTTTTTGTGGAAGTCAATGCCGCCAATCGATCTCACTACGCCATTTCTTTCCAAGCAAGCGGCTTACTATCTCAGGATACTATTTATATGTTATAGGTACGGGCCCTCCATTATGCCAATTTATAGTAATTCAGTATATTTACTTCTCCCAAACAATTCAATTAACCGGCATCTCAGTAGTTATTCTCTTTCTAGGTATATCATCTTTTATCAATGGTTTCTTTGGTCTTCTCTTACAATTTCTTGGTATCCTAATTCACACCCAAGAATCTTGTACCTGTCTGTATACAGAGTGGGAGGGACATTTACGCGCTATTTGTTACCATAGATTCAATTTATAATTCTGAAATGTGAGTTTGTAATTTTTTGTCGGTTTTTAAAGAGCACTAGGGGGTGTAGAATCATGGATAAATTCATGGTCACAGTTAGATCGGTCGATTTTTTACCCTGTATATCATCTGTGTTTACGGAATCTTCAAGCAAATGCATTTGTTCTAGAGTAGGACAGTTACAGGGTGATGTTATTATCATTAAAACAATATTCCCCCAACCACTCTCGCCGAGATGTGTCAAGGAACCTTACTTACACAGATGGTGCTCCTACATACCCAGTTCACGTAATGTACCCGAAGTTAACCGAAGTCACAAAGTAGATAGCAACAGAAGGTTGGCTCTAAAAATATGTTTAAGCGCACGCACACTGAGTGTGAGCGTTCTTGCGACTGTCATTTGTTTGAGATCGTACGTATAATCTGTCCCAAAAAAATCGGATAAAAGTGACACCTACTAAAGAGAAATATATTACTCATGTAACTAGAAGGTTTCAACTTATATCTTACCACTCTTCCCAACAATTGGCATTGAAAAAACATAGCCGAGTTTCTAAAATTAACCTGAATTATCACATGAAAAACAACTATAAGGTGATTTAGAATTAGAATTTAGGGTTTAGGCGATCTTGTCAGGATCGTAGATTTGATCGGAAAAGTTACCATGGCCAGAGCACAGGCAACTGAAGGAACATGGGTGTGTTTTACTCAGTAAAAGTCTAACACGCCCTCGTCTAACAGCCTGTCCTCGAGTAGGAAAAGTCATTTGATGATTTTCCACCCAAAACGAAAAAGGTTTAATACATACAAATAATCAAATCAAAGCATTCAATTTATAAGTAGATACTATAAATTTACATTCACGGGTACATTTTTGATCTTTTCGTTTACATTTTCGTCAGATACTTTTGGAACGTACTATACGCGTCTATGTGTGCGTCCATTTTGTATGGAACCGACCTTCTGCACAATTTTACGTCGAAGTCACCCGACCGACCGATTATCCGGCCAAACGGCGTACAATTACATTTTCAACAATATTGGTTCGCCGTGACGTGATTATGTTTACTCGTGTTTCGTATCATTTGAATTTTATGCTCATAAAAATAGTCCCTTTTTCATGTAGGTACATATTTTTATTTGACTTCAAATAAGGATATTTCTGGTCGAGCCGCATGTTATTATAACATATTCATACATTATTTTACCGACTTTTTCTTCTTTTAGAAGTTTTTTTGGTTGGCTCTAATTTTAATCTAGTGTATAAATAGTGAAATGTTACATTACATTAAGATTACATTAGATTAAGATTAGGGGCAAAAAAACAATAAACATGTCACTGCATTTTGTATTTATAAAGATTTAGTAAAAAGAGCTAACCGAAACTTATCGAAAGCGACTACGCGATCGTAGCACAGAAGCTACGGCGTAGCATTCGTAGCGCGGGCAGCGTAGCACGACAAGAAAGTTTGCTTTTACATTACTTGGCTACGCGATTACGCATGTTTTAAAAATCATTTTTGTTTTTAAATTTAAGTATTATTTTAAATTAACTTATCACCATGTAATCATACCCTCTTGCGAAACTTCAAGATATATCCTGCTAAAAGGGTTTCCTTTAATAATATAACCTTTTAATAAGCTAAGAGGTTCTAAACGAAGGGAACTAAAGTTAGTATCATATCCGTGTTTGTGCACTTTATCACGGAGTGGGCTCCGTTGTAAGTGACCTCGCTCGGTCACGGGCAAAATTTAATATAGTTATACTTCCATGAAAAATATTTACTTTATAGAGCACGTAACGTTTTAAATTTTCTCTGAGTAAACTTTTATGACGAACCCTAAAATAAAATAAAAATAGTTTTGCAAATAATCTTATTAAATAAATATAAGTTTAATTATTTCTGTGTCGTTTTATGGTGCTAATTTTAGTTTTAATGTTCATGACATTATCTTAGTTTCATAAACTTACCGACCACTTATTAATTAAAAATCTATTTCACACTATGCAGGATTAAATTACTTCATGGAATGGTTACCCGAGAGTTTAAAAAAGCTATAAAAAATTCTTGTTAATTAAAAGAGGTTCACCTGATTTTAGTAGTGTTTAGAACTTGGATACATGCCAGTATTACCTGCCAGTATAAGCGATTCTAGTGTGAGAATCCTTACTTACTTGAGTCATCACTTTGGCATGTCTCTTCTCTCTTTGATCGATCAGTCATCACCAATCCCCTTGTTGCAAGGATCCGTTGGTAGTCATCAGATATATCGTTAACATAAAAAAAAGAATTAAAAAATTAAAGGATATTTTGTTACTTCCGAAATCCGTTTTTATTCGGAAAGTTGATTAAGAACTAAGCTGCTGTAGAATCTATCGGTTTTTATAGTTATTAAGGTTGGTTATTTAGGTTATTAAGGTAGGTTAGTTATTAAGGTGTTTGTGGTTATTTAGGTAGGTTAGGTTGTAAGCTGAAATATTTTTTGGTATCTTGGTATAACATTTGTATTTGTTTAACAATAAATTTGTTTTTTTATTATACTCTTATTTATGTCGAAGTCGATCAGTTTTAAAATCAAGATACACGATGGAACATTGTTTCAGAAAAACAACTTATCACTATTCATTTACCAGCAGCCATCTTCAAGGATAATACGTCATTGTTATGGGTTTACAGATACCCATGGATCGCGGGAACCCCACTTTATCTTGTCTCGTAAGGGATAAGAGCGTAAGCGATACAGATATACCTATAACTTGCTATAGGCGGCTTTACAAGCCTTTTCAGGATTCTGTAACAGAATTGCATAAAGTAGATAGAAGTTTCTCAATTATCAGTCTGTTTGCAGGCTACGGATGTGTCTTTTGCTATCAGTATTAAGCTGAAATCTAATCGATACTGTGTATTTACTCACAAAAACGTTTATGCTAATAAAAAAAAACACTAAAAAGTGAAAAATAACTTTAATTTCAGAAGTCGGTCCCTTCGAAAAAAGTTTTTATTTTTCACTTTTCGGTTATAGTTCTAGCCCCGCACTCATTCGTATACTACTACTGGCCAAGTAAACAGCAGTGACAGGAAGTTTTAGAAACAAAGTTGATTAAATACGTGTTATCGAAGCAAAATCTTCCCAAGCAAACTCAATACAATTTATATGAAATTTCGAAATCAACCCACAATTGCCGATTGAGTTTCGCGGAATATACATACAATAAAAAAATACAGACGAATTAAGAACTTTCTCCTTTTATGGAGTCGGTTAAAAACCTACACCAACCAGGCTAATGGCAATAGGTTTGCCACCGACAAAGGAGTAAAACGTAAGGGTCTAATACAACTATACTAACACTTCAGGGATTAAGGCCCGACGCTCTTGTGTGCTATAACGTGAATATAATTTTTCACCAAAAAATTTTTGATCAACTAAAAGAAAGAAAATAAGTTTATTTGGGAACACATGCGTTGTACCCACGCAAAACAGCCATCGCTCAGCATAATGCTGTGGCCCTATGCGAGACAGAGTCCCACCGCACGTTTTCAACTGTTGTCAAAAATTATTGACTTGGAAACCCATGAATTGAATGTTTGAATTACTACGGAACTCTAAACCGTGCCCAACACGCATTCCACCAGTTTTTTTTCAGCCCGTTCACACACTGGGCCGTTATTTTTTTGGGCTCGTTAATCTCACAATTTGTTTTTATTGCTGTTGTTGGCGAGAGGACGAGTTAAGGATGTGTTCAGCATTGTGCACACAGTTCTATAATATTCTTGTCTTTATTCTACTCATTAGTCTGTAGCTGTGTTTGAATAAAAATAGATTTCCTAGGAGGCTTATCTAAAGACAACCTTGACCGCTTAATAGGAAGATTAATAACCCACGTTTTTTAACGAATTCCTATCCTTTTTCTTTCCTTTTGAGGTAAGTTTTGCGTATTATGGTTTAACAGTTAATATACACACAGGTTCTGCAATTGTTGAATTTACAATAACTTAGTGCAACCGACATAGTCCGAAGAATTGCCAAACTTAAGTGGCAGTGGGCAGGGCACATTGCTCGCAGAACCGATGGCCGATGGGGTCGGAAGGTTCTGGAGTGGCGACCGCGTACTGGAAGACGGAGCGTTGGAAGGCCCCCCACAAGATGGACCGATGACCTGGTGAAGGCCGCAGGAATACGTTGGATGCGAGAAGTACAGAACAGGTTGAAGTGGTGGTGCTGGGCTTGTAGGTCTATGTCCAGCAGTGGACGTCTTTCGGCTGAAATGATGATGATGATGAATGCATATAAAAACAATTGGATACGGAACCAAAGTTTAAGTTTTACAAAATAGTAAACTATAGGTTTTTGATGCGCAGCCCAGTTGACGGACGTCAGACGACTCGCGTTAGCTGAATGGTGCGCGTCGCATGTTTCTGACACGTCTTCTAGAACTTCCTAGAAGCTGCGCTCTCATTGGTCGAGCGGATTGTGGCGGGCGCGGTTTGAAAGGGGATCGTGTTATACCGCTGAATTAATAATTAAAATTACAGGGTTCAGTTAAAGCTTATATTTTACGTTTGATATTATCCAAATAAGTAACATATGCTGTTTACGTAATTTTTGTGAACAATATCTATTTAATTCAGTGTAGTTACATTCATGTTTTGACAAAATTTACGTGGACCCACAATACTTGCACTAGAGGTACAGGAAAACGCTCTTCTATTGTCTTATAATATTTTACTACAGCGACACTAAACCGTTTACAGAACTAATTGTCGGTTAAAAGCATCCATTCTTCCCTGAAATTGAGTAATTAAAGTGATTTTCGTCGTACCGTTCGTGTTTCACTGAGCCTTGCGTTTTGGGTTAAATACTAGTTAAAGACAGGAAGAAATTTGCGATATCCGTCCCGAGTACAGTATACCGCTGTAAATTTGACAGTGGTGAAGAGCGTCGCTTCTGTCACTCATACCTGTAGGACATTCTCTTTTTAAAGCTCGATGTGTCAGAACGTACGGTCCTTTAAGATTACAGCAGCAGACCAACAGCACCCTTATAGTAACGAAAATAAAGATCAATGTAACTTTGACAGTGCTGTGAAATAACTGTGACTGTACATACTCTTTCTGTGCAGTTGTGCGCGACTGTTCTCTGTTCACGCAATAAAAGTCAAGAATAAATTGTTGGTGTAATGTCATGCGTCAAGTTTTGCCTGTGTGGAATAGTCTTTTTAAATATACTAGCATGACATTCAATACAAAGGCAAGTGGCATAGAAAATAAATTGGAATCTTGTTTCACGTTTAATGGTAACCTTGTAGTAACAGATACTGTTTGATATTTCAGTATAGTATCGCGTTGTTTTGTTTATTTAGCGTTCGGTGAGAATGCAGTAGGGAATTCCACCTGTCGAAAATTAGCCCATTATTATTGGTTTTCCCAACTATGTTGGGATCGACTTTCACTCACCCGTTAATGTACTAATAAAAACTTTTTTACAAAAAAAAAAACAACCGACTTCCTTAAAAACACTACAAATTGAAAAATAACTTTAATTTCGGAAGTCGGTGTCTTAGGATCTGTATTTATGGTTTTTTTGCCACCGACTTCCGAAATTAAAGTTATTTTTCAATTTGTAGTGTTTTTAAGGAAGTCGGTTGTTTTTTTTTTGTAAAAAAGTTTTTATTTTTAAATTTTTAGTTGTGGTATCCACCCCGTACTAATTCCAAACAAACAATGCATATTTATATGCGATAGCAGAAATCGCGGTTGATTTGCTGTCATTTTTTAAAGAGTTCCGGTGTCTATCTCTGGAACTCATCATCAGATCTATATGAAATTTATATGGGACCATTTCGGAATAAACTCCTTTCAAACAAAAAAATAATTTTGCAAATCCGTCTACCTATATGTGACGGAGTTATGGCCGAACATACATAAAAAAAAAAAAAAAAAAAATATAAACATCCGAATAGAGAACCTCCTCCTTTTTGAAGTCGGTTAAAATGTACAAAGGCGGACTTAATGCCTTAGGCATTCTATACTAGTCAACCAAACGTGGTGAAGAGATTACATGGCAAAGGCATAGTTGATTATGCTAATTATATAAATTCGTCCTAAATTTCTCTAAATACCTTGACTAAATAAAAACCTAGAATTACTTAGCCGCTATTTAAGAGAGGCTCTTTCCTGATTTATTACACGAAATCTTATTTCCACAGAATCTCGCGAACAAATAAGGTTAATATGCAAATGAGCGTAACAATTAATTATCTGTTTGTTTGTAGAAAAAATACCGGGAATTGAAACAACCCGTAAGGGTGTGTGTACACTTTGGATTAAAACTAACTTAGTCTGAATCAAGTTAAAAAAATTATGTAAAAATAATTACATGTAATAAAGATTGGGCTTATTTAGCGATATTTTAGTGATGATTTCTTATTACTGAACCATCAAAAATAATTGAAACAAAAAAACGATTTGGTATTTCGGAGCTGTTCAATTTTATAAAAAATACAAATAATGAACCATCTTCTTTTTGAAGTCGGTTCAGAAGTAAATTAAACAACAAATCCTTTACCTTTTTTATCCATTACTTATTTTTTAAAATTAATTGTTGATTCACATAAATATTTATTTAACTATTTTTAATGATACTAGAAGTACCGTATATGAATTTGCAATTGCATAATATTTTATTTTCGGTACAGGTTTTTATCTTTGACAGCATTTGAGGCCAGTAATTTATCAAAGACCAAACGGTCATCCACGTTCATTCCAAACTGTGCCCAGACCCTTAGGGTCTTTAGGGTCTAAAGCCCAGCTTTGCCTCCCATTTGTTTAGCTCGTTTATATAAAGAAACGCAAACTCGTTTTTAAAGATTACGCGTTCAGTATTTTGGGCTTGGTCACTTTTATCTGGTTTTACCTGTAAATGATATAAATGTTTTGTTTTCCGTAGGTCAGATTGTGTACTTTATCTTGATAAAAGAATTCTGAATTGTGATAATCTGATTCTGTATTCTTTTAATACTTTTACAATACATACCAACATAAACTGACGCCTTTATCCCATGGGGGTAGGCAGAATCTACAGAGCACCACCAGCTACGTACTTACATACTCCTTTTGCATCGTTTAAGTTCATACATCTGGTCATACACGCACGCCGGTTACCAGGACTACAAGTAATTTACAATCTGCAAGGAAAATCAAATTTTAACGCAGGGGTTTCTAAATCCAGACTGCGCGTATTCATTAGTACTCGTGGTCTCCCAGCGGTCGAAATTCTTTTAAAGTTTTATTGTATTTTTAAGCATTATTTTCTATTCTCCTTCTCCATATAAAATTTAACTGTGCCAATTTCATCCTCATCTGACCACTTCATTTTCGTAAATGCAAAGTTTAGTTTCACGCATTTGATGTGTATAGATTACATTAAGCTGTTATTTTAACAATACAAACAAACACTTCAATTTATAGTAGGTAATTTTTTGCATGTTTAATTTAAAAAAAAAAAATATTGAATTTATGTTTTAAACGTAATTCTCTAACTAACACGATTAAAAACTTAAAAGAATTTTAATGAATTAAAGCAGTTGTCGTTTGTTTTAATTTTCTTTAAACTCGTTCCACTCGTGAACAAAAAATCTTTTTTTTTATATGCTGTGGATAACGGTGTGAGTTGCACATTTGTATTTTGTACTTATTCTGTAAGATAGTTTATAAGATTTAATGTGTAACTGTTTGTTATTCCTAATAAATAAAATAAAATAAAAAATAAAATAAACGAATCTACATACAAACTATATACATTAAATAGTAATCACTAGGTATTCTTAATTTAATATTATTCCCTTTACCCGCTCACAAGCTAATTAATTACGTTATAAATAGTAACAAAGCAACAGTGAGAGCTTTCAAATTTATTGCCTCCCAAAATAAAAGCCTTTTTTATGTCCTCAATATTTTTTTGTTGCGAAGATCTCAAAAGTTGGTCTGTACAAAATATCTAGGCCCAGAACTTGTACAATGACAGGCACAAGTTACGATGTTCCAGAGACAGTAGGCTTAACTTTTTGATATACAGCCTTCTTTGATACTTTCTGGTGTTTAGTATCGCAAGAAATATGATAGGTTTCTTTCTTTTTATGTCTATTTAGTACTCAAGTTTTAACCTTTAATATTTTATGGAATGGTGTGACAATGAGTGTGATTATTTATTCCCAGAGACTATTTTTAGGTCATAATATTCATAATGTATGATACTATAATATTCATGTACGTGTCGTCTGTTTGTTTTTCGTCCAAACACAAAAATAAAGTCAAAACATTTGTAAAGTAAATGAAACTCCAATCGTAGCGGATCTGCTCCGAAAGCGTAGCACCCCGTAGCGATAAACATAGCTACGTCGTAGCCCGTAGCGCTACGCCGTTTTCTCACAGATCTTAAACCGGGTTAAAGTCGTTTATTATCCTCGAAACACAGTCCGACCATCATTCAGCGATAACACTTTATAACACAAAAACTTCAGCCGTCAACGAAACCAATAAAACTCCAAACCAACTAATCCGCATGTCTTTAAAAACTCGTAACTCACAAAATAAACTGTTCTTCCCGTTTGTTTGTGAGGAAACATTTTTTTATACCTCAGTCGGAACTCGGGTCATTAATTCGGCCAGGGAGCGCACCTGTCTGTAATGGTTGTGAGATCCGACGCCCGAGATTTCGATGTAACACCCCACTTTCACTAGTTATCGCGATTTCCCGGGGGATTCCGCCGAGCGGAGATTGCGACCGGCCACAAATACTTTACAGAAGGGCTATTGTTTTAGCCACGTTTACACTGAAATAAGAAAAACTGAAGCAAAGACGGCAGTAACCTACAAAAGGTTTGTATTGTGACACACACATGCATTAAGGCGACTTCAGAACAGACGGTTTTCAAAAGAATCAATAGTTATTTTCATGAGTATATTAGTAGTGATCAGTATTAGCGCACAAACCGTTGTCTTCATTTTTTTTTATTATTTGTGTACATGGTGTAAAGGACCCCTTCGCAGACTGATGGGGTGAATTCAGTATATGATATTAGGGTGACCGGTACATGGAATTAATTCAGAAACGTTATGACTATCCAATAAACCTGATTTGTTTTAATATCTCATACGCACTGTATTGTAACCGTAGCATATAAAATGCTTGTAGCGAAAAGCAGCGCAGTGAGCCTTCAGCCACTAGGCAGAAAGTGAACAGCTGATTTTGCTTCTTTAAAGTATTTCAACATTTATCGTCAGTTTTTGAGTTTAGCAGTTTTATTAAATAAATGGATTGCTGCGTACAGATAATGTAATTTTACATTGAATACAAGGAATATTAACGGAATATAAGTCGGTACATAGGTCGATTTTCTTTTCCCATTTCAGTGAAATTAAATCGTTGTTCTACTGTATTCCCCTACTCTGTGGCACAGCTTGCTTGTACGGATAACGTTCCGGGTATTTGTCATTTTTGTTTTGTTCTCCTTCGTTTTTATCTTGAACTTCGATGTCTTTGTGTCGCTTTGAAATAATATTTGGGTTTAGAATGCTGACGTTTTGTTTAGTGGATCGTACTAGGAGTGCAAGCGAGGCGAATATCTGAGTAGTGGTGAATAACAATTTTGAATTTTAGTGAAAAGCTATTTTACAAAGTGCGGAGGAATTTAGGGTATAGTCTTGTGTTTATAGCGTTCAGAAAGTCTGAACAAAATATTATTTCAGATTTTTTTACGAAAACTTTAAAGCAGCTTTAGTGATTAAATCAACACTATATAGCAGGCTGTCAAACGCGTGTAGGCAGGTAGAAAGAACAACAACCACTAAAATAATTGAAATATCATTCAGTCTATCAACAAAGATCATTCAAGTTTCGAATGTTTTATACTCGAAAAAATTACTATCTAAATAGAAATTGGTTTTCTGATGGACGATAACACCCTCTATATTTTAATTTTTTTTGGGTACGAAATGAATAATGTCCTTCTCTTACGTGCTAAAACTAAATTAAACACAAGAATTTGAATGATATTGGAAGAGTTATAGTCAGCTTACAACTGCACCTGGCCATCCTCTCTTACTCGGGTTCTAGCAGTGGTGACACAGTGGTAATGGCCGTGGATTAGGTAGTAGGTTCGAAAACAGACAGTTGTTTTACTTTGTCTAAATTATTTTATCACGATTGCTGACGTAAAACATCGTAAAACACGTTAAGAAGCCGGCATGTCTTAGAACCAAAAAATCGAAGACATGTGTCATCTACCAACCCGTACTGGGTCCACATAGCGGCTCTCTCCCTGCCATGGAGAAGAGGCCTGTGTCCCAAGCAACATTATAGAGTGATTATGCTGTTAGTTAACATCTGAAAAATATATAAATAACTATTGAAAAGAAAGATGGCGGCATTCGTTTCGATAGTAGCCACGCACCAAAGGATCCAACATATGTGTATACTTAAAATAATCATGCCATTAACAAAAAACTTTTAACTAATAAACTACTCCATCTTACCACATTTCAAGGATTCCCATCCATTCTTATTATGTTTATTCCTCATTTGGAACATAATTCGCAACTAATACGACCCAGTTCCTCAGGCCAAACTTTAGAATTATTAAACTATGAAGCCTCATAATAGTTCATAATGCCCTTTTATAACTGACATAGTTTGAGGTTAGGTTGGTCGTAAAGTGGAGATGTCGCGATTCGCTTGTCTGGCCCAATGTTAGTATCAGACTATGGTTTATTGACAAGAAGAAGTATTTAAATACAGGGTACAGAAAGACCCACCATGAACCGCCTTTTGTTCATCAGTCTAAGTAAAGATGAGCCACCAGTTATTGTCGCCTATTTAAGCAGCGGTAATATCCCTTTATTTGTAGTGTACAGGTTGCAGTTAAGCCTTTGGTCCTGCGCCTGATCTCCCTCCAGTCGTATCGGTTTGCAGTCCCATCGGACTATGAAGTGAGCACCCTTGTGTCTGCACACACATACTTGTACACTATATTATCTCCCGCGCCGATGGCTAGTCTCCGTTGAAATTGGCTGCCATTGCCGAAATACAGTCTGGAGGATTATATGGGTGGATTAATAAGCACATGAAATATCAGTTTGTTACATACAAAAATAAACTTACGCCTTCTTCCCACGAGGGGAGGTAGAAACTACAGAACGCTAACTGCTACGATCCTTTCATATTCCTTTTGTTTCGATAACGTTCTCTTCTACATCGTAGACGCAATTCAGTAATTTTAAGAAAGTTCAGAGTCTGATCTCAGTTTCACTCTGTCAAAAAAGTCTCGAGTTTCCATACATTTTTGAAAAGTTTTTGACATTTGATTGTAGCCGAGATGAGACTGCGAATAAATTTTTAACTTTTTTAATTACGAGAATTGGCTCTCTGGTCATACACGCACGCCGGTTACGAGTGCTACGCACTTGACCATTCTAATTTATTTTCTAAACTAATATCAAAATATTATTTTGAAAAGAAAATATTATTATTTTGCAACTTCGTTTTTTACAGTATTATTTTTCAATGGCTGAATGGATTTTGACTGACAGACTGACGACAAAGAAAGTCTATGTTATCCACCCTACAACCAACTTTGCAGACTGGCACATTTATTCCGCTAGTAATTTTCTGTTTGAGCATGACACCACCAGAGACATATTCGAAAGAGG
Organism: Aporophyla nigra; assembly: GCA_947507805.1. NCBI lineage: Eukaryota > Metazoa > Arthropoda > Insecta > Lepidoptera > Noctuidae > Aporophyla > Aporophyla nigra. The sequence continues at coordinate 21,915,782 of OX382305.1, read as the reverse complement.
TACCGGGGCCCTGGCATATGGGCAACTGAAGGAACACAGGTGGGTTTAAGTCAGTAAAAGTCTGCTTCACCCAAAGTGGGAGACTTATTTTGATAATTTCCCACCCACGAAAAAAAAAGGCTTTGCAGGTGCGGGTGCGTTACTATCCTAGAGAAAAAGTAAAAATATCTCGAGTGCTTGTTATTACGACACCCGTACATTACAATTGGAGAGACAGCAACGCTGCTTCGGTGCTTGTTAGGTATGTTTTATCATATATCTTGCACAATACTTTAAAGCTGAAGAAATGGTTTGTTTATTTGAACACGCTTATCTCTAGAACAACCTGCCGGATTTGAAAACATCCTTTTGCATTTGTAAGTCCAGTTGTTAAGGAAGACTATAAACATTTAACACTACGCCACGACCCATAGGAGTCACCAAAAAGATAAAAAACAGAACAAACACTACGCGAAACCAAGTGACAGCGCGGTGGGCGATGCGTTGTGATACAGTAGGTCGTGGTCACAAAGAAATTATACATCCATAAACATCGGACAAAAACAAGTTATTCTAAGAAGTCATTTATTTGATAAATGAATTGCTTGCACTACACTTTCTTTGAGGACTAAGTTAAGATCTGAAATCTAAATAGTGCTGTAAAGTGGCGGCTTGGATCCGGAACGCATTAATTATTGTCACACACGTAATGGGTTCATTCGCTAATGAAGTGAGCTTCGATCGTCAGGCTCTTAGCGGGGTAAACAGAGGGATTTAATAGATGAAATATGTGTAAAGTATAATGCTTGCATGGATAAACTAACAATTTGAATATATAAAAACATACCACAACAATATGACTGACCTGTTAGTCTAGTGGTTAGTGACCCTGACTGCTAAGACTGAGGTCGTGGGTTCGCCCAGGACAAATCTTTGTGTGATAAGCACAATCATTTGTTCTGTGTCTGAGTGTAATTTATATATAATATGTATGTATTTAGCAATATATAAGTATGTTTATCAGTTGTCTGGTTGCCATAGTACAGGCTCTGCCTAGTTTGGGATCAGATAACGTTGTGTTGGTTGTTCTAAGATTTTATTATTATTTATATAACATTTTAACTTGTTTAAAACTCTTCCGTATCGCTGTCGAGTGGTAATTATATTATGAGCATTCGTTACGCATTATAATAATAGTCTATACTTAACTGTTGTCCGTGTGGGGCCGGACGTAAACAATAGCACGATCTTATTTCTTTCCGTGGGTGAAAAGCGACTGAGGGACATATTAGAGAATGGGCAGCAGCGTTCTCTATGCACATTACCATCATACTGCGATCGCCAACCCGCCTGCCAAGCGTGACGTTCATGGCAAACTACAATCGGGGAAGGCCTATTGGACGTCTTTTAGCTGATGATTTGTAACTGAACTTATCTCAAAGTTACCCCAGGTTATTTCAATCGATGCAATTTAAACTCTTTTACTACGTCACGACTTTCCATCATTTTACAACTAAGAGATTTTCTAATTAGAGACTTGATTAAGCTTTACTTAAGAAAAAGGTTAAATAACAAACTCCCCTGTAGATGCACTAGTGCAATCACAGCGCCCACTATGTTATTCCTGGCTGCACGTGGATGGAGACCGCAAGGGACAGTCTTTACATCGTAAACTTTATATTGCGCAGCGGTAAAATAGGTTTTCAATGCGTGGTTCGAAAAAGTAGACCTGTCTTCCCTGGAGGGTGGTAGGGACTCGTTGAATATGGGGTTAGGTATCTTAATTGAATTTTTAGGTAAAAGTAAATGTGAATTATTTGTAAAAATTGCTAGTTGTGTGTTATTTGTGTAATCATTCGCCTGGAAGTCTGTCAAGGCTGTTAATTATGGGCATATTTCCATCGAGATCTAATTGAGAATAGGGCTCATCTTATCTTATTCTTTATGCGTCTGCAAATAGTGATAAATTTTTTGTATTATTTGTCTCCAACGTCCTATTGTGAAAATAACGGTAGTGTAAAATATTGCCTTGCACTATTACACTCTTATCAAAAACAGTTAATCCTGACTAAACTCCAGTTAACTTTAATCTGTGTGAAGAGAAACACGAGAGTTAAACTACAATACATTGCTCACGATACAAGCACAGCCTTGTAGCCGGAAGCTCGGTGCTCAGCGGAAAATCTTGTACGTCCGCCATTTTGACGTGTCCCGGCGATATCAAGATGGCGCCACACCTTCTAATGTCAATCTTTTGAGAGTTTTATAGCTTGCGCGTTTTTGAAGATGACTTTAAATTTGAAGAATGCTAAAACTATGGAGATTTTTGATTTTAAACTTGTGTGCTCAGAAATTTAGTTATTTTATGAAAATGGGTCATTGTTTCGGTTATGGTCTAGTTTGGGGCTACCTGGCAATTTTAATTGGGTAAAATAGCTGTAAGTAATACTTCTACGTGTTAAGTAAAGATAATCATATTCATTTCGATATAAAGGTATTTCTCCAGCAGCTAGGTGAGGTGAAACCGACAAACAAAACGCTATTGAGTCAATATTATTTGAAACGATATGTTATTAATTACAATATCAATTCCTGACTAAAAAGTACCTCCCTTTAAAAGTCATCCCAAAGGTTCTAACTCGACCACAGATAAACTATCAAAGGCGGACCACTGTAATGGTGATAGTAGCGTGGCCTATATGCGAAATAAAGAAAAATTTTTTTTTGACATGCCTGTTGGTCTAGTGGTTAGTGGCCCTGACTGCTATGCCGGAGGTCGTGGGTTCGATTACCACACAGGACAAATGTTTGTGTGATGAGCACGATCATTTGTTCTGTCTCTGGGTGTAATTTATCTATAATATGTATGTATTTAGAAATATATAAGTATGTTTATCAGTTGGCTAGTACCCATAACACAAGCTCTGCTTAGCTTGGGACTAGATGGCGTTGTGTGATAGTTGTGGAATATTATTATATTATTATTATTTTCTACTACACACTTATATATTTTTTTCTAATTGAGGACTGTTTTCCAAAATAGAGGAGCTTTACGATTAATGTTTTATGTATATTTTTCATACCATATTAAAATGATTAGTTTACTAAGTTAGTAGTGGGATACTTCCCTATTAATCTTAGATAATAAATTACAAGTTTGACAGTTTTATCAGCACTTACCTATAACATCGTGTTGTGGCGCCATTTTGTTTTATCCTTAGCTTAGTGTCGACGAATATTTTCTTGTATCACTTTTTTCTACAACATTACACGATTACTTACTTACTCTGAAATGTAAAGATAGGGTATGTAGACGTAGTTTATAGGGTGTAGGCTAAGTTTAGGTAAAAGGATTGAGAATTTAGTCCAAAGGGACTAAAGGGTTAAACCAAAGGGTTTGGCAACTACGATAGCATCAGCATAATCACTCTGTAATGTTCCACTGCTGGGACACAGGACTCCTCTTGGTGAGAGGGATCGGGCCGTAATCTACCATCCGCGCCCAGTGCAAGTTGGGAGATGCTACAAGTCTCCGAATTTTTGGTTTCCTATCAATGTTTTCCAGCATTGTTCTGACAGTAGCGGTGATGAAATAATTTACCCAATATTAAGCGCCTGTCTGAGTTCGTACCTCTGCCATTACCACTGGGCTACCATCACCACTGCTCTTTATTATCTGATAGACCAACATAATAGATATGACACTGGCATTAGAAGAGGCTGTTTTTTTTGGATGGGAAGTCATCAAATGACGTCTCCCGCTCTTGGGCGGAGCGGGAGGGCGTGTCAGACTTTTACTGACTAAAACCCACCCGTGTTCCTTCAGTTGCCCATGTGCCAGGGTCACGGTATCTCTTTAGAATAATCTCGCGACCCTGGCAAGCATTAGTAGAGCTTGCCTCAAGTGCAGTCAGGGAGCCTTAGGACAGTGTCGCGATTAAGACATGGCTATGGCTGTAGGTATGCGCTTTGCATCACGTGTATAGCTACCGAACTAGATTCAGAATTTATTGTACAGTTATTCAAATATTCGACGAAGGTTTTTATTAAGAAAAATATGTTTGTGACAACAATCCTTTGAACAGAATTAGGATTACAGGCGTTCAGTGATAAATTATACTTTTATCTAGCTGGCTGGTTCCATTGGCGTCATGTATTATGATTGACGTCATCAAAGCGGCACAATTGACGCAAATTACAGTAGATCCACAAACATATTTGTTTCTTCCTTATCATTGATTATTTTGATAAAAAGAAAGTATACGTGTGATTGTATTTTACACACTAATAAAATTTTTGCTATGCAACTTGCAACTTTAGGCCCATTTTCACAAATAAATGGGCCATTAATAATAAAACAAAACATTATTCACAAAAACACATACATTAAACACATAAAATGGTTGAATCGCACAAAAGGGGTGATTCATAACGCGATATTAGCCAGCCTCCAGTTTCCGACGTGGGATCAAAATACAAACAAATATATCAAGTACCTGCCGACACATTATTATAGGAGACGCTTTATAGCTCCTATAGGCCATAAATTTGTCTAGTTCATTGTTTTATGTAATTCGCACGTTGTTTCTGGTTCCCTAGAGGCAAGGTTCCGTGGTGGTGTAACGTTCTAATTAGGGTTCTGTGATATATGTTAAGGACATTCTGTAAACTAGTTTTTATTAGTGTTGGATTTATTTGGCATTTGGACGTTGTTTTATGGGGTTTTTGTCAGTGAGAAAAGGTTAGTCCCTATATCACATGCACATACTCAGCCATATAATGTTGCTACTGCTGGAACACAGGCCAACTCCCTGTGAGAGGGTATGGTTCTTCATTCTCCACGCCAGCGCACTGTGTGTTGGATGTCACATGTCCTTGAATCTTTGGTTCTAGTACATGCCGGTTAGTCCTTAATCCCTAATCATTTAACATGGAGAGAGAGGTATGTAGTGCAGGAAAGAGCTTAAAAACCTTCATCTTTTCAATGGATTATAACCAGAATCTATCCACGCTATACACGAAAAATAAACTTTAGATACACCATAAACTCGAATCATAAATCCACCTCGATTCTCAATCTTATCGGCTATAACTATAAATACTCGAACCTATTATAAACTCGTGTGATAAGAGGGTTAGTGACCACTTATCTTCGGCTAATATACGTACAGTCAACCTCGTATTCATGGTGCGAAAACCGCCCTTACTGCTGTGGAATGAAGGCGCTGCTAATGTCGAATTGATACCTTTGACGTCCGGTTGACTGTGCTTCCCTGCCTCTCACTTTATGAGTCCATTTATGGGTTGTTGGTAAAGTCGGGACCCGCCTGATCCTTAAAGTTTCCGTAAACTTCACTAAGAGGTTGTCATGTTATGTATTTCATAAATGCTTTCATGTTTAGTTGGAGAATTGAAAAGGAGTTCTGATTTTCTTTGGAGGATACTACAGAAGTGAGTTTGCTTATTAAGAGTTACGAATATAATGGTGGAGTATTTTTAATGGTAGTGTGTGTATTGAAGCTCTTTAGTCATTTTAATAAAAAAACTAAAAATTTTGGAAGCCACACATTTCCGAAATTTTAGTTATTTTAATCTTCTTTTTAGCGTGTCGATAGTAATCTAAATATAGTCAGAATTTGGCTTTGAGCTTGGCACTTTCAGCAGCGTCCATCAACTCCTGTAGCGTGCAAACAACAGGACACGCTGGACAGGATATTAAGGGCCCCATTGTTTGTGAGACAGCTCTATTTTTAATTGTATAGTGTTTTTGTTGTTATTTTTTTTGTAAAAAGTTTTTATTTGTTCACTTTGTAGTTACGGTTACGGCCTCTACCCCATACCAATTCGTACACTACTACTTCCTATGATACAACAGTGACAGGAACTATAAGAACGTTATCAAGATACTCAAAGTGGATTAAAAACGTATTATCGAAGCTAATGTAAAACTACCCAAGCACAGTTCTGCATATTCTTTTCTCAACTAAGTTGGAGAATATGCATTAAATAATATAATATATGTTAATAAAAATATAATATATGTTAAGACAACCAACACACCGTTATTCGATCTCAAACTAGGTAGAGCCTGTACTATGGCAACCAAACAACTGATAAACGTACTTATATATTTCTAAATACATACATATTATAGATAAATTACACCCAGACACAGAAGAAATGATTGTGCTCATCACACAAAGATTGTCCTGGGTGGGAATCGAACCCACGACCTCAGTCTTAGCAGTCAGGGTCACTAACCACTAGACTAATGTAGTTATGCTACGCAACAATTAATTGAAATGCAGTTTAAATGGAGATTGTGCATATATTTTGTGTGTGTGTACAGTTGTGTAAAGTAGATATTTAACATATTAGCGAAAGTTCCCTGTTATTTGAGTGTTTGAGTTGCATCTTCAATCAATGAAATGAAAATCATCTACATACCAAAAGTAGATCTACATTTTTTTTTACATATTTTTGGCAGTCAAAAATATGCAATAGTATCGGCTAAGATTTTTCCTAACTATATTGGGTCAGCTTCCAATCTAATCAGGTGAATACTAAAATTCTACATTAAGCGACAGCCAATCTGACCTCCACAACTACAAATGACCATGTATTGTGCTGACAGTTCACTTGCAAAAAAATTCAGTTTCAATTCACAAAAAATAAATAAAAGCGAAACAATCCGAAAATTCAACACAATTTTTCCTTAAAATAAAACTTATCAGGCAACGTAAAACAAATGAATTAAGGGACATCCACCAACATTATCAGCAACTATAAGACGGGAAGTGCCAACAAATTACGGAGGACGAATTATTCTCGAGAACATCTCAAGACGTCTGTCTGTTTTGCTCTATTATCCGGGTCCAGAGATAAGCCTTAGTACGGGAGGCGGCGCACGTTACAAACGAGGCGAGTGAGCGAGGAGAGTGTACTTGCCGGATTACTGGCGAGGTAAATGAATTAGGAGATGCGGGGCTTTTATTGGTTGAAGAATGTTGGGGAAAGTGTTGACGTTTTTGATGCTGGTCTGGTAGTCTTTTCAATATTGATAATTTTAAAGATTGGTTGGGAAGGTCAAGAATTAAGAGGGAAAATGCTCTTACTAACTTACACCTATCTGTGTTAAATACAATAAGTTATGTATGTCATAGATAAGAGGAAGTAAAGGGTTTTGGTTGAAAATGCATAATAATGCATTTTCAGCCTATAATGGTCCCACTGCTGGGACACAAGTGATAGTGAGTGGCCCGTAATCCATCACACGGGCCCATTGCTGGTTCGTACGTATGAAACTTCTTCCTCACGATGTTTTACTTCACCGTTTTGAACAATTGATCGAATGTAAAATGGACCTATTTGCCAATAATAATTCTTTTCTTATATTTTTATTTATCGTTCCCGTTTACAACATAAATATTGTAAAGATTCTAGCTGTTTTGCAACAAAGTTAAATGAAGTTACAGAACGTGGGTAACTGGAATGGATAGTAACAAACGAGACTAGTTTACTTGCCGGATTACTCTCTTCTTTGTCAAACGAATTACATAGCTGGTTGAATTAGAGTTTCCTTTTATATTCTTCTATTGTAGAATTATTCTGCTACATTGTATTATTTTTGCTGAAGTTTTAACAGATTAAAAAAATCCTCTCTTTTTTAGTTTTTTGTTTATAGCTTTTTCCTCAAATGTATTTTTTGAAGAAATAAAATTTTACAATATTGGTTGTATGCTCTGGTGACAAACGTGAGCATATTTTTATACAACGTCAACGGGGCTTTGTTTTTCACATTGTTAATTTGTACACTGTTTTCTCATTTTATAAATAACGCACAATATCGCGCAAGTGCCAATTTAAGAGCATTGACATGTTAATTACCTCATGTACAGACACAAAGCTACTACAATCTATCAAATTTCTTTTATAGGTTTTCAACTTTATCGCTAAAGTATTAGGTTCAAGGTTGATTAGGAAAATTTTGGGTAGCTTATTGTGCTGGCGTCAGTACATAGCATTTTTGTGGGTGTGTAAGTCCTTACCTATAATTCATAGACTTTGGGCAACAATACTTAGCACTCTCTTTAACAAAAGGCGCCGATCTCTCCGGGGCGCTTGTGTATGTTTCTCACAACTCATGTAAGGGCGTCGGAGGCTGGCTCAAAATTTGATCAATCGAAATTGAGGAAGAAATGTTATGGTAAGACGTAATTTGTGACTATTGTAGTCCTTGAAAGAGTAGATAAATTGTACCTATTGCATATGTAGATTGATTGAACGATGGTTACATTCCAGCGAGAAAAAGAATGTGGGATTGCTTTGCCGTGTCACGATATCATGTCGTTCTAATGCTCCTACTAAATGCGCAAATTATCATCCTGTCTCTACCATCTTCAACGGATTAACAGAAACAGAAAGATATTTAAAATTCGTATTTAGGTCATTGTTGTGCAAGCGGGCCTTAGTAAACTAACCGAGGATATGTTTTATTAAACTTCCAAGTATATCGTAAACTTACTTAAACCACAACTATTGCGCACCAAATGTGTGTTTACCTCAGTTTTATAGCAACTTACCGAAACGATTGTTTAAATCCCTGGCGAGTGTTGAATGCAACTGCACCGTGTGTAGCCCGCTTTATATTCTTAGACTTGACAAATAGGCACTTGGCTGGAAGCATCACGTGCTCTCCAGTGCTGCCGACATTAAACTCATAAGTTTTATTCAACTAAAATTGGACTACCATAAATCCAAAACGGGTCAGCGGTCGCCGAGCGAGTCTATTGTAGAATTTTGTTTCAATTTTTATTTTAATGGTGTGGAACGTTTGAAATTGCTGTAATATCTAAATGTTAAAATGGGTTTACTAAAACAGTATTTATCTGCAATGTATTCCCTAAAACGTGACCTATATTCGGATTAAAACGAACGAGAAATAGACTCCATTCATTTCAATAGCACAGTAGATACCATTCGTTACTGAAAGAAAAGTAGATCGCAACAACTTTTGTCTTCCAACAATAACAATCCGAGCATTACCAAGAACAATTTAACTTCTCAACAACGTCAAGACGATCGTGAATCATATCTTTCTTCAGGTCGTATAAAAAGGGAGGTAGCGAAAATCCCAGTATCTAAACAGGCGATCGCGTAAGAAGATACTAATGATCTCGTATTGCGCGCGACGTGTCTTCGTTGTCGGCAAGAAACGCGTGTCGGGAGCAACGCTGTGTCGGGACTTGTGGAGAAGCACAGTGTGCGTGACCAAGTCGAGACAGAGGATGACGTCATCGTCCGCCATTATTCAAGACGATGTTTATTCGTTCAAGAACCAATAGGAACCTTGAGAAGTTTATCTTTATTGCGCGTATTAATTTTGATGGGGGTGGATGGCCCTGTCTGTTTATCGGGTTATGTCAAACGTTGTTTTGTTGCTTCATCCTGGTTAATCCAAGGGTCATTGACAGGGTTCATTTGGCTTAAAGGAAACTTGTTTCTACGCTGTGCAAACATGGTTTAGATCGTTAAAATAATGAATAGCGCTTAGCTCAGTCTGCGTTTCGATAACTTAGATGTGTCTATGCTATTTTATGGTTTTATTATTGTCTGAAGTAACTGAATTATACCCTTCTTCTGGCACCGTATTACTGGCAAACTATTGAACTCTTTTGAAATTGAGTTGAGCAGTAAAACGTCGAAAACAGACAGCCACACTCTCTTTCAGAATCATAACATTACCCCAGATATTTTTCCGTGAAATGTTAACTTTATTAGGATTTCTCTAACTCAATAATAGCCAACAGCTGTTAGTCCCCTTGTTAGTCTACTCACGTCCCTTCCAACACCCCAAAGAAAGAAAGAAAGAATGAAAGAAAACGATTATCGATTAGTGGGACGTAGCTGGAATATTTTAGTCTTTTCATGCCAATATTAATCTTTCTAGCGCCAAACGATGAAATACAGCCGATGAGTTCGGTCGAATTGATTAAGAATTAACGTTGTAAGTAATTTATAGAAGCTTATTTTCGTATTAGGTCACTTCTGTTATTTTTGAATGGTATTGATTTCATAACCTGTTTTAGATGAAACAAACTGTAAATGAGTAAATTTCTGCTTTTATGCGTAAGCATACATACTTAAGGCGTTGTAAACGCCATTTCATTCATTTTATTACATATATATTTTTTCATATGAATTCTTGTTATTGAGTGCAATTACATCATTTAATTCCGGTTCTATGTGTTGTCGGATGTAAAGAATAGCACCATCTCTTTCCTCCCGTGGGTGTCGTAAAAGGCGACTAAGGGACTTACTAGAGAATGGGCAGCAGCGTTCTCTATGCATCTTATCACCGTACTGTGATCGCCCATCCGCCTGCCAAGCGTAGCGATTAGGGCAAAGCCAGAGGGGGTATCCAATGGGAGAGGCTTATGTCCAGCAGTTGACGTCCTTGAGCTGAAATGATGATGGTGAGATAATTTAATATATGACTGCCAAAATATGTAACATGCCTGTATAATATCTAACAGTTCCAAAATATAGATTTACTTAGTACGTACACGTATGTATGGAGATTTTGATTTCATTGATATAGCTCATGGCTAAATTATACCAGCCGCACAGGAAGATCGAAGGTTAAACTATGCTTGCTGCGGTCTGTTCTAGAATGGGTATCCATCCATTACATGTCGAGACCCCACGTCCGTCTCGGCTGTCATTCGGAAATCTTTGACCGTCGTTATGAGTCTTCGTAAGATCGAACGTCTGACAACCAGTCTTACTAAGAGGTAACGTGATACCCAGCAACGGGGTTGTGGAGGTCAGATAGACAGTCGTTTCAGGTAAATTACTGATATTCAGCTGTATCCGGTTAGACTGGACATAGATGGGAAAGGCTGGGTATGATTACAAAAAAACCTTGTATGCAAATCAGATATCTAAATGAAAAATAACCTTTTGCTTAGATGAAAAATATTTATATTTTTAATACACACAACTTTTTTTACACCCTTATGACCAGAGGTCGGAGTAGGTAGATTGAAATGGGATCAATGAACTGGCACGTATATATTAGTATGGATATGCCTCCGGGATTCAGGGATTTTGTAATTAATTTCAAATGTAGTAATGTGTAGAATAAAGAATATATCAATATGAATAAGAAATGTATAACCTTGTTGCTGTCTTTTTAATAATATATAGGTGATCGGCCTTCTACAGTAAGAAAAAAACAATTTTAAATGTTTATCTATCGCATTCATATAAATTTCTAATGTAGTACCTAGTTTATAAATCCTTACTTTCACAATATTTGATTCAATCCCGTATGTACCAAAATGAAATTCCGGAAAAACGGCTTATCCTTGTTGTGATTTCTATGCCTATTCATGATGGGAGTACGTAAAATCAATCTACCTACTCCGACCTCTGCTTAAGACACACAAAATATGTGCACAAACGCCATTAATTTGTGCACCGTGGCGAAATGTGCACACAGTGTCACCGAACTTCGTATTTTAAAACCGTTGGCGTTTAAACCGCGCTGCCGAGTAAAAAAGGGTTCAAAGGCTAAAGAGATTCAGCGCAAACTCGGCGTGACGTAGCGACGCCTTGGTCTAGATCAGGGCTGTCCAAACTACATACCTTCCCGGGCTAATTAAATTTACTACAAAAGCGGGAGGGTCGCAGAAACAAATATATTCAGTTTTCAAGTAAAAAAAAAATACAAGGTAACCATTTTTTTATACGATTATTGGTTCTTCGTTAATTTATCTTTAACAGTCATTTCGATATCAACGTCAACATTCGTTGTTGCCAGACGCATTGCATGATGAAGTGACTTATCTGAACAATGAAGATCTATACTTCGATTTTATAAAGTTCACTGTTGAATACGTATTTTCACATAAATAAGTGATACTAGACTATAACTGAAGAAGTAAAACAATTTTCTGATTAATTTACACTTTAAAACATCCGTCGCAGGCCGCATGAAAACAAGCCACGGGCCGCGTGCGGCCCGCGGGCCGTTGTCTGGACAGCCCTGGTCTAGATAAAGCAACACACAAACGCGCGTCATGTGACTCTTATCTCAACGTAATAAGGTATAAATTGGAGTGATTGACGTGGGCTTGTGATGGCAAGGATTGTAATTGTAGTAGAAGGCGGAAGTTGAGGCTTTTGGCCCTGATACCGAGCTATGCTTGCGTGAGGGAATCGTATTGACTGGTTACATTTAGTTGACTTTGAGAAAGTGATCGGTTTAAATTTTGTTTAGTAAACAATATTTTCGGGGAAAATATCAGAGTTTTGAAGATGTTGCTTGCTTTAAGATCAAGTTGATTGATCCATATGAAAGGTCTGTTTACTGTCTGTTGTTTCTTCAATCAATGATCGTGCTTTCTGTATGAAATGTTATCACAGACATGACATAATTTTACGCCTTATTTTCTTGTGGGTTGGGTAGAGGTGTACTTATATTGTTTCTACATTTCGCCAGTTACTTGTTATATGTTGCTTAGAATGTTAGAATTTATACGTCAGTTTTAATTACTTAACATGGCAGCACTTTTATTCTTTGGAAGCGGTTACAGGATAAATGATCAATAGAAATGTAAAGGGCCATATCATCATCATCATCATTTCAGCCGTAAGACGTCCACTGCTGGACATAGGACCCCCCCAATTTTAGGGGGGTTAGCCATAATCGCCACGTTTGGTAGGCGGGCTGGCGATTGCAGTATGGTGGTAAAATGCGTAGAGAACATTTTCTAGAGACTTACCCTTAGTAGCCTCTTACGACACCCACGGGAAGAAATGGGGTGGTACTATTCTTTACGTCCGAGACCACAGGGACAGGCCAGGGCCAGTTAGATATTCAATTTACAAATATCATGATTGGTATGTCGTCTTGGGAGCCAGACATTAATCAGTTACATATTCCATTCCTCTTACATCTACTCTAGATACACCTACATAGAATAATCTAATTTCCAACTTTAACACCAAAAACGAATTACTCAAACCCACAACAGACAGATAATAAAACAATTTAGGAAAACATCTCAGCACATTAACAGAGCGTCGCCTGAGACTCGTAACACAACTAGGACCCGAACCTAACGAGTTATCTATGACGTCTGACAGAAAACAATTTCACTCAAGATATACAATATATTGGCACTACACAGAGACAGCCAAAAGGTCTACTCCACAAAATACATGAGATTTGAACTGCTACTTTCTTTTGTTTTTTAGATAACTATCATTGACTGTTTATAAGTATCCACGTAGAGTACGCCATATGTTTTTCTTAATTTATACATGTATACAAAGTAATAAAATTGAAGATCTGTTTGCAATGTCAAAATAATAGCTTTTTACGTGCGGTACGACTAACAAAAATAAAAATAAATTAAATTGTTTTGTGTGTTTGTTTTGGCTGATCTCCAAAACGGCTGGACTCATTTTGACGGAACTGGCAGATAGTTGATATTATAACAGCGGGATTAACATAGGCTTCTTTTTGTCACGGGAGCACATACCTGCGGGATCATTTACGACATCAATGTGGGCGAAGTTGCGGGTAGCAGCTAGTTAGCTTATAAAGTTCTCACTTCTCTCATTGTCAGTGCCAGTCCATTACGCGAACCTAGTGCGGGTTGTTCACATATTTACATCGAAATAACGAGAATTACGTACGGTAATGCAAACACACATTATTGGAACTTCACAAATCTATGGTATGTTTGAAGAAGAAATGCTCCATCATTTGTTTTTAAAAAACCGTGTCAACGTGGCAACAAAACTTTTGAGGACTATTTACGCTTAAACTATACAGAAACCAGTATTGGCCTTCTGCAGTTTCGCTGCAACACCAGTATTGTAGTACCTGTGGGAAATACGATCTCGTCGGAGCCGTCGACTAAAATATAAGAGATACTTTACATTCTACGGTGTATTTAACTCCGTGCGCTATGGAGCGGGCCGATCATGTGCCCTACGTGAGACAATATACGATGTAGATTTAAGGATGAACTCTGCGTTTCAAGACCGTTATAGATTGTATGGTTTTTGGTGAAAAATTGTTTTGTTTTTGCGAATTTTAAACCTGCGGATCTGACACACGTTTTTCCTGTCCAAACAGCACCATTTACTGAGTCTAATTGTCAGTTTTAACCATCCAGCGGGGTGAGCACGGCCTCCTGTGATAGGCATAAATCACACATTTTTATCACAGTTTGAGAGCAAAAATCGTGATAGAATGCGTGACTCAAGCCTATCACAGATGCCGTGCTCACCCTCCAGGGACCTACTCAAACACACACAACAAATTTTATGAAAATCACTGCAGCAGTTTGGGAGGAGATCAGTGACATACAGACGTACAGAGGAATTTTGTATACAAAGATTTGTTGAGGTACTTTGGAGTAAAAATGACGAGACTTATCCGTAGAATTTATATTCGGTCTTTTGATACCGTTAGTAAATTATTTACTACATGCATGTCAATTTCTATAATAAAATAATTCACGTGATATAACCATGCAAGTTTTATAGTATATTTTAACGTATAGATAATACAATATAAACTTACTTTATTTTAACAAAACTGTAATAAAGAAATGCATACTTAAAACAATTCAAGGAGGCTCGGGGTGTAAAAATCTTACTTGAATTTTCAGTACGGTACAGAATAATAGTCTCTACGAAGCCAACCACAAAACAAATATAAAAATAATAAGAACATCTTAAAAAACCCTCTCTTATTTTGTGCGCTAGATATTATCCGTAAAAATAACGCGCAGTAAAAGCGACGTCTCGGCCCATAAAAACGGTTCGTATGTTTTTATAAAGTGGTGCACGTTTGTGAGGCAACCACACGTTGCGCTCTGGAATTCGGGACACCGTAAAAGTCCGGAAGTTTCTGGAATCCAAGCAATTTCGGCACTGAAGCAGGAATTTGTTGGAGTTAGCGTTGCAAGCGCGTTTTATTGGTCTATATGGCGTTTGTCACAGACAAAGGAAAGTGACTGGTGCCGTACTTTCTGTGTAGGCAAGAGCTCGTTACGTGTTTTGAATGGGCGATACCGTCTGGCGGTATGTGAGTGATGAACGACTGCTTTTTTGGGTCGTAGATTTCAATGATAGTGATGAATTGATGCAGAATGCACAATAACTTAATGGGTTCAAACACTGTGAGTGACTCTGATTCTCAATGGATAGTGCATCTTGAAATCCTCATCATCATAATCAGTCTGTATTGTACCCACTGCTGGGACACAGGCTTAATCTCGGTGAGAGGGAGTGGGCCGTAATCCACCACGAGGGCCCAGTGCAGATTGGTAGATGTCAAATGTCTTCGAGTTTTTGGTTCTAGGACATGCCGGTTTCCTCAAGAGGTTTTCCTTACCATTTTGAGAGCAGTGGTGATGAAATAATTTACACAAAGTAAAGTACCTGACTGGGTTCGATCCTGCGACTTACAACTCGTAAGTTGCGGCAAATACCACTCGGCAACCACTGCTCAATTGTAATCTTAATCCTAACTAATATTATAGTACCGTGTGGTGCCGGACGTAAAGATTAACACCACCCCATTTCTTCCCGTGGGTGTCGTAAAAGGCGACTAAGGGACTTACTAGAGAATGGGCAGCAGCGTTCTATGTGCATTTAACCACCATACTGCGATCGCCAATCCGCCTGCCAAGCGTGGCGATTATGGCAAAGCCCCCCAAATTGGGGGAGGCCTAAGTCCAGCAGTGGACGTCTTATGGCTGAAATGATGATGATGATCATTATAAATGCAAAAGTAAGTTTGTTTGTTTATTGCTGAATGGATTTGAATTAAATTTGGCACACATGTAGACCATGATTTGGGTAAGACCTTGGGTTACTTTTTATCCGGGATTGCGGACAAAGTCGCAGGTAATAGTGAGATTTAAATAATTGATACTTAGTGTTTAAAATAAGTCTTGAAAAAATATTATACAGTAGGAACATCGTTGTATAGACACACCAACTATGAATACGTTCATTACAATTTAAAGAGATTTTGCAATGTTTATAAAAGCTTTGTAATTAATTCTTTGTTAATGGCTACCCATATTGGAAACACATCAGCGTCCAGAGTTGATTATCTAGGTACGTTGTTCTTCTATTAAGTTAGTGGTACGATCAACTTCCAAGTGGCTCGTGTATCTTAATCGATTTTCGATATATTCTGCCATTTTAGAAGCTAGAAAACAAAGCTTTGTATACTTACCAGTATTGTAAGCAAACTTTTGTTTACTTTGTAAATAAATAGCAAAGCTGCCTGGTGTAGTGGTCTTAAGTGCTGCTGCTGAGAATGAGGTCCTGGGTTCAATGCCCAGGTTGGGCAAAGTGTTATTGGTTTTTAGGGTTCCGTTGCCAAATGGCAAAAAACGGAACCCTTATAGATTCGTCATGTCTGTCTGTCTGTCTGTCCGAGTATGTCACAGCCACTTTTTTCCGAAACTATAAGAGCTATGCTATTGAAACTTGGTAATTAGATGTATTCTGTGAACCGCATTAAGATTTTTACACAAAAATAGAAAAAAAAACAATAATATTTGGGGTACCCCATACATAGAACTGAAACTCAAAAAAAAAAAATTATACGTGTGGGGTATCTATGGATAGGTCTTTAAAAATGATATTGAGGTTTCTAATATAATTTTTTTCTAAACTGAATAGTTTGCGCGAGAGACACTTCCAAAGTGGTAAAATGTGCCCCCCCTCCCCGTAACTTCTAAAATGATGAAATGATAAAACTAAAAAAAATATATGATGTACATTACCATGTAAACTTCCACCGAAAATTGGTTTGAACGAAATCTAGTAAGTAGTTTTTTTTTAATACGTCATAAATCGTAAACCACAATTTACCTTTCATTCAGTCAACTGACAACTGAGTTGACAGGCCTGTTGGTCTAGTGGTTAGTGGCCCTGACTGCTATGCCGGAGGTCGTGGGTTCGATTCCCACACAGGACAAATGTTTGTGTGATGAGCACGATCATTTGTTCTGTGTCTGGGTGTAATTTATCTATAATATGTATG
Organism: Aporophyla nigra; assembly: GCA_947507805.1. Lineage (NCBI taxonomy): Eukaryota > Metazoa > Arthropoda > Insecta > Lepidoptera > Noctuidae > Aporophyla > Aporophyla nigra. The sequence goes on along the minus strand of OX382305.1, from coordinate 21,898,717 downwards.
TATTTAGAAATATATAAGTATGTTTATCAGTTATCTAGTACCCATAACACAAGCTCTGCTTAGCTTGGGACTAGATGGCGTTGTGTGATAGTTGTGGAATATTATTATTATTATTATAACTCAAATATAAAAATTAAAAAAAAAAAACATTTAATTTCATAAACATAAACCTTATGCATAAACCGTGAATACCTGAAGGTTTTTACGGAATCCTCGGTGCGCGAGTCCGACTCGCACTTGGCCGGTTTTTCTATCTGGAATTTCTCAGTAGCAGTCCGATAACTTGATTTGTGTCCAGCTGATGGCAATAGCGAGCTTCCTATAACATAAAAGTTAAACATTACTGCTGAAATGTGGGTGAACTATAAGTACACTTCTGCACACCTCTCCGGGAAACAAGGATTGAAGTTATGTTATGCTTAAAAGAAAGCGTCTCACAGGGCATCAAAAATTTTACCCTTCGTAGTCAATGGGAAAACTCCACAAAAAGCGGGCAGCAGGGGAATGTAAAATAATACCGCTGATACCTTGGTCGAAAAAGCATCTCATTAAATTGTGTATGTGATGGCGTTGACCAGTTTACCATGTGGTCGGTTTCTATATTTGTTTGCCAACACAAGACATTAAAAAAGAAAAAACTAAAGAAACTCAGCCAACCGTTGCATATTTACATTTTGCACTAATTCATGGTCACCATATCAAATAATTGGCAAAACTACCTGTATACACGACGTTAGCAAAAATTTAAGCTAGCGATAGAAGTGATGTAGGTACAGATATTAATTTAACGACCAATCCCCGTTCATGATTCAATTTTGTTAGCCAAATTATATCGTGTAGTTACCGGATGAAAGAGATCGATAAGTAAGTAGTTAGTGCCGTTTTAAAGCTGGAATGAAGTGAACTACCGCTATTCTTTCTGTGGGTTTCGTGAAAGATGAGAAAGGAATTTTGTCAGAAGACTACCGTTCTTTTGACTGTTAACAGCGAGCTTTGCAACTTGTTGATGTTTTCATCATTCCGATCCAGCCCAACTCTTGCTATCCTCTTCCAGCGACGCCCTAAGCCGAGGTCCGTACCCCACAGCGGGTGTCTTAAGCCTGTAGACGCTTAGTTTTTAAGCCCTGGCTGGAGGCCTTCATTTGTTAAGGCAACCATAAGTCCGGTTAAGCAGCTGACAATTTCAATGCGAGATGTCATGCAAAAGTGAAAAAATATGTTTAATTTTTTCAATAACGAAACCCATTTTTGTGATACTTGCTGATGTGTACAAGTTCTACTAACTTAACAGACAGCTGTGCTGCTGGGAAGTTAGTTGCGCCACTTCTTCTTTCCAGCTAAAGCACTAGGATGTGGTGAAGTGCGAGCGTTTTAAAGTACTGACTCTCAGCCTAGTTTGAAGAAATGACTTTTGATTTTGTATTGTTCTATGAAATAGTATCGCATAGTAATATCCCGGGTCAGTGGGTCCTATTAAAGTTTTTGGTATAATATTGTGTTTAAAGGGTAATTTGTTGTCGTTACGAGGGGTATTATGTGCACCTCATCGGGATAGTATTTAGTTATCATTATGGTAATGTTAACAGTGTCGATAAAGATTTAATAGTAGGTATGGAGACTTGTTGTTTGAAGATCCTGGAGCGTTAAAGATTTCTGTGATTTTTTTTTTGTTTTTGAATTATTTACATTACTAAAATCGCATAAGATAGTGAAGTTTGGAGGAAAAAATACTGCAAAGTGAAAAATAACTTTAATTTCGAAAGTGTGTGTGGTGTCTTTGGTTTTTTATTCTCGTTTTTTGCCACCGACTTCCAAAATTAAATTTCTTATTCACCTTGCAGTGGTTTTTTTGGAAGTCGGTTATTTTTTTAAATAAACTTTTTATTTTTCATATTTTACCTGTCATTTTTGACCCACACACATTCATACATATTACCACTATCACTTGGTAAGTAAAAATCAGTGACAGGAAATTATTTTATAATCATCAATATTTAAAACCAAATGAAAACAGTACATATTTTTGAAGCTATTTCATATCCAGTAATCAAAACTTGACCAAATTTATATGAGACCAGTCGGTTCGTATTTTTCAAACCGAAAATATCAAATTTCAAACTAAGGTTACAAAACATATATAAAAATATACAACCGAATTGAGAACTTCTGTTTTTTTTTTGAAGTTAATTAAAAAGGTAGTTAATTATAATAAAAAAAATCTGTCTCTGCAGCTATTTGGAAAATAACTTAGGTACATAAGAAACAGTTTATGCAGACTTTCTAAGTCCTATATGTTAATGTCTTAAGTTAGCTGCTTGAGTTTCTTTTTACAGACTGTGTCGCCGCCCCATAAATCAATCTCAACGAATAGGGTTACATACGGCTGCATGTACGTGTATCTAACTTATAACCAAGGCCACCTGTAAGACTCATGTATTTACATCACACTAATATACAGCTAGACACACTTAAAATGTACTCAGTTGTTTACTTTTCCAAATCTTCTTATCACAAACATATTTTGAAACATTCGTCACAACTGAAACTGTTTAATTACATTATCATTTATCTCTACAAGGTGATAACAATGACCCACTACAATTTGTGACAGTAACCGAACGCGCTGGCGCCATCTTGGACGTTTCGAAATTTGAAAATACGCGCGATATTCGTTTTTTTATTCCAAAAAGTGTTTATTATTTTTGAGAGTAGCGGCCTTGTTAGAGAAAGTTTTTTTACGTTGGATTGCAGTTCAGAAAATTGTGAAGATTTGATGATTTTTCCATCGTACTGAAAATATTAAACAATAAAGAGTGATTCATTCAACAAACAACTGTAAGTCTTTTTCAGTTATGAATCAACTGCTATTACTTATCTTTATATACCATAGCCCATTATCAGCCAGTTTCAGATTTGAAAAATAGAACGGAACTTGACATAAGTCTACTATGGTGATTCAATCAAGATCAAGGTAGCCTGCGGCATTCGAAAAGTTCTTGGGAATTTTGCAAATCAATTTTTAGTTTCGCTGGCGTCACACAATTTTTTATTTTCGGAAGAACATGTCGCAGGTCAACCTATGAGGTGGTCGGCTGATTAACCGGACTTGCCTGTGACTACCTTAATAAATGGAGGCATCTAGCCAGGGCGTACAAACTTAAAACTAGAGCGATTACTCACCAAGGACCCTGTGGGGTACGGACCTCGGCTTAGGGCATCGGTCGTAGAGAGAGGGCAGCAAGGGATAGTCTGTATCGGAATGAAGTGACCCTAAAGTACTGAATTACCTTTTCATTTAAGTATCACTTACCGACATTGTGGCAAATAAAATATTTACCTTTCAACTTATAGTTACTGTCATTACTCTTGTTGTAACGTCTTTTGAAATAATCCATACTAATATTATAAATGGGAAAGTATGTGTGTCTGTTTGTCCGTCTTTCATAGAAAACGGAGCGACGAATTGAAGTGATTTTTTGAATGAAGATAGTTGAAGGGATGGAGAGTGACATAGGCTAAATTTTTTTTGGGGTGAACGTAGAAAATCCGTTCTTTTCCCATTGAAATTGTATATAGCATGTTCGCGTGTGTCCAAAGCCCAGAATCTTTACATTCTATCCCCAAATGGAAAGACATATAATATCGTCTACAGTAGCGTATTAAAATCACATTCTGTTCCGAGTTCTCTTGTACGTTCTAAATCAGGAACCGTGTTACCCCGAATTTAAAGCTAGCGAAGCCGCGGGCAAAAGCTAGTAACAAAGAAAAACAAAATCACCATTTACAATAACCTGATCAAGCTCCTGATTAGTAAATCAGCTGACAATCCACAAGCTTCTGATTGGCTGGCGGAAACGTCAACAGCCAATAATATTACTCGAATTGAGATTCGGAAATAGATTACATAGATAACGATCAAAACCAAGGTAATCGGTGCATACCTATAAGCAAGCAGAAGACAGTTCTGTAATTTACTAATTGACTGACAGGAACCCAACAGCCTAGTGTGACTGAAACTGTATCAGAAAAATAAAATGGCTTAACTGGTCTAGATTGATAACTTCTGCCTGCCGAATAGTACAATAAAGCTGAACTCTAATGATTCAAAATCATCATCATCATATAGCACTCCACTGCTGGACTTAGGCCTCTCCAATTGCACGCCATTCAGCTCGAATCTTGGCAGCTCTCATCCAGCTGCTAGCAGCCACCCTGCGAAGATCGTCATTCCACCTAGCCTGAGGGCGTCCTACCTCACGTTTGCCGATTCGCGGTCTCCACTCAAGAACACGTCTACCCTAACGGTTATCGGTTCTACGGCTAATGTGGCCGGCCCATTGCTACTTCAACTTAGTAATCCTACGAGCTAAGTTGACTACTTTGGTTCTCTGTCGGTTCGCTTCATTCCAGATTCTATCCCTCAGAGATACTTCAAGCATGACTCGTTCCATAGCTCGCTGAAAGACTTTGAATTTATGGGCCAGCTGTACCGTGAGTGTCGACGTTTCGGCTCTGTAGGTCATAACGGGCAGGACGCATAATGATTCATAATACCTATTATATGACTCATATTTGCAAAATAAATAAATATCTATTTTATTCCATTTCAATTAGTGATTAAAACTACACTCGTTAAAGTCGATGTTTCTTTCTAAAGTGGGAGGTTATAACATCGGCTTTGGAAGAGACATGCCTGTAGGCTTTAGGGCGCACCGCCTTAGTATGTATTTTCGAATCTGAACGAGATAAACGGGGTGTCAAAGTTTTCCGGTCGAGGATCTCACTTATTGTTCACGGGAAGTTGAAAACCTCTCGAAGTTTGTTTCGGCTTTTTTCTCAGAGTAGTCGGTTAAGAAACGTATCACACAAAAAATATATCACTGACGCGTAAAAGTGTTTGTACAAACCTATTTACAGAAATAAAATCATTAATCATTTATCGGTTTTTCAAAAATTACGGTTAAACAGTCGCTAATCATAACTTAATTGTAAATAACGTTTATAAATAAAAGGGTTTATTTCAGTGGAAGGCTCAAGTAAAAAATGTTTCACGAAAAATGTTGGGGTAGGTAACTCTATTGTGTCTGCTTCGCGAACAGTGAAAGTGTTGGATTTGTTTTCGATCGAAGTCGCGTACAACTACTAGTACACAAACTTTCACCTTGATCAAAATAGTTACGACACACAAACATGCACAAACAATAGGGTTTGTTTGCGGAAGCGTCCGCCATCTTGAACCCAAACGTCAATTAAACCATAACCTAATTCTCATTAGCGAGTGACGTCACAGTTCATAGAGGAGCGTGAATAGTGTTGCCATTAAACAAATTGATTATTACTTAGTGTTGCCCTATTGAGGAGCGATAATTAAATGGGTAATCGATCGATTCTATTCATATGCGACTGTTTAGTTAATGTAGTTATTTTTTTAAGTGTTAATGTGTATTTTGTTAGTTTACGACACATGTTGTTTTATTAATGGTAGTAGTTTTGGGTCAGGTGAATCGTTGTATTCCGTATTTTATTTTCTTTGTCTATTATCGTCAGTGTTACCCGTGTGAAAGATTTTTCGCCAAAAGATGTTTAAATAAGCGTTGGAGTTACTTGTTTAAATAAAGCCAGAATTATTTACGAGTTAATAATAATTATTATACTGAGATAATTAAAGTAATTTCCCCTTCAATCACGGAGGGACCACTTTGAAACCGTTAACAATCATAATTATTATCACACTGATAGTAATAATGATGGTAAAGTTAATTAAGTAATTTTTTCATTAAAACAGAGAGAAGAAGAAAAGAGTTTAAAGAAGAGATATTTAGTGATTTTTGATTAGCGTATTGTTTCATTAATTTGGCTTATAAACTTGGTAAGAAAGCTGCTAGATTACGAAATAAACGCACACCTTCAGGTTATTATTTAGTTATTGGTTATAAATGTCTTTGTGTTTGTAAGAATGATATCAACAGCTAATTTGAGTTGACTATATATAGCAACTCGTCCGCAACTACACGAGCATGGTTTTGTAAAATATAGGCTTTGATACTATTGCATAATATGCTTCCTATTACTGAAAGAATTTTCGGAATCGGATTTATCGAACTAAAGATTACCTACACACAAACTCATAAATTATACCTCGTTATTATAATAATATAGACAAACATATGAACTATGACAAAATATCAATTGGAATCCTTCATGTTTGTTTACTGAATGAGCCAAAAATAAAAAAAATTGTCCACAAGATATTATTAATACAAAAATACCTACTGTGGTATTATAATTGTCCAGTACACGTTGAATTATGCCCTGACACTTGCCTCTTGCCCCTTGAGCCTGCTCATATAGGTCGGACGTGTTATCTTAATCATTTCTGTCCTAGATACATAGATATAGCTAATATACATACGTATGCCATGGATTACTTTACTGGACTAAGTAAAAAAAGTATCACAGTACTTTGACTTTATTTTATGACAATGTGTCGTAAAACAGTCTCATGTTTATTAGATACCTTTTTGTCGGGCGAAATCATTGGTACAAAAAATAAATAATATATTTTATTATAAATCTTAATTGGTGATATTTTTTATGTCTATGATTGGGTTATTCATATAGTCGATTCACACGAATTTACTTGCCTGAAAGGGGCGAATCGACACTTTTGAAAAATGTGGTATTTATTAAGTAAGTGTACTTATTTCAAAGTCAAAGTCTAAGTATTTATTTCAATTAGGCCCAAAAAAGGCACTTTTGAACGTCAACTATTACATACTACTAATATTATAAACGCGAAAGTTTGTATGTATGGATGTATGGATGTTTGTTCCTCTTTCACGCAAAAACTACTGACCCGATTTAGATGAAATTTGGCACACAGATAGTTTATAACCTAGAATAACACATAGGGTACTTTTTATCCCGGTAGTATGTTCCCGCGGGATAATTTCCGACCTCCACTCGGGCGAAGCCGCTGGCAAAAGCTAGTAAATAATGAAAATAGAACTGATTCTAGTTGCCCCTTCCAAATTGTATATTCGTATGGAGAAGAATGGGCAAGAAACTCCATTTCTTAACCTTATTGCATAAAATTCAAAAGGCCACTTGCCAATTACGTGGTTCTGGAGTTGTCAATTCGCTCACAAATAAATTGATTTCGGGCGAATTGCATACACAACATTTGTTTTATTTAAAATTGTCGTTGAGTAAAATAAGCCCTGTGGCTAAGTAAAAATAATGTATTTCTTAATGTATAGAAAAAAGTATAAAGAAAATGCAAATCATTTAAAAGCTATTTGACACAATAGGTACAGCAGCCACGCTACTAAGCGGGCTGGCTCACTGACTGTGTTCAGTTTCTGATATTTTTCCCTTTATTGCAAATCTATTACAGATCTTCAGATGCGTAGCACTCGCAATCAGCGGGCGTGTATAACCATAGAGATAATTGTGTAACTTGCTATCAGTAGGAATTGGTTTCATTTTGATAGTTAAACAACATTCATTGCGTTATTTACGTTGCTGAGCCGACAATTTATTAGAACAAATGACGCAATGGATTATAAATAATCCTCAATCCGATTCAGATTCTGATAAATAGTGCGTTTCGCAATTAGGGTGCAGATGTATGAAAGTAAACGAAGCAAAAGGAGTATTGAAAAAAAAAAATACATCGGAAGAAGGCCGTGAGTTTAGAGCACTGGGCGACCAGTGGTATCGACCCTGACTTACGAGTTGTAGGTCGTTGGTTCGAACTCAGGCAGGCGGTGCAAATCAGTGAAGGAAAACATCGTGAGGAAATCAGCATGTCCTAGAACCAAAAATTCGAAGACATTTGACGTCTACAAACCCGCACTGGGTGCGAGTAGTACATTACTGCCCGTTCCCTCTCACCAAGAGCAGGCCTGTGTCCCAGCAGTGGGAACAATATAAGCTGATTATGTGTAAGTTTAGGTATGTATGCGTAAAACATTTAAATCCTTACTACCGAAAAAAGAAAATCTCACAAAAACGGTTCTAAAATAGGTGAAATAATAATAAACGATAATTCTGCCCATGATAGGCCGCATAAAGTACCCTAAAGTAATACTCGTGCGCCGCCCGCTCACGTACGGCCAGCCAATCACGTGCCGCCAACAAAACACGGTTATCTAATATGCATTTTATTGTCGACTGTACAAGGCGCGCGACGAAAACTGAAGCGGTATGAAATTCTCTTTGGTAGTGTTGGCAGAATAATTTGATAAGTAAGTTTGGTTTTTTTTGGAATGTAGTTACTTATCGCACATTATGGTATTTTACATCGCTTTTCGACATTCAAATTTTCACTGTTTTTTTATTCGTCTGTGTAGTGTAGAAGTCCGAATAACCCGAGCACACGGTCTAGACATCTTCATGAATTATATCGTCATATAATCCTTTGATATGTGACCAAAAAAACCGACAATTACTCTCAAACGTTGTTAAGTTATTTCATTGAGCTTGTTATTTATATTCCCATTGTCTAGTAAGTCCTTTAGTCGCCTCTTATGACACCCATGGGAAGATATGGGACCATCCCATGTCTATGGCTGTGTATGCTATTCTATGCTGTTCTGTACGTCCAGCACCACACGGAACCTTTTATTACTTTATACCAACACTAGCTGACCTGTGCCCACTTCGTTGGGCGGTAAAGGGTTTTGTTTTTATTCATGCTTACCAGCTTCTGCCCGCGACTTCGTCCGCGATAAATTTCTTGTTCCCCCGACCCTACCCGTCGCGTTGAATCGCATACCCGTGCAATTTTCTCCGTTTTAGCAACATTTTTAATTACTGCTCCACTCCTCTTGGTTTTAGCGTGATGTTATATAGCCTATAGCCTTCCTCGATAAATAGGCTACCCAACACAGAAAGAATTTTTCAATTCGGACCGGAGTAGTTCCGGAGATTACCCCCTACATACACACTTACAAACATACAGACTTACAAACAAATGTTACCTCTTTATAATATTAGTGTAGATTATTCGTATACAATGAATTTAATGTACTATAATATAGGTAGTTGAAAGGCTATTTGATCTAAGCGACATATTATGCTGAAAGTGGCAGGAGAGTGATTCAAAGTTTTATTTTTCAAAAAAAAAAAAATCATTATAAAAGAACTACTGAGTGGATTTTGGTAAATATAAATAAAACTTTGAATCACTCTCCTGCAACTTTCAGCAAATGTCGCTTAGATCAAATAGCCTTTCAACCGTCGATATAATAATAGCCCCGGACTCACACACACATTTATTTGTGTAGTTTTACTATCGATTATGTAAATACTTGTTTTTTATGGGTAACTTTGGGTCGATCGAGTAATGTTATTTTGTTTCCATTTCCATGTTAATTAATTGACTGTCATTTGTGTTTGGTATTCTTTCAATTGATGATAAATAAATAATTTAACAAAAATGATTATTTTGTGGACATTTGTGTGTTCCTTTGTTTCAGTTCAGATCAGTTAAATTTGGAAATTTAACATCATAGCAACATAAACATTTCATCCGAATATTTTCCGACCAAAAAACATTCCCAACCAAAAAAACGCCTCAAACGTAAATAACGTCATCCCAAAATACCAGCTTTGTATGCAAACGGTACACAACAAGTGGCGTAGCGGGCGTAGACCACAAGTCGCGTAGCCGCGTAGAGGCCTACGAGGCTACGAGGCTACGGCGTGCAACTTTGATGAGAGTCGTAGGGGCCACATGCCACCCAGTCTGGCTTATTTGTTCTTTCAACTTAGCCGCTTTGTACTTAGCGCAGTTTCGCTCTTGTGTCAAGAATATTGTGACAAAGACGGTCAGATGTGATATGGGAGACGAGAGTTCGTTATGAAGGTCTGTATTTGACTGTGTTGAGGGAGCTTTGTGTCTAGATAGGTCATTTTTGTGACGGAAAGTTTAGACTGAAATTCGGCCATGGTCAGTTTTAGGTCGTAATTTGGGTTAGTTACTAATTAAGTATAAGTTTTTAAGTATTACAATTACTTTATAATAGTTTAGCATAATCAATAAGTTGGTGTATTCGGTGCTTTATTTACAGCGAAATATAAATACATAATCTATTCAATAATAGTCTAATCTGAATAGAAAACCAAGAAATCATAAATATTGAATAAACTTCATGCGATCTTCAAGCTTATTTAAAACTTAGTATATTCTTTGATGAATAAATCTTTTAACGTATTCAAAGATTAACTTATTTGCTACCAAAGTGTTTCTAAGAAATGCGAGACTTATGAGAAATCTACGAATAAATTAGAATTCTGAAGACGATCAAGTAATTCAAAATGTAATAAAATCATAGAACATAAGTAGAATATTTTAATTACTTTGCTGCGTAGTACTTGATTTATTTTTAACCAACTTCAAAAAAAAAGGAGGTTCTCAATTCGACTGTATTTTAAAAAAAAATTGTTACCTGAGAACTTTCGACTGGGTGAACCGATTTTGATAATTCTTTTTGTATTTGAAAGCTGGTGGTTTTCGTGTTGTTCTAATTCAATTTGGTCCAGTTCCGACAATGTCATCCATGAGAAAACCATAAAAGTCTTAAATTTGCATTAAGTATGTGGGCGACAAATAACTCAATATGTAGTAGTGGTATAGGAATTAGTGCGTGGTAGATACCATAACTAAGATATACAAGATACAAGATATACAAGATACAAGATATTTATTTAATAAAACATGAGTGCAGAATTATACAGGTCTTAAAATAATGAGAGGTAGCTACATGTTTTGCCAATCATGGCGTACAAAATTAGTCGCACTAACACAACTATTACAATAATTATAAAAATCGTTAATAACAAATTAAAACAATGACTTAAAAAGAAAAAACAAACATAGGATTAATTTGAAATGTCAACAATTTAAATTCAATTTAAGTATAATACATATTAGAAAAAATAATAACACAGGTACACATTCCAAATTCTATTGCAGAAGATTATCATTTAAAAAGTCATCTACGCTGTAATAGCACTTTTCTAGTAAAAACCCCTGAACGGACTTTTTAAATTTGGTTTAAGGTAAACATTTAACAACATCAGGTATTTTATTATAGACAATGGGTGCCCTAGCAAAGAAGCTCTTTTTCAGTAAGGCAGTTTTGCACTTGATTAAACACAACAAATTCTGATATTGAGAACGAATTGGGGTTCTTTTGACGTCTGAAAATTTTTGAAAAAATTGCGGATTTGCTTTTACGAATAAGTTAAACTAAAAAGTTAAAAATAAAAACCGACTTCCTTAAAAATTACAAAGTGAAAAATAACTATAATTTCGGAAGTCGGTGGCAAAAAACTGAAATACAGATCCTAAGACGACTTCCCAAATAAAAGTTATTTTTCACTTTGTAGTGTTTTTAAGGAAGTCGGTTATTTTTTTGTATAAAAGTTTTTATTGGATAAAAATAGAACCGATTTCTAATAAAAGTACCATTTAGTAAAAAAATACTTTAATTTCAGAAGTCGATGTTGGTTTTGAATTCTCGTTTATTGCCACCGGCTTCCGAAATTATGTTTACTTTTCAAGTTTTAGTGTTTTCTTTTCAAATCGTATGTTTTTTACAGACATACTTACTTTTTAGTTGTGGTACCATCTCCACTCAACTTGTATACCTCCGCTTGCTAAGTAAATAACACTGACACAAGGTATTACAATACCATCAACACACACTATGTAGAAAAAAGATTCCGTTACATACACACATGCACACATACTTACATATATTTCAAGCTAATAAAGGCTTGTTAGAAATTCGTATTATTTAATCTAATAAAACAACCACTAATCAGAACTTGACGAAATTTATACAGAATTATTCTATAAGTATACCCTTTCAAACAAAAAATAACAATTTTTAAAATCGGTTTATAAATGACGGAGTTCTGAGGAAACAAACATAAAATGTATCTGAATTGAGGACCGCCTCCTTTTTTAAGCCGGTTTAAAATTACACGCAACACTCGGTATCAGATAAAAGTGTAAACAAACCCTTATTATGTGAAATTCTTACGCAATCACTCACTAAAGGGGTTTGTTAGACATTCATCTATATTTAGTGAGTTTGTTAGTTCTCACTACTTTTTGCATAAAAAATATTTTTTTCGTAACATTATTAAATATTATGTAGCTTTTGCCAGCGGCTTCTCCCGCGTGGAGGTCGGAAATTATTCCACCGAAACGTACTTCTGGGATAAAAGTAGGTACTTAATTTGTGAATCTCAGCTATAAACTATCTGTGTGCCAGATTTTATTCAAATCCGTTCAGTAGTTTTAGCGTGAAAGAGTAACAAACTTCTATACATCCATACATCCTCATAAACCTTCACATTTAGAATATTAGTAGGAAATAGGAAATTGGATGGAATTTCCTATTGCTTTATAATTATTGTTGTGATTTTACTTTAGGCCTAGGAGCTATTTAGGTTGGTAAACTAATGATTTCCCTGACTTTATAGTGGTCCAGTAGGTTTCACGTGATGAGAGTATTAAAGACTTTCATCTTTACTTGTTACTGGAAGTCTTTGAGGATCGTTTTCCTATTCTTTGAAGTTAAGCGCGTTCTACTAAGATCTTGGTATGTTGTACCATGTAATTTGTCCTCAATTTTACGAGCAGTAATTTATACGGATTTTAAGGTTCACCAAGTTGTCTAAACAGCTTAAAAGCGGTTGTTTCAGATTTAAAAATCTCCTAAAAAAAACTACAGGAATAAATTATAATGTGTGTATATTACAGATTTTCCGGCAAAGGACGTTATTCCCAGCAGTTGGTCATCCAAAGTCTTTTAGGAAGATTATAGAATGTATACGAAACGAAAGTTTTCGTCCCACTTTCATGCTTGAGCTACTTAAACGATTCCATAATACAGTGTCTGTCACAGGCTAACAAAATAGGTTTTTATCCTAACCAGTGAAGTACTTTCGGAGGTACAATTAGGGAAACGTTTAAGGTTACTGCCCTATAAATAAGGCTGCCTCAAAGTGCTAGAACTTAGCTAACTATGTTGGGAAGGTCGTATACTTTATTTTATTAGCTGAGCCATAGATATAACTAGTTCAACCGAACCTTACATTGTAAGGAAATATTATTGTGTGCTGTAAGTAGGGGTAAAAAAGAAGTTTTCAAACTACACGTGGTTTTGACGACTGTGGTTTTGATTTACTTACATTGTATTTTATTATTTTTGTGGTCCACAATTTTTTTATCGACTTCTTTTATCACATTAAGTCAATTCAAAGTGAAGCTTTGAATTGAGAACTTTTAAATCGTGTGGGCGTCGACTGGTATTTTTTCTATCTGAAGAGATCGATAGCGCGTCAGCAATTGCTCGCACTTAATGTTGGCAATTTCACTTAATATGACTTTATGCAAAACATTGTGTAATTCAAATACGTAATTTCAAAGTCGACAAAGAGCAATCTCATCTCTTTAACTCATCTTTTAGAACCAATTTTGCTATGAAACCAAAACAAAAAAAACACAATTGTTAGATATATTTATGTTCACATAACTTGAAAAAATATATGAAACAACAGATTTTTATTCGCGATTACTGTTTTGGTATGTCGTTTCGCGTAAAGCGATAGAGTGAGTGAGTGTGAGTTTTATAATCGTCACATTTTTATGAGTTACTTTAAGTCAATTTTGGGTTCAATTGGTTCGGTACCTTTAACCACGACTGATGTAGTCATCTTACCCTATTTTACCCGAATGCAAAGAAGGTTTACGTTTTTGCTCTAGAAAATTAACAGCTAGGACACAGATAGTAAAAACATTGACAATATTAGAGCAGAACAAAAGAGACGACTTGAAGATAATTTTGAATAGACCAGACAGGTTTCAGAGATTTTTGGAAAAAGTTGTGTGAAGGGTGAAAATCCGAACGAATTTGTGTATGTTTTTGAATAATTTTAAAATAAACAGCATGATCCTTTTATAATACTGTTTATAATATGATTTTTCTCTCTCTTTTCAGCCTCCTACTTTAGTGTGCGCATAGTGTCTGTGGGAAAGATTCAGCGACATGCGCGTGGGCAGCGGGTAGGCAGCGTGGCCGGGTACGGGCGGTACGCGGGCGGCACGGGGGCGTACCATGCGCGGACGCCCGCCGTGCCGCTCAATGCCAGTGAGTATACCTCTTTGTTTATATAATGTAGATAAGTAGAAATATAAGGGATTTCCTGAAAAAAGTTAATAAGTCAGAGTGTAAAAACCGCCGACACTTAGAAGTAAAAAGCAACTGATGATCTTCAAACGAAATTAATAGATTTTTAACAAATTATTAGTCGAAATTGACACGCACGTAATCACCTCGCGGCGAGATTTCTTCGTGCACTAGATTTTCAACTCACTACTTAGCGCTGAGAATTTGAAGTCAGATAGTAAAACACAATGTTCGATTTTCGACGCGCTGCTATGTACTGCACTGATGTTATTATAGTTGGTCATCATTTATCCCCCTTAGAATGAATGATGAATTTTCAAATATCATTCCTTTGTGCTCACCTTCAATCTTTCGGACAAAATTTCATGCTTCTGGACCCATAGATTAAGGCTGTGATTGAAAATGATACGACTATGTACACCTGCACAATTTTGCATTTACAGTCAAATTGTACATGAAAATATTAACATGTATGGGAGAAAAATGTACAATAATACACAATGCTAAACAGAGTTCTGACTTAAGAATCAGATTCCATTCTTCCGCATTCAACGCAATCAAGTACATTAGATCTCTGAACTCGCGTATACATAAAAATAAATTCCCATCTCTCAAAATAATCTAGGTACATAGAAACAGCTGATTGCACTCACAACGAACTTATTTCAACGACTGCTGGAAACACGGAAGCATAACCGGCACACTATATTTTACCTCCATTCATATCAATATGGAAATTTTATTTCACGAATTCAAAAGTCAGAACTTGCAACAAATAGAATGCGAATCAAAAAAAAAAAAAGATGTAAAGCTGCGTACATAGAATGGTGGGAATTGTACGAACTTTGTTTTAAGTACGTTTTTTTTGCGAATATAAAATCCAGCTTTAGAAAAGGATGCAATGGAAATTTTTCAGTTTATATCAAATTTCTTGCTTTCCGGACCCACCCCGTCGCGTCTCATCGCCTGGCCGTGCGATTACTTTATATTCGTAACTGTTTTTTATGGCTTCTAAGGGTACTAGCGTGATATTATATAGCCTCCCTCGATAAATGTGCTATCTAAGAATAAATTATTTTTTCAAATGGAACCAGACTGTTAATAGGGACCATCGAGTAGTTCCTGAGATTAGCGCGTTCAACCAAAACAAATTATTCAGCTTTAAAATAATAGTCAAGAGTATAATTTTGTATCGGCGCAGCAAGTCCACTTCTTCCTTACATCTCTATTACCCATTATCACTCCATTTCTAGCCTTATCATCTGTTACAGAACCCACCTATTGTTTCTTTGGTCTACCCTTAATCTTATCAGAGTAATTAATGGTATTTTTTAAAATTACTGTTGCTAAGCATCGGATTCACGAGTACACGGTCGCGGACACGAGCAAACGGCCATGAAAATGTACTCCATCCACAGTGCTATTAACGTTTGCTTACAGATTGAGATACAAAGGCATATTTTTTGTTTATTTTTCTTCTTTTTTATTTTCGTGCAAGTTATGAGGGGAACTGCAAAACCAGTTTTGTAGATTGTAACTGAAATCTTTAAAGAATCTGTTAGCTTTTGATTTCAATGAAACTAAATCTTGTTGGTTGCGTGCGGACTATTTTCTAAAGTAAAAATACCGTCTCTAGTTAGTAAACGGAAGTCACTTGCAAACTGGATAAAAATATTTTTTAAATATTTTATTTCCGGTAGTTGCTTATTACATTACCGTTTTTGGGTGTGGAATTGTATAAAAGCTCATGTTCTGTATCGAACAATGAGTTACAGTGTAACGCTGTTCGTTTTCTTGTCCCAAATTGTTCTGATTTCCCACAAAACAAAATCATGGTCCGAAAACACTTCGCAGATTTCATCAGTTCGCTAGCCGCTCCGCCATCCTACACCCTAACCCCCACAGTTAGCATACATCACGACATTTCTGGCATACGCTGTCACGGCACGACAGGTACGATACGGATCGTGACCGGCTCGTGTACGGCGACCCGGTCGAGGCATGACAAACCTTCACCGACTAATAATTACGGTTAAAATGATTGGGTGTTCGTAATTAGGGTGATTATAGAGTGAGTTGTGTGACAACTGAAAAGTGACTTAATGTAGTTGTTTGACCGAGTTATTTGTATAGTACATCGCGGTTAGAATGGCGTACTTATCTAGGTTTAAACAATGTTTGGTTTTGTAGTGTCGTCTCTCTTATTTCGCTACCACCAGCCTTCTATGTGAGACGGTCTCGTTCTAAAACTCGATGTGATATGTTAACGCCCTTGGCTCTGTTAAGTAAGGGGTGCCGCTTAACTATTTATTAAGTATTTATTACTGAATAATAGACTAAAATTGACGGTGAGAGCGGTAGCCCGTTGGTATAGGCCCTGCCGTTCGAATCTAAACAGGCGCTTCACGTTATGTAAATAATTTTATCACCACTGCTTTCAAAATGGTGAAGGAAAACGGCTTGTCTTAGAATCAATCATTCGAAGACATGTGACAGCTATCAACCCGCACAGGACCCGTGTGTTGGATTACGGCCCACGATTCACACTTCTCACAGAGAGGAGGCCTGTATCCCAGCAGTTGGAATATTGAGAGCGAGATAAATACTTTAAGATCATCTGCAAATAGCAAACACCTCGCACTGCTCACAACCTCAGGGAGATCATTAACCACAATAACGAATTCCAGTGGACCCAAATTAGTGCCTTGACTTACCCCGGCAATTTGTGCCCGGCGTACTCAACGTACTGCCGGCGCATTTAATCATCACGTATGTTCATTGTGTTAATGCGTTTATATTTTAAAATATTTAATCATCAAATTTACTGCACCTACCACTGTATGTCTCTGCATCACCCAAAGGTTGACTGGTAGAAAATGCCTATGGCATTAAGGCCGCCTCTATACATTTGTGTGCGTATAGTATTAAATGAATAAATATGCCGTGGCAGCCAATGGCATGTCGCTCTCTTGTGCCCCATGCTCCATTAATACCAATATTTTAAAATTTGTTTCTTTGTAAGTTTGTAGGTTGGAGTAACCTCTAGAACTACCAGTCGAATATGAAAAAATATTCTTGAATTTTGTAGCCCAATTTTCGGGGCTGGTTATAAGCTATTTAACATCACGGTTCGAAGCCAAGTAAAAGAAAAAAAAAAGTCAGAATGAACGCTGAGAGATTACGAAGTAGATTCACGGGTGGGCGATGCGATGCTATAAGATATATTTAATGTTTACACAATAAATTTCATGCGAAAGAAGTCTCAGGCAGGACCTTTTTTACTTGTATTGCTTTTTTGTTTTATAATCAGTTCTTGGCCATGTCTAATATATGAGTAAAGGGTATTATCTGACAGATAGTGGTTAAAAAAACGTATGATCTCGAAAAAATATCGAAATCTGAACCAAAATGTGTCTCACAAAAGTTAAATAAATACAAGGAAATGTTCTTCTACAAAACACAAGCAATTATCAAAATTCTAATTTCGAAATGGCAACACAAAACCTCCCACCTAATTACCATGTATCAATTGCGATTGTGGAACGCATCGTATCGTACATTTCACAATGCATTGCGTATTTAGTACGCGAGAAGGTCGCTCATTGTCGTATTGTGCCGGGAATGTATGGTATTGTGCGGGGCTTTTGCGGCATTTCAAATTATCGGCGTGATGTATGGGGCGTTGCGTGGGAGCTATTCATCCTGTTATTATGAATGTTTGTTTGTGTTGTTGGGATTAGTTTATGTGGTTGTGGGAGTCACTGTTTGTTGTTCGGTCCTTATTAATAAACTGCTTTGAACATTGCCGTCTAGGAAATCTAGTTGCCAGAAATACTCTCTAACCTATATTTATCCTACTTCCTACTAATATTATAAAACTTTTATTTATTTATTTAAACTTCTCGCACATAAAAAGGTACAAAGGCGGACTTAAGGGCTCGGCGACGGACAGTCTGTCCATACAAACGTAATACCAAAATCATTTGCAATTTGAGCATATTTCCACCATTTTAAGATGATATTCGGCTTTAGACAGTATTTATCTAGGTTATGGTGACGTTTTTTAAAAAAAAAACTAAGCCAAAACAAAGTTTGAGCGAATTGCATTTCGCACATTTTTACAACATAAATGACATGTTTTCTTTTTGGTTTTTCTGCATTAAAAACAACAATATCTGTAATAATGTTTTATCCATAACACAGATTATATTATCAAAATACTAAATAACAAAAAACAATTGAAAAATCATTAACTTTTCATTCATCATTTTTGGTATTACGGAACACATCCAAATTTATCATAATTTTCAATAGCTGGTAGTGCTATCGCGTCTCACAAAAATGTCAATGTGTGCACGGTCGTACGACTCGCGGTAGGTGTGTTGTGTACCGCTCGGACATACATTCACACTAGCGTAACATGCATTTTGGGCGTACTTTTATTTGTTTATTCAATTGTATTGTGATATTTCTGACACTATTATTGACCTATGCTATAGAACTTGGTTTTTGATTTTTCTTCTGATCTGATATCGAGTACAGAGACTGAATGACTGATGAGAATGCAATGATGATGAACTTTGCTTTTTTTTTGGATGGAAAATCATCAAATGACTTCTCCCGCTCTGGGCGGAGCAGGAGGGCGTGTCAGACTTTTACTGACTAAAACCCACCCGTTAGTTAGTTCCATCAGGTGCCCATATGCCAGGGCCATGGTAACTCTTTCGAACGAATCTCGCGACCCTGGCAGGAACTTTGTTTACGGACCTGGATTTATTGTTTACGATTCGGTTTGGTTGCCAACATGGACTCCGAACGTTGGGATGTGTCTCACAGTAAGTGAGAACCTATTCTATTACCCAATGATATATTATAAGTTACCTGCCTAATATTGCTTGACTACTAATTGTTTACTTACATATTTTTAAACTCAGCCCAATAAAATAAAGATTTTTTTTCGTGGTCCGAGTTTAATAAGTGTAAGTACCTAAGTATATTTTGTATAAGTTGGTATTTACCTACCTATCTAGGTATACATTAATTATGTTATGACTACGTTAATTATTTTATGACTTAACACACGTTCCCACGGACGTAATAAAATCGCGGCTGTTTATTTTCGTGCACTGGATTTTCAAGTTACTACTCAGCGCCAAGAGGTGAAAATTCAACTGTGCTTCGACGCGCTGAGACTCTCCCGCGCTGCACTCTGTTGTATTCTCAATGCTCGGTTCAACACCGACAGTTGAAAGTACAGTGCGCGAAAATAGCCAGCCGTGATCTTATTACGTCCGTGGGAACGTTTGACCATAATTAACGTAGTTTTAATTATTTCTGGGATAAACAATTGCCAGTATAGAAAATAACAGAAATCGATTCTGTAAACGATTCTGAACAATTTATTATCATAATGTTCATTTATTGTGTTACACACACACACACACACACACTATTTAAACCTACTACTTTGTATATTTTTTACTTCACCAGTTTTTATTTATTTGTTGGTATATTGGTATAGTTAGCGGGATACAAGCCTCCTTTCTGAGAGGGAATGGGCCGTAATCTACCACATGGGCCCAGTGCGGATTGGTAGATGTCTGATGTCTTCGATTTTTTAATTCTAGGACATGCCGGTTTCCTCACGATGTTTTCCTTTACCGGTGTGAGAGCAATTGATGACATTATTTATACATAGTAAAGCGCTTGCCTGGGTTCGAACCCGCTACCTATAACTCGTAACTCGGGGCCATTACCACTGGGCCACCAGACCACTGCTCTCGCAGATATGGTCAACAATGTATTGTAATATTCTGTGTCTCGTAATTACTTTGCCTACCTACTATTGTATAGAATCAAGTTTATGTAACTAAACAGTGCCGCTGGGGAGTTGGTGTCGGGCGGGCGGTTTGTGGGACTGTTTTATGTAATTTTGACGTTCGAAAAGTGCTGATTCTAAACCTAGCTTGAATAAATTACTTTTGATTTTTATTTTATAAGGTTTTTCGTCAGGAGAGTAACGTGTAAGAACATTACAAATAAATTTTAATTAAAAAATAATAGTTTAAAAAAACTAAAAACACGCTTCCATTGAAAACCAAACTAAAAAGTACAAAATAATGGAAAAAGCGTGGGGTGCCTGATATCAACAAAAAAATACCTTGAAAAGCACCCCACGCTGTTTTTATTATTTATTTTCTATTTTTTAGGGTGTTTCGAATTTTGAGACGTATGTCAGCGTAGTTTGTGACGTATGTCAGCGTAGTTTGTGACGTATGTCAGCGTGGTTTGTGACGTATGTCAGCGTACTTTATGTCGTATGTCAGCGTAGTTTGTGACGTATGTCAGCGTAGTTTTCGAAGACAGTTGTTTTGCTGTCCTGGCAAGGATAATGGCACAAATTTATGAAATTATTGCATTGTCATCGGTCCTTGACAGGTGTGCAAAGTTTGAATGAAATCTGGTCGTTTGAAGTGGGTCAAAATCGCGCTATAAGGAGTCGGTTACAAACAAACATAAAAGTGAAGCTAATATAAAAACCTTGTTTTTTATTAATCCTCTGTTATCGCGTAAATATGTATAAATTATTGGAATATTTGTCTGTTACTAATATTTTGCGTAACACTTTTAGTAACATTTATTCATTATCTATTTATAAGTAGGTAACTTTTGCCGGCGGCTTCGCCCGCGTGGAGGTTGGACAATGCATCTAAACCTTCATAAATCACTCTATCTATTGGTGATAACCACATGAAAATCCGTTCAACATTTTTTGAGTTCTTCGCAAGTAGACAGACAGACGCAGCGGGGGACTTTGTTTTATAATATATGTAGTGACGTAGTGATAACAATTTTTAAAATTAGTAAAAAGAATACTTACTTATACATAAATATGACAGAAAAAGCCTTCGTTTTCAGGGTTCCGTTGCCAAATGGCAAAAAATGGAACCCTTATAGATTCGTCATGTCTGTCTGTCCGACTATGTCACAGTCACTTTATTCCGAAACTATAAGAGATATGCTGTTGAAACTTGGTAAATAGATGTATTCTGTGAACCGCATTAAGATTTTTACACAAAAATAGAAAAAAAACAATAATATTTGGGGTACCCCATACATAGAACTGAAACGCAGAAAAAAAAAAAAACATCAAACCCATACGTATCTATGGATAGGTCTTTAAAAATGATATTGAGGTTTCTAATATCATTTTTAGGGTTCCGTTGCCAAATGGCAAAAAACGGAACCCTTATAGATTCGCCATGTCTGTCTGTCTGTCTGTCTGTCTGTCTGTCTGTCTGTCCGAGTATGTCGCAGCCACTTTTCTCCGAAACTATAAGAGCTGTGCTATTGAAACTTGGTAAGTAGATGTATTCAGTGAACCGCATTAAGATTTTCACACAAAAATAGAAAAAAAAAACAATAATATTTGGGGTTCCCCATACATAGAACTGAAACTCAAAATTTTTTTTTTTCATCAAACCCTTACGTGTGGGGTATCTATGGATAGGTCTTCAAAAATGATATTGAGGTTTCTAATATCATTTTTTTTTTAAACAATAATATTTGGGGTTCCCCATACATAGAACTGAAACACAAAAAAAAATTTCATCAAACCCTTACATGTGGGGTATCTATGGATAGGTCTTCAAAAATGAAATTGAGGTTTCTAATATAATTTTTTTCTAAACTGAATAGTTTGCGCGAGAGACACTTCCAAAGTGGTAAAATGTGTGTCCCCCCCCCCGTAACTTCTAAAATAAGGGAATGATAAAACTAAAAAAAATATATGATGTACATTACCATGAAAACTACTAACGAAAATTGGTTTGAACGAGATCTAGTTAGTAGTTTTTTTTTAATACGTCATAAATCGTAAACCACAATTTACCTTTCATTCAGTCAACACAAATATAAAAATTAAAAAAAAAAAACATTTCATTTCATAAACGATGATGACGAATGATGATGATGATGACCTGCAGGTTTGTACGGAACCCTCGGTGCGCGAGTCCGACTCGCACTTGGCCGGTTTTTTTCTAAACTGAATAGTTTGCACGAGAGACACTTCCAAAGTGGTAAAAAGTGTGTCCCCCCTCCCGTAACTTCTAAAATAAGGGAATGATAAAACTAAAAAAAATATATGATGTACATTACCATGTAAACTTCCACAGAAAATTGGTTTGAACGAGATCTAGTAAGTAGTTTTTTTTTTAATACGTCATAAATCGTAAACCACAATTTACCTTTCACTCAGTCAACTCAAATATAAAAATTAAAAATAATAATAATCATTTCATAAACATAAACCTTATGCATAAACCGTGAATACCTGCAGGATTGTACGGAACCCTCGGTGCGCGAGTCCGACTCGCACTTTGCCAGTTTTTTAAAGTTGAGACCATTCCATAGGGAATGAACAAACATAAATAGGCTTAAAATTAGTTTACAAGTACCAAGTTAGGAAAGGTATGTAAGACTCTCTACAAAAGGCCTAGATGTCGAGATAAATTGTTATAATTTGAGATACGGACATTGTAAAGAAATTTCCACAAAACGCATTACTAGTCTATACATTTACTAACGTTTCCCCAAAGTAGTCAACAAAAATAAAGCAAATAACGAACATACCTAATTACAAGTAAATAAAAATGTCTTCGAGTCGTTATGAATAAAGGGTAGATCTAGATACTACTACTCACTCACACACGGCTGCGCACCGCGTCACCGTTGGCCTTCTATTGTCAAACAGAGATAGCAATATTCCGACCGAATTTTGCCCTTGCGTCGGCTCGTGGTTTGCGAGTTTAGGGCGCCACGTTCTTAATGCCTTAGGCATTCTCTACCAGTCAACTAAGGGTGGTGAAGAGATAAGATGGCAGGTGCTTTGGTTGAGAGGAACAATTATTGAAAAATACTATTAAAATACATTCCATATCAAATCATAAACAAGTTGGGAATACTAGTAAATAAATAGATTATAAATTTAAATACACACATACATATATACTATAATATATACTTATATATATACTGATTAAACCGAGAGAGATGTTGAGATGTGAAACGATAATGTTTGTTACTTATTAACTCACAAACGGCTTAACGGATTTAGCACACAGTTAGTTTATAACCTTAACACATAGGATACTTTTATCCCGTATGAACGTTTCCGCGGGATCATTTCCGTGCTCCCGGGTGAACACGCCTCATGCTTGAAGTAGTGTACCTATCATAGCGCGTTGGTATGAAGCTCCGTTCGTTTACTGTTTAGGCCAGTGGTCGAAATTCAACCAACATTCATTTAAATTTTAATCAACAATATTAAAAAATATTAGCTTTTTGCACTCTTTCTCTATATAAACTATAACTGTGCCAAATTTCATACTCCTTGGTCTGCGTAATTTTCGTAAAAAGAGGTACAAAGTTTTTGCTTAGATATTGTATATTAGAGGATTCTATACTTAGGGAGGATTTCACCAAAGAAACTGAACGCGATAATAACACCTAAACTGTGTCCAAGAGTTGTCAGTATCATCATAATTATCATATCAAATCAAATCAAATCAAATGTTTATTTGCAAGAAATACATACATTTTTAGGGAAGGTGAGATCTTATAACCTAAGAGTAATTGTATTCTGCCTGCGAGCAAGCGTGCAAATATTAATTATATAAATTATACACATAGCACATTGATTACATTAATTATTATACAATTATTATTCACTAAATACTTAAATTTTAATTTATATTGATTACACATTAATAATTACACTAAATTTAAATTTGTATTTGTTTGTCCCATAAATTCTTTAATACTATAAAAACAACACTTTAGAAGCCATTCTGTCAATTCTGTCTTAAACACATTACCCTTTAATAATTTCAGTTCATTCGGTAAGTTATTATAAATTAAAACACACATATTATACACATTTTTCTTATACACATCTTTATGACAGGGTGGTTGATAAAGTAGGTTGCGAAATTTTGCCCGTTTTTGTCTAGGTCCTCACTACGTTGTTTAAAGTAGTGCATGTGTTTTTTTGTAAAGATGCAGATATCTTTTATGTACATACATGGAATTGGTAGAATTTTATATTTTTTAAATAAAGGTTGACAACTGTCTAGGAACCATGCCTTATTGATGACCCGAATGCATCGTTTTTGAATTTTAAAAACTCTGTCGACGTCGGTCGAGTTTCCCCACATTATTAATCTATTATGGAATATTGACAATAACAGCTCTTGAACGCAGCTTACTCGTAGATGTACTTGAGCACGTTTAGTTTCAATGTTGAAATTGGAACTTAGTGAAGTTATCAAATCATTAGACTTGAAAATGTATTACAAACAACATCACCAAAATCTTCTCAAACATTCCCCATATTCCCCACTTTCTCTACTGCTAAGGAAAGCGTTTAGCCAGTAACAATTTAGCATAAATTTGCATCGAACCTGCACCGTCCAGTAAATATATTGTGATTAAACTGGACAAGTCAGCAAGGAATTAATATGCAGCACCTGGTTCAGTTACTGGACAGCTTCGGACTAACCTGTGGAAGTCTTTTGTATGTAAACTTGCGTTAGCTAGCTAAAACATGGTTTAGAGTTTAAAAATTTAGATGAATAGTTCTTCCTCGTTTGCTTGCCGAGATGTTTTAGTAGTGTCGGGCGTTCGACACTCAGGTCGGGCAAACTGTTATATTAAATGTATGAGCTTTGATTACGAAACGTGATGTCTTGCACTGGAATTCCAACGGGGACATTCATAATAGGGATCGTTAAAGACATGTTTTTACAAGCTACAGCAATGACCAAAGTGCTATTCTGGTTTTACGTTATGCGAATTTGATCGTAAATGTTTTAAACATAACTGGGCAGTGGGCGTACGGCAGAAGTAGGCGTTCGGCACCTAACACCTTTTTTTTTGGGTGGGAAATCATCAAATGACGTCTCCCGTTCTAAGGTGGGGCGGAAGGCCGTGTCAGACTTTTACTGACTAAATCCCACCAGTGTTCCTTCAGTTGCCCATATGCCAGGGCCACGGTAACTCTTTCGAACAGATCTCGCGACCCTGGCAGGGCCCCTAACACCTCAGCCTACACTTGCGGGGAACGAAGGGGCACAGTAGGTACTATTTTGTTTCAACAGTATTCTGGTATCGATATCAATCTTGTTGATAAAAGTTTGATGAGTCTTATTACCATGTAAAAAGGTTTATTCTTCCATCCGTCTAATGTTACTAAGGATCAGTAAATTTCATGACAAACTTTTTAATACTTTTAAAGACGTAAATCAAAGGGGTCTTTCGCTCTTATACCTGCTATTATTACACTTACTTAATGGGGATGGGGCTGGAGTTTATCTTTCTGATCGTTATCTTTTATTTTATAAACTTTTTAAATTTAAATTTTTCAAAGTAAAATGGTATTTCCGAAGCCTGACAACCAGTTTTTCCAAGGGGTTTCGTATAACCAAGTACCTGGGTTGTGGGGGTCAGATAAGCAGTCGCTCCATGTAAAATCAGTCTACTCAGCAGTGTACTCAGCTGCATCCGGTTAGACTGGAAGCTGATCCCGACATAGTTGGGATAAGGCAGACTAAAACCCACCCGTGTTCCTTCAGTAGCTTGTGCCAGGGCCACGGTTTCGAACGAATCCGCAACCCTGGCAGGCATCGGCCCTAGCGGACCCTTTAGTAGGTGCTGACATCTGTTTAAGACGCACGTGGAACACAACGCGCCGTCGACTCGGGCAGTTGGGATAAGGCTGGATTGATGATGATGATGATGGTGATAATAATATGGTATTTTGAATCACATAGCATCATTCATCAACATCTGTGCCATTTAAAGCAGTATACATATGTTCTATCCAAAAAAAAACTAAAAAAACACGCTTCCATTGCAAACCAAACTAAAAAGTACAAAATACTGGACAAAAAGCGTGGGGTGCCTGATATCAATAAAAAAATACCTTTAAAAGCACCCTACGCTTTTTTTCCATTATTTTGTACTTTTTAGTTTGGTTTTCAATGGAAGCGTGTTTTTTTTTTTTTTTTTACTATTAATTATTTTCTATTTTTTAGGGTGTTTCGAATTTTGAGACGTATGTCAGCGTAGTTTGTGACGTATGTCAGCGTAGTTTGTGTTGTATGTCAGCGTAGTTTGTGACGTATGTCAGCGTAGTTTTCGAAGACAGTTTTTTTGCTGTCCTGGTAATCCTGGCAAGGATAATGGCACAAATTTATGAAATTATTGCATTGTCATCGGTCCTTGACAGGTGTGCAAAGTTTGAATGAAATCTGGTCGGTTAAAGTCAAAATCGCGCTATAAGGAGTCGGTTACAAACAAACATACAAGTGAAGCTAATATAAAGCGTGTAAAAAGTAGGCTAATCATACTTTTATTAACTAAAAAATCACTAACTCAAAACCTGCAAGATTTTGATAAGAAAATGTTCACTTTAATGGATACTTAACCCTTCAAATCTACCCTTCATAGCCATATACAAACGTATATTATATGTGTAGTAAGTTAGCACTTACGGTCTAGCCCCGAAGTGGTCCCCGCGACAGACATAACCAGCCACTGAGCAAATACATTTGAATATATAATTGCGACTAACGGCTGCCGGGTCAATGAACTAGCCCTTTAGGTACCTCAAAGGTTTCATGTGATACCACAGTGACATGGTGTCGAACTGATTGAAGTTACGAATATGTAAATATGGTGAATAGCTAATTATGTCGGGATCGAGTATGTCTTCATCATACAGCCCCTATGCAGCTTGAATTTAAAGTGATATTGTCTATTGATAAATTTCGCAAACATCAATGTCTCACGTACGCCAATTGTTCTACAAAATTCAAAATTTTCTCAACCGCCATTTGGGATTTTCATATTGACCTCACTATCGGCTTCTGCCTTTTTCGTCACGTGATGATTTCCATGATTTTACTCCAACTTTAAACTTGAAAAGAAATTAATAATATAATAAAAAAACTCCACAATGAGCAATGTGTACGCGATCCAAAATTATGGAACAATTGTTAATGTTTCTACATTTCAGTTTTGGTCTCTTAGTAAAAGTGGTTCATTTTCACAAATTCTCCTTCGTCCTAGGTCTTACGTCTCTGATTTAATATAACAGTAACTTTTTCCAGCGGCTTCGCCCGCGTGGAGGTTGGAAATTATCTTGCGGGAACGTACTTTCGGGATAAAAAGTACCCTATATGTTAATCCAGGTTATAAACTATCTAAGTGCCAAATTTCATCTAAAACCGATCAGTCGTTTTCGCGTGAAAGAGTAATAAACATACATACATACTCACAAACTTTCTCATTTATAATATTAGTAGGATTAACATTCCGTAACTTCGAAAGAAACCTAGTTTCTTATTTTCTAAACCAAACCAACAGAAACTTTCAACATCAAAATCTTCCCTTCCCACCCAAGGCGATAATCATCTAATACACTTTCCGCCCGCCATAATCCTAATAAGCTCGCTAATCTTATGTCCCATCAATCATTCTACTGTGTGGCCACAAAAAATATGTTATTCCGGGAGAGTCAGCATTGATACTGGGGATCGTAAATCAAACTAATACTCGTATTGTTGCTGATTTTTGTTGTTATGGGGTGTCTTTATTGCAACCCCTGGATTTTTTAGAGTCCTCGATTAACATAATATCACACCAATAGCCCTGAAGAGTTAAGCAGAGGTGTATAGTACTTTCATCTTTCGTCAGTCATCTTTAAACCCCATGTAATAATTGTGTGTCAGATTTTCATGGTTGGTCCTTTAAAACTAAACTAATAATAAAAAACTTTATACCAAAAAATTTAACCGCCGAAAAAACTGAAAAGCAAAAAATAATAAACCTTAAAATTATGAGTCGGCACTTTGAGTGATCTTTGTTTATTGATTTTCCAGCGTCGACTCGTAATTTTAAGGTTTATTATTTTTTGCTTTTCAGTTTTTTCGGCGGTTAATTTTTTTTGGTAAAAAGTTTTTATTTTATAATTTTTGGTGGCTTTAGTATACTTATAATACTTGACAAAGTATACCCTATCCAATGAAAAAAGAATTATCAAAATCGGACTACTCTGTGTAAAGTTATGCGTGGTTAAACATAACAATCAGTGAATGAACAATCAGTCATCCCCTGTTTTCTGACCCTTAGGGTTTGATTTTGTTTTTCAAATTTATATGAAACTACCCTCGGAGTATACCCTTTCCAATAAAAAAAGAATTATCACAATCGGACTACTATGTAAAAAGTTATGCGTGGTCATACATAAAAAAAAATATACGCGTCGAATTGATAACCTCCTCCGTTTTTTTTCGTCGGTTAAAAATGAACAGGAACAATTTGTTTTTTTTTGTACCTTTGCCTACGTTTTGGTTAGGTGTTTTAATAGTTATTTTAACCAACTTTCGCAGTGGACTGACACAATTTGACGGACTTCAACATTTATAATTAAATATATTTGCCACAATCGTATTGTATAAAATAGATGCGGTAGCGTATATTTTTTTACACCATATGTTAAAAGTTGTTGTAAATCTGTAATTTCATGACGTAATGTGCCACTTTCCGCCGTGTCAGCTGATATGTCATATATGTCAAAATCTATAGCAGAGAGGTATGTTATCGGTGTTTAAAATCATATTAATGTATGAATAACATTACATTGTATAATATTTATTTACGCTTTCACGCTGAAACAACTAAACGAATTTGGATGAAATTTGGTACATGAGTAGACTATGATTTGGTTTAGAAAATAGGATAATTTTGTATCCCGATATTCTAACGGTATCGAGGTTTAAGCGGGTCAAACCGCGGGGCGTAGGTAGTTGTTACATATATTATCTTGGAGAAAAGTGAGCAACAAACATGTTTATTGAAATAAAATCTCCTTTAAGCTTGCTTTCCTCTAAGCACCTTGGAATGCCTAAAGATCCATAATTGACATTAACCAAGTTTTTTGGTCCGTGTGATGCCGTACGCAAATAATAGCATCATCTCATTTCTTACCGTGGCTGTCGTAAAAGGCGACTAAGGGACATACTAGAGAATAGACAGCAGCGTTCTCTATGCATTTCACCACAATACTGCGGTCGCCAATCCGCCTGCCAAGCATGGCGATTATGGCAAATTTCGCCCAAATTGGGCTCCCCCAATTTCCCCGCCTCCGCCTAGATCCAACAGTGGACTTCTTACGGCTGAAATGATGATGAATGGTGAACTTTTATTTACTTGATGAGTCCTGACTCTCTCATCTCTGCAGGTTTAAGGAATTTGTTTAATTTATTGCCAATCTGTCCTGATGCTTACGTTGGTTTCATGGGGTTCTCCACGTAAACAGCGATTAACTGAGTAGTATTTAGTCAATACAGAAATCTTCAAACTTTGAACTATGTTAGGGTCGGCTTCCAGTCGAACCGGATGCAGCTGAGTACCAGTATTTTATATGGAGCGACGGCCTATCTGACAACCTTGTTACTGGGTAATACGAAACCTCTTGGTAAGACTGGTTGACACACTTTCGGGCTTTTGATGTCCGTAACGACTATCAAAAATCCACAAATGGTAGTCGGGACCAACGGCTTAGCGTGCTTTCCGTGGCACGGAGGGGCTTGGTATGTAAACTTTGAAACTTGTTGACCTCAGCAAATAAGTTCTGTAGTATATGTAAAATTGGAACGTAGATATGTCAGCACTCTAATGCATATCCACGAATGTGAGAATTACAAGTTGAAGTTGACGGCAACGGATTACTACGAATCTTGAACACATTTCGAGATTGAACGAACGTGCATGTTAGCTTACTTCAGTATGCATACTTGAGTATATAATCTTTCGTCGTGTTGCCTTGAATTTTTCGATTTCAGGATGTGTTTACCTTATAACAGTTCCCGTTTATTTGCTTTGAATATTATGTTGAACATAGTTACAGTAGTGGTATCGGCCCCGACTGACGAGTTGCTGGTCGTGCAGGTTCGAACCCCATGGCAGGCGGCTAAACATTGTGTAAATCTATACAAATAAATAAAATTGGAGTGTCTGTTTTTATTATTAAAATAAATACTTTTTACTAAGTGTATGTGGATGTATACACGGTACATATACCAAAACAACATTTTTTACAATTTTTGTCTGTCTGTCTGTTCGTTCCGGCTAATCTCTGAAATGGCTGGACCGATTTTGACGGAACTTTCACTGGCAGATAGCTGATATAACAAGGAGTAACTTAGGCTACTTTTATTTTAGAAAAAATAAATATTAGTTTAAAAAAACTAAAAACACGCTGAATTTTGAGACGTATGTCAGCGTAGTTTTCAAAGACAGTTTCTATGAAAAACTTTTTGTTAAATACCACGCGGACGAAGTCGCGGGTAACAGCTATTACCTATAATATAACCTGAATTAACACATCTTACCGCGGTAGTACGTCCTCCTGCGTTAATTTCCGACATCCACGCGGGCGAAGCCGCGGGCAAAAGCTAGTATTTAATAATTTAAGTCAAGACTCAAAGTGTTCCTATTAGAGAAATGTCTGTATTCGATAGACGATGACTTATCCACGTTTTTTTTTATATTAGTTAATGTGAGACTGGGTAATATTAGTTTGTAATAGCAGCTGTAATGATATTGAATTTTTTATTGTATTGAATTTTTTTAAGTTATAATATTAGTGATTTTATTGTATTATGAATGTGTTAGTTTATAATTTTAATGACTTTGTTTTTTTTTTATTTATTATGTATGTTTTCAAACACGATGTGAATTGTTCATGAAATAAATTGAATTGAATTGATATTGAATAATTTCATCACCACTGCTCTCAAAACGGTGAAGGAAAACATCTTGAGGAAACCGGCAAAGATGTTTGATGATGATGTCCAAGACCCAAAAAATTCGAAGACACAGATATCTACCATACCGCACTAGGCCCGCGTGGTAGATTACGGCCCATTCCTTATCACCGAGGGAAGGCCTGTGTCCCAGCAGTGGGAACAATATTGTGGGGATTATGGTTTTGAATAAGTTACAGTTTGTTTTCTACCATCATCCAAACTTTCATTGCTCTACATCGCTTCTGGGATTTCGAATCAACATACGCAGATAAATCTTCTTGCTCGTGATTGTATGTTGTTTATAATTTGTTATTATCAGAGGGTTTGGCGGCAATTTTTATCAAACGCACAGGTCGATAGACCAGGTTAAGCTACGCTTGCCGCGGTTGGTCCGTGGATGGGTAACCAATTTTACATACCACGACCCCTCCGTGCCTCGAAAAGCACGTTACACCGTTGGTCCCGGCTGTTATTCGAACTAAGACAATTGTCACGGGTCATCAGCAGCCCGAAAGTCTGACAACGAGACTTATCAAGGGCTACTTATCGTAATAATTATTAGTAACTGGGTTGTGAAGGTCAGATAGGCAGTCGTTCCATTTAAAATCCTGGTTCTCACCTGCATCCGGTTTGACTAGAAGCCAACTCTGTGGTGGCATGATGATATGGTTAGGAGGAGACGCCCCGGGCGTCGGGAGTCGATTGCGGACTCCCGGCCACCGTAGGCGCGAGCTTGCGGGCGGCGAGCAATGGGTAGCTCGCCGCCCGGTAAGGACCAAGCTCGGGTCGACGGCGCGTAGTGTTCCACGCGCGCCTCAAAGAGATGTCAGCAGCACTGAAGGGGTCTGCTAGGACCGGTGCCCGCCGGGGTCGCGTGATTGTTCGAAAGAGATACCGTGGCCCCGGCACATGGGCAACTGAAGGAACACGGGTGGGTTTTAGTCAGTAAAAGTCTGACACGCCCTCCCGCTCCGCCCAGAGCGGGAGAAGTCATTTGATGATTTCCCATACAAAAAAAAAAAAAAATGACATGGTTGGCGAAAGACTAGGCAGATGAGGAAATGATCAGATAGAATTAAGTACGTCACGTTGTGCTTTGGCAATACCTGACGTGCCAACGAATAGAAAAGAGGTAGCCTATGTATTTACCTTATCTAATTACGTCACTATCAAACTCGATAAAATCAATCTATTTTGCTACCCGAGTCGAATTAACTAGCCTAGTTGTTTAAAAAATCCATTTGAATGTCCAAACCACTCATATTAATTCCACGATTAGTTCGCAGACCTTGATCAGTAGGACCAATAACAGGCTATTAGTTACGGTGTACCACGCGACCGAAGTAACGATTCAAAACCTACTTATTATTTAAACCTTCACTGTAAAAACAAATCACCACATCACTCAAAAACATACCTTAAACCCTGCAAACTAAAGTCGACGATCTATCGTCAATAAACCGGTATTTTTACGCTCTCATGTTCGAGTGACCGAATATTTTTCTTTAGGAGTTTTTGTTCAGAAAAATGGGACGTGTTTTTCATTCGGCGTTCCAGTTTTATTTAGTGGAAACAAACGCTGAAAGATTTTTATTCATAATAATTTGGAAGGAAATGGCTTGAGAAATGGTGATTTTAGAAATTGAATGAGACGGAATTCTGTTTATTTCAGTTGCTTGAGCTACTGGTATGTACTTATCTCGTTTCGTAAAGTAAACGTTTCCGTCTTTTGATGTGATGGGATCTAAATGTGTGTCAAGCGGGTTGCCGTTTTCAATTTTCATGATGTTTATCAAGAGTAGGGAAAGACCAAAGGAAACGATGAATGGACTTTGTGAAAGATGATATGTCTAGAAAAATAGTGACTACCGAGATGACGAGTAACAGAAAATAAAGAAAGAAGAAGAAATATTGCGTCAAACCTGAAAAAATTGGAATAAGGGTTAGAGAAACTAGCAACCGGCGCGCGGCGTGCGTGTATGATCAGATGTATGAACCTAAACGAGGCAAAAGGAGTGTGTAAGGATCGTAGCAAATGGCATTCCATAGTTTCTGCCTATCCCCATGGGAAAGAGGCGTGAGTTTATGTATGTAGGGGTAAGAGAATATCAAGGACAATCTGACCAGTCAAGCTTTTTGCCAAGCCTACGGCTTAAGAGTAACCACTCTTACTAGAGGTGGTTGAATAACTACTATTTACACAAAGTAACTGTTACTTTATTTACACACACTAGTTACTGAGGTGTTGGTCGTGCCGGACATAAAGAATAGCACCACCCCATTTCTTACTGTGGGTGTTCGACACCAGAGGCGACTAAGGGACTTACTAGAGAATAGGCAGCAGCGTTCTCTATGCATTTTACCACCATATTGCGATTGTCAACCCGCCTGCCAAGCGTGGCGATCAAGGCAAATCCCCCAAAATTGGGGGAGGCCTATGTCCAGCAGTGGACGTTGTTTACTGAGGTGATACTAATAGTCAGATCATAATCCCTAGCTTTGGTAAGATACGTAGATTTAACAATTTAACAAACCGTTCAAAAGATTGAACAAAAATAATGTTAGTTGTACTAACTGTTGCTTTAGTGGTCAATGGTAACTTACGAGGTTTTAAGTCATGTATTCGAACCCAGGCAGACACTTTATTGGGCCACCACTGCTATTGAAATTAGCTAAAACTTGACCAATATCCACAGGAAACTAGTTCCGGGGTTAATCTCCTGATAATCAAACAAAATTTCACATATCATTGGGTCAGACTACGTTTATATCTATAAGGTCGTTAGTTGGACGCGTCGGGCCGTAATAATTCAATTACAGTCACGGTTATGCAACTAACTTTGTGCCAAGCGAATGTGGACTGTGTGTTATTTCGCGTGTCAAGTTCTGGATACGTGTTTTCTCGGGTGCCAATGGTCGTCTGTGTTATATTTTCATCCGCTTCCTTTATGATAGAAAATCTTTCGTTTATGGTTTTATTCTTCATGCAGTGAAGTAGTACTGGTTATTTGAACCCTTATAGACAAGAAGTTGAAGTTTAGAGTTGGTGAAGCAGCGGCTGAAGGTTTGTTTTGTTTAGCTCGACTTAACTTTGAAAGGAAAGAAAGAAAATATATTTATTTAGCACAGTTTAAATGGCACGCAAAAAGTATACAGCAGTAAAGAGTAAAAATAAAAATAAACTAATTTTGGATAACTTTGGATGGACACGCGTCTAATTCTCTATTAGTTTGTAGTATCTATTTAATTAAAACTAACTGTGCCCGCAGCTTCGCTCGCGCGGACCTCAGATATTATCCCAAGGGACCATATCTCCGGTATAAGAAAAATCCGTTTTTACTCCTTTTAACATGAGTTATCTGCTAGTGAAGAAAGAAATTCACGTTACAATCGGTCCAACCATTCCGGAGACTACAGTATTTCAGAATATTTAATAAGAATAACCTAACCTATAACACTTTATTACGAGGCTATAAGGTCTAAAACAGTACAACAGCTTAAGCGTTAGGAACGCTTTTCATTTTGACAGTTCAGCAACATTCATTGCGTTATTTACGTTGTTGAGCAGACAAATCTTCGAACATATAAAACAATGGATTAGCATGTTAAGTACTTCAAAATGATTGAGATTGGGTTGCAGACCAACTGGCCGAGATCCACTATTTCTATCATTTATGTCTGTTACTAACATCCATCAGCTGTTCAACCAAGTGCATCACAGACAAACAAAAACAGACCAAACAAAACAAATGCAGATCAGATTACGTGCAGTCCAAGTATTACCAAGCAAAATATCTTACGACGTGAAGTATGAGAGATTTTACGAGATAACTTGGGAATGTTTGTCAAGAGAGTTTGCTCGATCACTCGTTGGAGCTGTGGGGGGTGGGGGGGTCTGTCAAGGTTCTAGAGGAGGGGGGTGGTTCTAGCCTTCAATCTTGTGACGTGTGATGTGGGGTTGGGATACTCGTTAGTATAGATTAGGCGGATTTGTAAAAGTTTTGCACGAAAAACCAAATTACTTATTTTAAAATTCCGTCTTGCTTAGACTTATTTAATAACTGTATTATTTGTATGAACATAGTAATACACATTTTGAAAGGAATAATAGATTACTTTTGTTGTAGGATTTTGAGTACAAAAGTACTCCTTATTTCTTGAAAATGTCTTCCAGCAGACTTGCAAAAGGAGACATGAAAAAATATTGTAGACATGTACTGTCACCAAAACAGATAAGTACCCAGGTTCAAAATCAAAATCAAAAGTCATTTATTCAAACTAGGCTGAGAGTCAGCACTTTTTGAACGTCAAAGTTACATGAGACAGTCCCCCCAAAACGCCCGCCCTTCGACACTTCCTAGTGCTTTAGCTGGGAAGAAGAAGTGGCGGAACAAACTCCCCAGCAGCACAGCTGTCTGTTAAGTTAGAAGAACTTGATTCTATACAGTATTGTGTAAGTTATTAATATTATAAAACAAAACACACATTATTCGCCATATATCAGCTAGCACACGCCAATATACCAACAAAACATTGAAAACTAAACTCAAGCTGAAATAAATAATAAAACAGAATCGTAAACAGAACTTAAAACCTTAATAAAGCCTCCAGGCATAAAGGGTGTGCCCGCTTATATATACGATGCAAATGATACATATACACAAATAATGAAATGAAAAGAAAATAAAAATAAACTAACAAACGCAGTTAAATAAAAAAAAATAAAAAAACAATTATATGAACTACCCATATAAACTGTCAGTAGGAAGACTAATTCTGAATTATTGAAAGAACATAAACATTGTCTTGAGTTGATCACAGCGACCAACTATTCTTATCGTTTAAGTAGTCGTTGATAGAATAGTATGCCTTTGAACAAAGGTTGGATTTTAATTTAGGCAGAGGGAAGCTTGTTATAAAAGGTAATACCAAGACCAACAAAAGAATTATGAACCTTATGAAGCCGGTGAAAGGGAGCACGTGGGGTCTGCTAGGACCGATGCCTGCCGGGGTCGCGTGATTGTTCAAAAGAGATACCGTGACCCTGGCACATGGGCAACTGAAGGAACACGGGTGGGTTTTAGTCAGTAAAAGTCTGACACGCCCTCCCGCTCCGCCCAGAGCGGGAGAAGTCATTTGATGATTTCCCATCCAAAAAAAAAAAAAAAAAAAGGGAGCACGTAGTTCGTCGGATATAGTCGAAGTTTAGTAAGAAACCGATGGATGTTTTAGAATAATATTAACTTGATAAATGAACTTTTTGTGTTCTATTAATCAAATTGAATTTAATTTGAAAACACGTAATCGTACCAATTGTGAGAACACTTAATGATCATATTGAACTTTTCAAAACACAAAAAAAAAATGGTGTACTTATAAAATCTACGACTTTTTTGCATTTCCAAAAGTTACCGTAGTCTTAAGACACAATTTCCTCCATAACCATGTTTTACCTTGACGTAAAAAATATCCTGAAACCAATACTTGAGGTACAACTCAATTCCCTAAAAGGGTACGATATCACTTTTATCTCGTCGATAAGGACCATTTATTGTATACATACCAACACATAACTAGTTTCACACGTGCCTTCTTTCAACCTTCCATAGTTCCATTCTTAGGTTGAATTTCACCAATGAAACTGAACGCGATCAGCACATTTAAACTGCGTTCAAAAGATCAAACTCAAACTCTGAGCATTTATTTCAAATAAACCAATTACAAGCAGTTTTGAATTAAAAAGTGGTTGATCAGTCAGAACAATGAAGCTAGTTGCCCATTTCTAAGCGTCGCTGTTACCTATGAAGAAGAACGAGCAAGAAAATTCATGGCTGAAACTTTTAAATCAAAATATTTGGTTAAGTAGATACAAAAAAGAACAACGATACAGAAATTAAAATTAAGCCGTGGAGCTAAGAGATGACCTGTCCTTACTGCCGGCGCTCATTCACAAATATGACGGACGGATCAACAGCATTCTGCTCAACCATTTTGAATTTAATGATCGAACACACATGCCACCACCACATGCGAACACGCATATCATAAAGGTGGAAGATGGTGACCATACTAAACCCGTCCACAATGACCTTAGATATTTTTGGTGCTTAAATAATATAGGTACTAGGACTCTAGACGAACACCAGTATAATAACTACAATATTAATTATGTCAATAGGAAATTAGATAGGTCGCGACTCGTACAGTGTTCGTGTGTATCAAAAGGTCGTTCCTCCGAATAGTCCCGATCGGTGCGTAGGCGCTGCTCGTCTCAGTTGCTGCCCCTCCTCCTTCGTCTGCTTCATATCCCTCCGTCGCCTCGGCCGGTTAGTACCAAACAGGGGGTACCAACTAGTGGGTTAATGATAATAGCAGCACAAATCGATCAATGGTTAAGTTACGCTAGGTTTCCCCCAACTTGGGATTTGCCATAATCGCCACATTTGGCACGCGGGTTGGCGATCGCAGTTTAGTGGCAAAATGCATAAGGAACATTGCTGCACATTTTCTAGTATGTCCCTTAGTCCGACAACAAGTGGTATTAAGAGTTATCTCATTACCCAGTAGTGTTGAGATCATACAGACAGGCGCTCTATGTAAAATACTGATTTTTAGCTCATTCGTTTATTCTGGAAACAAACCCCAAAAAAGTTGATGGGTGTTTGTACTCGCCTGGCCAACCTCCTTTACAAAGACTTCAAATACTAAAATTGTGCTACTTTTTCTGAGATCATTATTGACAGATCAATGCACATTTTCAATAGAGGTTCGGAATGTTAGGTTTTAATGGTCTTTATGGCTACAGATCTTTTGTTAAACTTACTGGCTATTTGCCAATTGATGTTATGTATGGTGACCCGGTGATCTATGTACTGACCTAAGCGATTTATGTATGGACTGGTGGCCTTATGGAGCTTAGTTTCAGGTTTTTGTGCGAGTACTGTGACGTTGTGGCACTGACTGTCGCACATCATCTCCCTCCACTCCGAATTGGGGGAAGCCTTTGCCCAGCAGAGGACGCGTGTTTCGATTGAAATAGACTAATTTATTTGTTGATTCCGTGTGGTGCCGAACTTAAAGAATAGCACAACGGGAACAATAGCACCATCCCATTTCTTCCCATGTGTGTCGTAGAAGGCGACTAAGGGACTTACTAGAGAATGGGCAGCAGCGTTTTCTATGCATTTTACTACCATACTGTGATTATCGACCCACCTGCATGCGTAGCATGACCACCGTAGAAATGAGTTTTGTCTATTCTTGGTAGAATAGAGATAGAATTGTCATGCTACGCCAGCATAAAATGGTACAAATCTTTCTACAATCTTTAATTTTGTCTTTAATCTTTCTACAATCTGTAATTTTGTCTATTCTTCCGTCGACAAAACCTATTTCTCCGGTGGTCATGCTACATGTGCTGGCAAGCATGGCGATTATGGCAAAGCCCCCCAAAATGCTTGGAAGAGGCCTATATCCATTTGTGGATGTATTTTGGATGAAATGATGACGATGGTAAATTTAAAACAAAGATCTTAAAAATAATGTAGTGCGCTATATTGTACCAATATTCGCATATAAAATAAATAAGAACAATTATTAATTTAGCACTATTCAATTACAATACCTATATTTATAATTATTTGAGTAACTAAGTGCTTGCAAGTCAAATTTTATTACAATTAGGAGTCAATTTCATTTCATGTCAAATTTTAAAGTTAATTGAGAAGATTATTAATGTGAAGAATATTAGAATAAAATTGATGTCAACATGTTATATACAGGGTGTCCAAGAACCTGGCGTCCAACTGGATTCCCACGATGCCCCAAGTTCTAACAGTACTCAGAAAAATATTTTAAAAAATCCACCCCATGTACTTACAGAATTATACTGATTTCAAAAAATAAGGGGAAATGAGCACCCTGTGACATACTTTTGAATGCTGTGACTGCTAATGCTGATAATTTCGATATTTCTTGGAGGTTTTGTAATCTAGGGTATTGCTGTGTCTAAATAGAATGTAAAAATAATGTACTTATTGTACCATTTTAAAATAAAATATTATTTTAACTAAAGGTGATATGGAAAACTATTGAATTTCGCAACTTTGACCGACTGTAGTGTAAAAAAAATGTACCAAAATAGTATGGCAAGTGACGTTAAATTTTGACGCGTTTATTCCTCTTTTTAAAAAGGTATAATACTTACACATTAATTTGAAAAAAAAAAAATTTTGATAATATTTTTACTCAACAACCCAATTTTTACGAAGTGCCTACCTACTAACGGTAACTGTCGGACCCTTTCTTATCTTAGAAACTGTTATGTTACTACTATTATTTACTTCGGTTCCAAGAGTGAGCAAGAAGGAAATACACACAGGTAGATGGGTTCCCAGTAGAATAAAAGCAAAGAATGTTAGTTTAAAGATATTTTATTACAATAAATGTTCAAAATGTTGACCACCCGCGGCAATACAAGCTCTCACTCTCCTTAAAAAGGACCGCTTTATGTTTCGCGAGTAACTTTTTTGACGTATCACCTGCACTGCTTGTGTTATCTTCTCACGAAGGTCAGCGATGTCATTAATGGGCTTCGCATAAACGAGCTCCTTCATAGTTCCCCAGAAAAAAAAATCCAGCGGATTTAAGTCAGGTGAGCGGGCTGGCCACGGGATTGTTCCTGATCGCCCAATCCACCTGTTCGGGTATTGCTCGTCCAAAAACTCTCTAACGGATACGCGAAAATGTGCTGGACAGCCGTCGTGTTGGAACCACATATCTGGTGGGGTCTCTTCTAGTAAGTTTGGCAAATCATTTTGAAGAAAATTTAAATATGATTCGCCAGTCAAATTCTCGGGCATCTCAAATGGACCAATAATATTCCCACAGAGAATACCGGTCCACATGTTCACTTTGAACCGGTACTGGGATCTATCTTCTCGCATCAAGTGCGGATTTTCCACATGCCACTCGTGCAAGTTGTGTAGGTTCATGTAGCCATCCTTCTTAAATGTTGATTCATCTGACCACAAAATTTTGTCGATAAAGTTTTCGTCTTCTCGATGTTTTTGCAGGATTGTTTCACAAAACGCGACTCGGCTCGGATAGTCTCGAGGTAAAAGACTTTGCACTCGCTGTACGTGGTACGGATGATATTCTTCTTTTTGGAGAATACTGTGTGCTGTGCTCTTCGGTATCCCCGTATCAGCTTCTATTCCTCGCACAGAGATGCTTGGATTTGCCGACACCGCCTCTAAAACTTCATCGCGTATGAAGTCATTTACGGGTCGTCCTTCACCAGCTACTTGATTGGGGAACCGCCCGTCACATAGTGATCTGTGCACATTAATGAAAACTCGATGGTCGGGATATCGCGTAGCCCTCGGATACCTTTCTCTGTAAAGTCTCGCTGCAGCTCGTCCATTACCTCTACATTCTCCATAAATGTAGTGCATATTTGCGTATTCTTGCGGAGTGTAGGTCGCCATGGTAGCACACACAAAACACAAACTGTCCAAACACAGGCAAAGGTCGTCGTAAAGAGTTCGTTTCAAAGTCCAGAGCACAAAGAGTAATCGAGTCCAATAAACAAAGCTTTAAATCGTAGTACGTGATCAATGGTAACAATAAGAGAGAGGTGCGTAGTAACGGCAGGAGGCAGTGACGCGTACTGACCGTACTGTTATCCTAAATAGCACGATCCCAGATAGCGTCACTATCTATCTCACTCGCACCTCTAACCTTTTTCTCCCTCACTCTTACCTGAATAATGGGGTACCATAAAGAAGAACCAGCAAATCGCAAAGATAGTTTCTGTCTTGCTCCCTCCTGTTGTAATAACGAATCACTATGGTGAGATGCATGCACATACCGTCCCTTACGGTCTAACCTGTTTTTTGAGAGGCCTGTTGTTATTTTTATGAGCATACAATAGTAATTCTTTAGAGGTTAGATTCAATTCGTCGTAAATTTTTCTTTCTAAGAATTCTGTAAGACATCGTAAAAATTGGGTTGTTGAGTAAAAATATTATCAAAAATTTTTTTTTTCAAATTAATGTGTAAGTATTATACCTTTTTAAAAAGAGGAATAAACGCGTCAAAATTTGACGTCACTTGCCATACTATTTTGGTACATTTTTTTTACACTACAGTCGGTCAAAGTTGCGAAATTCAATAGTTTTCCATATCACCTTTAGTTAAAATAATATTTTATTTTAAAATGGTACAATAAGTACTTTATTTTTACATTCTATTTAGACACAGCAATACCCTAGATTACAAAACCTCCAAGAAATATCGAAATTATCAGCATTAGCAGTCACAGCATTCAAAAGTATGTCACAGGCTGCTCATTTCCCCTTTTTTTTTGAAATCAGTATAATTCTGTAAGTACATGGGGTGGATTTTTAAAATATTTTTCTGAGTACTGTTAGAACTTGGGGCATCGTGGGAATCCAGTTGGACGCCAGGTTCTTGGACACCCTGTATAATTAAAGAGCTAGGTTGCTGTGAAACTTATCTAGGGTTTAATAACATCTGTAAAGCAGTAACCCGTTTAGTGTTTTTTAAAACTTAAAAGATGATGATGATGAAGACTGTTACATTAGTGGAGCTCATGGCTAAATCATCCAGGCATCCAGTTAAACTAGAAGCTGACCTCAAAATACTTAGTTATAATATAATATATCTTTGGACAACCAACACAACGTTATCTGATCCCAAACTAGGCAGAGCCTGTACTATGGCAACCAGACAACTGATAAACATACCTATATATTTCTAAATACAAACATATTGTAGATAAATTACACCCAGACACAGAACAAATGATTGTGCCATCACACAAAGATTTGTCCTGGGTGGGAATCGAACCCACGACCTCAGTCTTAGCAGTCAGGGTCACTAACCGCTACACTAACAGGTCCGCTAAAGTTGAGAATAGGAAAGGCATTGATTTGGTTGATCAGTCCAAGTTTCATATTCAGCCCAACAGTATAGGCTCCCACTGCTGGGACACAGGCCTCCACTCTGTGAGAGGGAGTGGGCTGTAACCCAACACGCGGGCACAGTGCGTGTTGGTAGATGTTACACTTCGAATTTTTGGTTCTAAGACATGCCGGTTTCCTCACGATGTTTTCCTTCACCGTTTTGAGAGCAGTGGTGATGAAATAATTTACACAAAGTAAAGCTCCTGCTTGGGTTCGAACTTACGACCTTCTACTTGTACGTCGCGGTCGTTACCACTGGGCCACCACGGAACAGAATAAGTTTGTCTACTGTTAATAGTTTCATAGGTCCATTTAAATTACTAAGCAATCAGGTATTTACCTTTACCTAAATAATTCTAAAGAATGTGAAGTTCTATGGTGTTAATATTGATATCATTAAAACATTTTACAACAAGCTACCACCTTCTTTACTAGAATTACCTTTTAATGCGTTTAAAGCTCAAGTAAAATCCAACCTTTGTCAAAAGGCGTATCTACTATTCCATCAACGATTATTTAAATGATAAGAATAGTTGGTCGCTGTGATTAACTCAAGACAATGTTTATGTTCTTTCTCCAGTATTAGCGTACCTAGTGATAGGTTTAATATAATTGTTTCCATATTATTATTTTTTCCTGTTTATGCCAATTTTATTTTATTAGTATTGCATAATGTGGTTCGCTAGCGACCTCGACAAGTAATCATTCAATTCTTGCTTGAGCAACCGGCAGCAAGTTCGTCATGCTCCCTTAGATGTCAATGCTTGCAGTAGCGTCGGGGGTCGGGTTACCCCCTTCCCTCAAATATAGCGAGGGGGGCAATGGCTGATCTTTGCGGTATGCTCGTGAACGGGTGCTGCTTGTGGTGACTGGTCGTCTTGCTGACTTTGATGTTGATATTATTATTAATATTACTTACCTGTTTAATTTATTTTACGTCGATGGTCCTAGTTTATCATTTGTGGCCTCGAGTTGTAACTTAGGTCGTAACAGCTGTGTGAACATTCAGCATTGCATATGTAAGCTGTCACGCCCTTTATGCCAGGCTTTTATTTTTGCAGCCATGTTTCTATATACATATTTTTTTGCTTATGCTTGAGTATAATTTTCATTTTATTTGTTGGTATATTGGGTTGGCTAGCTGGCATATAGCAAATCATTTAATTTAATTTGTGTCTCTTAATGTTTTTCTTTATACCATTGTATAGAATCAAGTTCTTCTAACTGGACAGACAGCTGTGCTGCTGGGGAGTTTGTTGGCCTCTTCTTCTTCCCAGCTAAAGCACTAGGAAGTGCGCGACGGGTGGGCGTTTTGGGGGGACTGTCTTTTGTAATTTTGACGTTCGAAAAGTGCTGATCCTCAGCCTAATTTTAATAAATGACTTTTGATTGATTTGATTTGAAAAGGTTATATCAATACATAGGAATCTACTACGCTATTGAAATGATAAAATAGTTTCGACTTTCTGACTGACTGACTCTTTTAACAATTCAAAAGTATTCGGTAAAGAGTTAAGTTTCAATAAATGCTTTGTATTTGGGTTTGACGAACCTGTATACGTATCTTATTTAAAACTTTAAAGGTTCACCTTGTTTATTGGACAATTCGCCTGAATTGGGCTTATTCAAAGCTTAAATAATATAAACATTTCTATTGGTGACTCGCAAAAAGTTAATTTATTTGTGGGCGATTCGAATATTCTAGAAATATGTAGAAGGCAGTTGGCACATTGTACATTTTATAACATGGCAGTGATCTTTTCTCATAAGTTTATTGCATAAAATTCACAACGTGAATAACAATTTTATTTCGTGCTAAAAGCACAATAATATATTACACACTCGACACTTTTAAATAATATACCACTGATTATAAGTGACCCACTTATAGACAATGAT
This sequence comes from Aporophyla nigra, assembly GCA_947507805.1. Taxonomy (NCBI): domain Eukaryota; kingdom Metazoa; phylum Arthropoda; class Insecta; order Lepidoptera; family Noctuidae; genus Aporophyla; species Aporophyla nigra. The sequence goes on along the minus strand of OX382305.1, from coordinate 21,854,749 downwards.
ATATTATTAAAAAGTGTCTATTCACCAGATTCGTGCGTAAATTCATACTAATCCACTAATAAACAGTTCACCAGCGTCATCATAAATAAAACGTAGTGTTAAATTAGCTAACCTATCACTAAAAAATAACCACTAATCTAATCGCGTTATTCGTTCATTTGTCGCGCCAATACTTAATGCAAATATAAGACTTATATGGTTTTCACATGAATCCCACTGTCTGAATGGAACCAAATTAAAATGGGACCATTCGGGAAGCACCAGCTTTCAAATAATTTTTTTTATCGAAATCGGTTCCCCCAGTCAAAAGTTATGAGCTAACAAACATTAAAAAAAAAAATACAGACGAATTGATAACCTCCTCCTTTTTTTGAAGTCGGTTAAAAAATAGTGTTGTCTGCCGCTGAGTAAATGTGGGAAAAGATTGTAGCATATTTCATAAAATTGAAATTTTTCTTTACTTACCTTATTACAACATGTACCTAAGTATATTTTTTTTATATCATAACAGGGTCGTATGTATTTTTTGTTCCACATTTTGTAATAATTGACAGTTGTTTCATGTAAGATACTGGTAGGTATTCAGCTGCATCCGGTTAGACTGAGTTTAGGCCCTAAAATAGTTGGGAAAAGATTAGGCAGGTGATGATTTTGTGATAATCGAATGCAACTTATTTGTGGTCGGATACAGTAAACATATTGATATGTTACTCAAGTACTTCATAATGTTTGAATACCCTTTAATCTTTGTTAAGTGTACAAATAAACAGGTTTTTGATTTGCACAAAGCAAATCGGTGAGACGAAGAAGATGAATAATTTTATAGGGGAGACCATTTCAATTCTTCATCTTAATCGTCATGTTTCTATGGTTTATCGACGTATAAAACATGAACCATTTATAAGAAAATAAGTAATACCAAAAGTAAAGATCCTTATTAGTGTTATCGGAATGACTTTGGTACCTGTTGAAACATACTCGACTTTGCATGAGTAAAGTGAAAATGTTTCAGTTGCCACCCGCCATGATTGTTTTACTCCAGACAGCGATCCTTGCTATGTAAATAATGTAACGAAGGCTTCGATCGAACCTACACAGTCCCAATGAATATATTATTATTCTGTATACATTGATACATCAGTTTCATAATTAATAACAACGCCATCTATTGCTTATAATATTAGTTAGTAAACCCGTGCAGTTTTACCGACGGCGCCGCTCAGCGCATGCGTAGACGTATTCGAGGCCACGGTCACAACTACAATCACTGGTTGATTACGCACACATTGGCGCCCCGGCGAGCTCCGTTGTCAAACGTGTCTGACGTTTTAAAGTAAATAATGCAGTAATTTACGTGATAATTTAGTGTTTGTGATAGTGAAACGAACTAAATGTAAGTATTACATCATATCATAATCGATTTATGTCCATTCTAGTTCGTATGATGTTTACTTAACACATAAAAGTGCAGTTAAAATAACCTTACTGAATTCGGCTGCAGTGCGCATGTCAGGTTAATTATTAATTGGTGTTATCACTTAAAACTACATTGAGGCAGACGTTTTATGGAGTTTGTTTTATAGTTCTTACTATTCTGTATGTTAGTATTTAGTATTTTAATTTTAGTTTCATAACTGAGCGTCATTAGAACTAATATTTTCGGTACCATTTCAATATCCGATATGGTCTAGTGGCTAGGATACCTGGCTCTCACCCAGGAGGCTCGGGTTCGATTCCCGGTATCGGAATAACTTTTTTTGATTTTTATTTTCTTTTTTTACAGATTTAAAATGGTTTCCGTGAAGGCGGCTGCGGCCATTACGATGGTCTTCGTAGGATGTTGTTCCAACGTAGTGTTCCTAGAAATGGTTGTGAAAGAAGACCCGGGCGCCGGAAACTTAGCAACATTTCTACAATTTTTATTAATCGCAACAATTGGGTTTGTGACTGTTGGAAAATTCGGTACAGCTAAGAGAAATATTCCCTTCAAGCAATATTTGCTTTTAGTTGGATTTTTTTGGACAAGCAGCGTAGCAAATAATTATGCGTTCGACTTCAACATACCGATGCCTTTACACATGATCTTCAGAGCTGGTTCTTTGATGGCAAACATGGCTATGGGTGTGTGGATATTAAAGAAGACCTACCCACCATTAAAATACCTAGCTGTCTTCATGATATCAGCTGGTATAGCACTCTGTACCATTGTATCCAGTGGAGACGTGAAAGCGCCTAGAGAAACACACGAAGATGCGGCTGAGGAAGAAAAACTCAAGTTTATTGACTGGCTGTGGTGGTGCCTTGGCATAGCCATCCTTACCTTTGCACTCTTCGTTTCTGCACGGATGGGAATCTTCCAGGAATCCTTGTACTCTAAGCACGGGAAGCATCCTTGGGAAGCACTATACTACACACATTTACTACCTTTAATATTCTGGCTGCCAACTGCCCCTAATTTAATCGGACACGTGAAGCTCGCCACAGAGACACCTATTGTCGAATTCCTAGGTATTGCTTTCCCGAGACAAGTGCTGTGGCTGATCCTGTATACACTGACTCAAGGGCTGTGTATCAGTGCTGTCTACGTGTTGACAACCGAATGCGCTTCGTTGATCGTGACTTTGACTGTCACCTTGAGGAAATTTGTATCGCTTCTCTTCTCCATTGTGTACTTCAGGAATCCTTTCACATTCGGACACTGGATTGGAACCCTTCTGGTGTTCATCGGGACCTTGATATTCACAGAGATCTTACAGAAGATGATTGCAACGGTCTTGCCAGCCAAACCGGATAAGAAGAAGAAGATATAGATGTTGCGTTAAATATGTTAGGTCATTGAACAAATGCAAGGGTAGTGAACATTTGTGTGATTGAGGATTGACTTAGCAAACACTATTCATATTATACTACAATAGTTTTAAATAATTGGTCATAATAATAAGCGTATGCCAGCCATATCACGGTTACAATAAGTGTCAGTTTTCCATATATCGCCTAGCAAGAAGTAGAAATAAAACACACATAAAAAGTTAATCCTTGTGCTATGCTACTAGTTACTTTTTATAGCTGAATTCTCCGCCATCTTACAAGCATTTAATACCATTTTAATATGTCTTATATTGCTGTACATATTAGACTTATTAAAATTATTTGAAACGGTCAATAAAATTAGCAGCTAAGGCCATTCATGATTGTTATCAATTTATACGGAGACGTGTTATCAATTGTATCAACTTGTATCGCATTTTACATAGCAACCGTAAAAATGGCAGTGATTTCTTAAGACGAAAAATGACCGTAATAAATTCTCAATAAACTCTCTTAACTTATAGACCTACTGCCTACTGCAATTAAAAATTGTTACAGTTAATTAATAATGCAATTATTTTATAAACACTAGTCATGAATAGCTAACGTCAATTTGTCTTCATATTATAGTCCAATTTGAAAGGGAACAAGCATGTTTATAATATTCCAAAGGCTCCAAATATTATGTACTAACACCTATTTATTGTTCTTTCCGAATACGCTATATGCTTATTTGCGCCTAAGGTGGATTGGCTGAGGTAGCCCGCGAAATAAAAATGTTTTTACGTTTTTTATTTAGTTTTTTAGGTCAGTGTCAAACAGTATCTTTATAAAAATAATAGCTGTTGCCCGCGACTTCGTCCGCGTAAATGTCGGTTACCGCGAACGCAGGCGAAGTTGCGGAAGAGTAGCCTATGTCCTTTCTTGGGGTTCAAACTTACCCCGTACCAAAATTTTATCAAAATCGGTTCAGTAGTTTAATCGTGAAAGCGTAACAGACAGTTACTTCTGCATTTATAATGTTAAGTATAGATAGTATACATGATTCGCGACCATAAAAAATATGACTTTACTGACTCATTAACATCCATCAATACAACCCTCTAAGTTTATTTAATCCCATTGAACGATATTTTTATGAAATATTCATTCAATGAGATTAACTGAACTTAGAGAGTTGTATTTACGATGGTAATGAATATTCTGTAAATAAATTACGTAATACGGTTGTGAATTATATTTTGATCAAGATGTAGCTTTACACTGACCTGCAAATTGCAAAAAACTTAAGGAAGTTTGAATTTTGAGGGCTAACGTGGCGTGTCCCCTTAATTCAGACGATTGATAATTAGTGGCCTTCTATTTATGTCAATGATAGATAAGAAGATATAAAGAGCAACACACGCGATACTTACATTTATAAAATTAGACATATTAAGCTATACAATTCCAGTATCAGGTGTCCTCTCATTGTATAGAAATAACTTAAAATGCGAGGTCAACATGTACTGGAAATTACAGCTTAATGTCTTCGTGTGTTCCCCGCAGAAACACTCTTAAACTGTTGTGTGTTAAAAGCCTCTTAAAGTAAGTAGATAGATAATTTGAGAATGTCCATACAATCAGACGCCAGTCATTGAATGATAAAATAATAGTTTGAGTATCTTCCGTTTTGCTTCGTCATCATTCGTCTAACAAACTATAAACACATGATTGAAGCGTTGCGTCATCGTTTAACATGATTATACAATATTTAGAACAGTATGAGATAGCTACATTAAGTATACTAATATAACTGATTGTTTAAAGAGATATTTTAATTACTTATTGATACAGTACAGACTCGATTGACCAGACTAATCACAGTCGTTAGACATTCGGATAATCGAAAATCCGGATAATTTAATGTATGAAGGAAAGTAGTTTTTGCACCCGCGGTATATATTATTTCATGATACATACTGCTAGGTAATTATAACAAACAACAAAAAAAAAACAATATGTTTAAGAAGAGGCAACATATTTTCTTAAATTATTTAAATATAACACAGCGGAGTACAATAACAATTCATAATAATAATAATAATTGTTAGGAGGTTCCTCTCTCAGCAGCCCTGACCACCGGTAGCTTGGACCCTGTTCCCGATACCGGTGGGCTACTATTTTTTTATATTTTTAAATGTTTTCTTATATCTTGTTTATATTTTAATATTTAAAAATGTAATTAATATGTATTTAAATGTAATAAAGGAAATAATAATAAATATTTAATCGCGGTTGTTAGTCCGGATGATCGCGAATCCGTATAATTGAGGGCCGGACAATTGAAGGGTTAAGTGGACAAAGGTGTTATCTGACAAAATCAAAAAATCCTACTTTTTTGCATGAACATAGGTTTTAACTGATGATAAACCGATTCATGGATTTAAAACACACCAATTATAATTCGTTACATAGTTACAGATGCTAGCAAAGGTTTTGACTATCAATCAAGTATATATTTCAGATTTGCAAATGTGTTAACACAAAAAAGTCGGATTTTTTGATTTTGTCAGATAACACCTTTGTCCACTTAACCCTTCAATTGAGTTTCCACTGTAGTTCAGAACTAAGCTCACATTCCGATGGTTATAAAATTGCGACGGGAATTTTTAGTGCATTGAATCTTCAACCTTCTGCGTAGAGCCGAGAGTTGAAAGTTGAACACAATGTTTTTTCGACGCGCTGAGATTCACTCGCGCTGCACTCTGTTGGATTCTCAATGTTCGGTCCAATACTGAAAGTTGAAAACCCCGTGCGCGAAAAAAATCCCTCGGGATTTTTTTACGTCCGTGTGTAACATACTAACAATAGGTTACATTTTGAAAGTTCCACAACATCCATTGCGTTATTTACACCGTTGAGCAGATTTTTTTTCCAACATATGAAGCAATGAATTAGGAACAACTATTAAAATCATTCAAATTGTGATTTATAGTTTGGGACGCAATTAGGTTGTTGCGCTGGTCAAAATAACAACCGTGGTTCCAATTAATATCTATATCTTGAATGTATTAGTTTCTTGAGTATTTTTTTTTGCTTCGTTCTCGAGTTCGAATCGTGCGCAAGGTCGTTGGTAATCATTTGTAGGTATGGCTCACAGACTGTTTTTAGTGTGAGTCGATCATACAATCTTGATTATAAAGTAATTTGTGGTTCTGTCTGTATGACTTGTGTATCTACTAAAAATGATGGTCACTTATGTCATATTAATATTTTCATACATAATATATAAAAAAATCTACCTACTTAGAAAAAAAAAAAAAAATATATATTGACCTTAAAATGTATAGACCTTATGATGGACGCTTTTTCTCTCAAAAAATGGCTCATTAATATTTTATAGAAAAAAAGAAAACAAAATAGGAATAAATAAATACATGTCTGTAGTACAATTTCCATGGCTTGTTCCTGATTAATATAAGACCATATTAGTGCCATTTACCTGTATAAAAAAAACTAAGGCATTATATAACAAATAAAAAGTATAAAAACTAGTAACCATTCTTGATCTTTGGACGATAGCATTTGAAAAAAGAACTTGAGCATAATAATTAATTATTATAACAAAATTTGTGTGAAGTGTTAAAAAGAAGAATAATTGTTGTTTTTAAATTGTTTTGTTATTTTAATCTCTATCATATTTATTATTTATGTATAAAGTGATTATGAATTATGAAAATATCACGAATTTGTATTTGACGTGCTCAACAGGAATGACTATTTTTGAAGGAGTTTTAAAATTCTCACAAGGTATATAAATTCAACCTATGTATAACGAGTGTGATGTTAGCATAGATCAATTAATATATTATGATTAGATATAAGCTCTAATTGTTGTAAAATAAATTAACAGGTTTTTTAGAACAATCTTTTTTTCATTTACTCACCTTTGACCGTTGATCAAGGTCGACATGCTGGGCAACTCTTATATTGTCGTTTCCTTTTTCTAATCGTTCAATTAATAAAGCTTTTTGCAGTCTACAGCTGGACATTAGCCTCTTCCCCGGCAGTGCCACAACGCCCTGTAGTATCAAAGATTGAGTTATTAAGAAATTTTGATACCATTATTTTCTTTATCCTACTAATCTTAATATCCTATTTTATTATACAAATTTTTAAAATTGTGAAAGTTGGTATGTTTTAGATGTTTTGTTACTCAATCACGCAAAAATGGCAGCTCGAATTTTGATGAATTATGTGAAGTATTAAAATGAATGTCAATATCTTAGTGCTAATATTATAAAGCTGGAGAGTGTGTTTGGTTGAACGTGGTAATCTGCCACACGGTAGATACTCATACCTTTTACAACCTCCTAAAACATTAAATCTAGTATTTTCATTCCGGACAGGATATGAACCACATCATCAACCATTCCACAATCATCGAAATTTGGAGACAACATTTTCTTCATTAAATAATAAAACTTATTGTGTTAAAATATATTGTATAATTTGTTTTAAAGGTAACAACTGCAACTGATCCGTGTCCAGTTTCAATGATAAAGGTCATTGTTCTTTGACACATAATGCTATATACTGCTATTTACATAACATAAAACCGTACGCAGTTAAATGTCAGCTCTAGAGTTGACCTCTATGTCATTTGGATATATATAAATAAATTAAGAAATATCTTAGGACAACCAACACACTGTTATCTCATCCCTAACTAGGCAGAGCCTGTACTATGGTAACCAGACAACTGATAAATATACTTATATATATCTAAATACATACATATTATAGATAAATTACACCCAGACACAGAACAAATGATTGTGCTCATCACACAAAGATTTGTCCTGGGTGGGAATCGAACCCACGACCTCAGTCTTTGCAGTCAGGGTCACTAACCACTAGACCTAACTAGCTGACCGTACAGACGTTGTCCTGTTTCCTAGAACTCGATAGCAGCGCCATCTGTCGGGCTGATTTGTGAATCTAAACTATCCAGGGTGCCACCCAAACGCATACAAAAAAATTCATTCAAATCAGTCTAGCCGTTTAGGAGGAGTTCAGTGACATACACACGTACAGTAGAATTATTTATATAAAGATATATGTAACTTGTAAAATACTCTTTATATCATCATCTGCCTAGCATTTTTCCATTTAAGCTGTGGTCGGCTTATTGTCCAACCGGTTGCAGCTGAATACCAGTATTTTACATGGAGTGACTGTCAATCTGAACTCCACACCCCAGTTACTGGTTAATGCCATACCCCTTGGCAAGACTGGTAGTCAGACTCTTAGGATTCTGAATACCCGTAACGACTACCAAAGATCCAAAAATAATAGTCGGGTTCAACGGCTAAATGTGCTATCGGGGGCACGGAGAGGTCTTGGTATATAAAGATGACCACCCACTCACGCACTAACCGCGGCAAGTGTTGCTTAACCTGATCGATCGAACTGTGACGCTGTTTTTACTTAGCAACAAGCCTCCCTTTTTTTTTTGGATGGGAAATCATCAAATGACTTCTCTTGCTCTGGGCGGAGCGGGACGGCGTGTCAGACTTTTACTGACTAAAACCCACCCGTGGTCCTTCAGTTACCCATATACCACGGCCACTGTATCTCGTTTGAACAATCTCGCGACCCTGGCAGGAACAAGCCTCTCTTACCCTATATCAATTGTTTCAGTAATATTGTAGCAAGAAAGAATGACATGTTTGACTGAAAACTCGACCAAAGTCCCATTTGACTGGCCTGTTAGTCTAGTGGTTAGTGACCCTAACTGTTAAGACTGAGGTCGTGGGATCGATTCCCACCCAGGACAAATATTTGTGTGATGAGCGATGATGTGATCATTTGTTCTGTGTCTGGGTGTAATTTATCTATAATATGTATGTATTTAGAAATATATAAGTATATTTATCAGTTGTCTGGTTGCCATAGTACAGGCTCTGCCTAGTTTGGGATCAGATAATGGTGTTGGTTGTCCTAAGATATTTATTTATTACTAGCTTTAGCCCGCGACTTCGTCTGCGTAAACTTCGATTATCGCGGCCGCAGACAAAGTCGCGGAATAAAAAGTATTTCCTGTCTCAGGCTCTAAACTATCTGTGTACCAAATTTCATTTAAATCGGTTCAGTAGTTTTAGCAGGAAAGTAAGACAGACAGACATACAGAGTGACTTTTGCATTTATAATATTATTTAAGTTATCCTGCAACACCACTTCTCATCTTGATGGTTTTAGTCTGCCCCAGTTCACCATTTGCAGGCCTTTACGCACTTCATTCACAGCCAGATATAGTCCAGAGACTAAATTGATTTCGTCAACTGTACAATCACACCGGAATTACTTAAAGTGTTAGGGAGAGGAGGACACATAAATGTAACACGGTGAATAACCCGTTCTTTTATGAGGATGTGACTTCCTTCTGTGACTTAAAAGAACTTTGAATGTATTTGAAGATGTTATGTGTGAATTTTAGCATAATAGGCATAAGCATAATCAGCCTATATTATTCCCACTGCTGGGACACAGGCCTCCTCCCTGTGAGAAGGAGTGTTTTAAGTTTTATGTTGACTAGCTTCTGCCCGCGACTTCGTTCGCATTAAATTTCTTGTTCCCCGACTCTTCCCGTCGCATCGAATCGCCTACCCGTGCGATTTTCCTCGTTTTTGTAACTTTTTACATTACTGCTCCGCTCCTCTTGGTTGTAGCGTAAAAATATATATAGTCTATAGCCTTCCTGGATAAATAGGCTACCCAACACAAAAATAATTTTTCAATTCGGATCAGTAGTTCCTGAGATTACCGCGTTCAATCAAACAAACAAACAAACAAACTCTTCAGCTTTATAATATTTGTATAGATCTTTGATTAAAATAAAACTAGCGGTTTTTTAACTAAACTAGTTTTATTTTAATCAAAGGTATAGATATAGATTTTGTCACTAACTAGCTTCTGCCTGCGACTTTGTCCACTTTAAATGTCTTACTCCCCGACCCATTCCGTAGCATCAAATTGCATATTCATATTTTTCTGTTTGCTGGCTCCAAGGGTCTTAGCGTGATGTTATATTTAGCGTATCCTTGATTAATGATCCATCTCACGCTAAAATATTTTTTTCAATTCGAAACAGTAGTTCCTGAGATTAGCGCGTTCAACCCAACAAACAAACTTCAGCTTTATAATATTAGTATAGACTACTTCGCCCTATTATACATATAAACCTACCTCTTGAAATGCTCTGTCTATTGATGAAAACGGCATTAAAATCCGCTGCGATGTATAAAAGATCTAAGCGTACAGAAGCGAGAAGCGACTTTGTTTTATACAACGTAAAGACAGAGATTAGTATACAGGGTGTCCCAAAAATCAACGTCCAGCCGAAAACGGTTGATAGGTCAGGTGGTGACAGTTATCAGAAAAAAAAAAATCTAAGTTAATTTTTCAGTACAGTCAGTTAAAGTTGGGCGATGTAATAATTTTTAGTACATGGTGGAGCAAACGATGAGTGATGATGACGAAAAGTGATGTTTTCTTTATAACTGAGGTAGTTGTATTTTAATTTATGGACTGTAGTTTACAGAAGGGTTATTCAGGATTACATCACTCACAATTTTTTTTTTTTAATGTCAATACTTTCAAAAGTACTTAGATTACTTTTATTATTTTTCTGATAACTGTCACCACCTGGCCTATCAACCGTTTTCGGCTTGACGTTGATTTTTGGGACACCCAGTATAAGTACAGAACAATTACCAAAATCCAATTGAATAACCCATATTTTACTATTGCTCCGAACAAGAAATTGAGCACAGAATCTCTAATAATCGATACGACGAATTCTTTTGTTATTTTAAATAACAGTTTACTGAAGTCAAAGTTGATACTGGCGCGGTTCACTATGTAAATCAATCAAACATAATTTACAACTATGCCAATATTATCTTAGCTACCTATATTGAAGCCGTATATATGTGTCGTCATACAAACCCACGTATTATATTACGTAGATGTAATACTACACATTCATAATAATCCATTGAAACGTAGTGTAGACACAATCTCGCGAGTATGTTCTAATAATCTAGACCGTTATAATTATGAACAATCTAAGAATAATTCTGATAATGCTACGGTCCCATGTCCCGTTAGCTTTCGTATCGCGCCGCGTCGCCGCTTGTTGAGCTGAAAATCGTCTTTCATAGACATAGAGACTTGAATATTGAAGGGTTATTTTTCTGGTTAGAAATAGATTCTACTGGTCATTAATATGCAATCAAATTTCATATGAGGCAATTCCGTGTACAAATGAAGGATTTATGATTTTTCTTCTAAAATTTTGTATGGCGGCCGCGCCCTCGCCGTACCAAGCCGACCAATCCCTGGCGCGGTATGTCAGTTAACGGGCCTTGGGACCGCGGCATAAGAGTGATGATGCAGTTTCATCATCTGCCAAGCCTTAGCCCCACTATCTTGGAGTCGGCTTCCAGTCGAACCGGATGCAGTTGAACTAGTTTTTACATGGAGCTTATCTACCTATCTGACCTCCATAAACCAGTACTGTAAAATACGAAACTCCTTGGTAAGATAACGTATTTAAATTAAAATAATAATCCAATAATTTCTTATATTATATATATGCAAGTAACTTTGTGTCTTTCTGTTTGTCTGTTTGTGTGTTCTTTTCAAGCCTTAACGGCTAAACAGATTTACTAATGAAATTTGCCACCCAGATAGATCCAGATATGATCTATCTGGGTCCGACGAGTATCCTATGATACTTTTATCCAGATGGTTTCCGTGTGATAATTTACGAACTCCACGCTGACAAAAGGTATTTCCAAATAAGATTAGAGAGACCTTGAAATGGTTCAGTAGCTAGGTACCTCTATTAACTTTCTTATGAAATTATGTTAAATTAGCCTTAATTTGTGTAGAAGGGGCACATCGCTAAATAATATTAGTCGCACGATTCGGTCTTCAAGGTTAAGCAACGCTTGCCGCGGTCCGTCTGTGGATGAGTGACCACCTATTTCATGTCGAGACCCGCCGTGCGTCGGAAAACTTTTTAAGCTGTTGGTCCCGGCTGTCATCTGTAGATGTTTTACAGTCGTTACGGGTAGTTAGAATCCTGAAAGTCTGAAACTAGTCTTACATTGGGGAATCATGTTAACCAGTAACTGGGTTTTGAAGGTCAGATTGCTGAATTTTAAACGGTTTAATCGCCCACCCAAAACCCCAGTACATACTACTGCAACAATTATAACTCAGGTACATAAACCCATGTGCATATCGCTAAAGTTTGCACAATATTTATTACTTCGGACTCATTCTATATATTTAGTTTTATCTAACGTTTATATCTGGGCCGAAATTGCTGAGTAATCGTTTTGATAGCAGATTGTATTACGCCCTCTATATGACCTTGTTGTATAGCGAAGATCTTTGATACTGAGGTTTTTATTAATGCATTTTCTGAGATGATTAATTTGCATAGGTAAGTATGTATGTATAGGTTTTTTCTAGGTTATGTAATTATAGAATACCTTTATGTTCATCTACAGTTTCAATCTCGAAATTCCATACTTACTATTAATATTATAAACGCGAAAGTGGCTGTCTTTCTGTCGGTCCGTCTTCTATCACCTTCGGCTGAATTAATTTTAATTAAATATGACACACAAGTAGACTATGACCTGGGTTAGGACTTTAGTTGTAAAGAAACGGTTTTAAACTAAAATACACGGCATAAAACTCGTTATAAATTTGATTAAAGTGGTTTAAAACCACGAACACGTGAGCCGTTCATTATATTTATTTTAATTATAATCATTTAACATTTTATTCATAAATGTGAAGTCACATTACGATTTTCATACTTTATACTAATGGTTGCCTAGTGGTCGAAATTCAACCATGATTCATTCAGTAATTTAATGTATTTCTGATAGATTATTATATAAAAATATTAGATTCCTGCACTTCTTCTTCACATTAATTTTAACTATTTCAAATTTCATACTCCTTCGTCCGTGTAAGTTTGGTAAAATTTATTTTAGAATACACCAGGAATTACATAAAAAAAAATACATTTAACACTACAAAACATACAATGGGTGGCCTTATACACTTTATAGGATTAGACAGGCTGAAAATAATCTTAATATGCGTATTTATTACAATATATATATCAATACGATAGTAGGTTTAATAAGTATTTTATAGATAAGTATCAACAAAAATAGATTGATTAGGTTTTTACACAGCCCCTGCATATTTTTAGGCATACTTTTTATTATAAATGTCTTCAATACTTATCCTAAATCAGGAAGTGGGTGTGGTTGAGCATTCTAAAAAAAAAAAATTGGAACCATCATTAAACCGCTAAGTGCCGTAAGTATTTACCTCTTGAATTGTTGTAAACCAAAAATTCGGTTTAATTTTGTTTTAATCCGTTTTGTATGAATAGTTTTATGTCGCTGACGCCCGTTTTGATTGTTTCTACGCGACGATGCGAAAGCGGTGCACACCTCCGCGTGCGCAGGCTACCTCCAACACCATCCTGAGCGTATTTGCGAATAGGTTTGACTGTCAGTACATTAACCATTGTTATATGATTAATGTGCTGACAAATAAACAAATGACTCAGAGGCGGCATTATTAATTATTTTATTTTACTGTAATATATTTTATTTTATTTTACTGTTAATTTTAATTAAATTGTATTAATTTTAATTTTGATTTTATAATTTAATTAATTATTTTTTAAATATATTTATTGCAATTAAATTGTAAAAATTATGATCTCGATGTGGATTGAAATAAATTATATTCATTCATTCATAGTTAGGTCAATGGCACTTTTTTATCCCGGTAGTAGATAACTAGATCCTCAGCTGCTACCAGCCACCCTCGGAAGACCTTCGCTCCAATTAGCCTAAGGGCTTCCTACTCTACATTTGCTGACTCTACGTCAGTCTTCTCGACTTTTGCTTTGCACAAAAAACAATTGTCATTTGAAATCGTTGTTTTTTATGAACAGGGATCGAATATTTGTTGATTCTTTTATCATAATTAGGAAGGCTGGGTCGATAACATGTTTATCTAATTCGATAACGGTTTAAACAGGATCAGATAAGATTTTAACAAAATGTCATCTTCTCAATATGAATTGCTTTTGAAATGATGAAACTATAATTATCACACGTACGGATTACGATTATATTTTGCGTTAATAATCATTGATAACGATAATTTCAACATTTTATTTCATTATCATCGTCATCATGTCAGCCATAAGTCGTTCACTGCTAAACATAGGCCTACCAAATGGGGGGAGAGGTTTGCCATAATCGCCACGCTTGGCAGGCGGGTTGGCGATCGCAGTATGGTGGTAAAATGCACAGAGAACGCTGCTGCCCATTCTCTAGTAAGTCTAATCGCCTTCTACGACACCCATTGGAAGAATTGCGATGGTGCTATTCTTTACATCCGGAATCACACGGAATATTTTTATTTCATTAATAATAAATTATAGTTTAAAAAAACTAAAAAACACGCTTCCATTGAAAACCAAACTAAAACGTACAAAATAATAGAAAAAAGCGTGGGGAGCTTTTTAAGGTATTTTTTTATTGATATCAGGCACCCCACGCTTTTTTTCTATTATTTTGTACGTTTTAGTTTGGTTTTTCAATGGAATCGTGTTTTTTAGTTTTTTTTTTAAACTATAATTTATTTTCTATTTTTTAGGGTGTTTCGAATTTTGAGACGTATGTCAGCGTAGTTTGTGACAGTTTTTTTGCTGTCCTGGTAAACCTGGCAAGGATAATGGCACAAATTTATGAAATTATTGCATTGTCATCGGTCCTTGACAGGTGTGCAAGTTTGAATGAAAAAACAAGCGACTGGTGCAGCCTTTAATCTATATATATAAAAATGAATCCCTATTTCCCTTGGTCACGCCATCACGCGTGAACGGCTGGACCGATTTCACTTTTTTTTTTTTTTGTTTGTTGTGTTTGTAATTGTCAGGAGAAGGTTCGTATGAAAGAAAAAATTTAAAAAATTGCGCGGTAAATTAGAAAATTGAAGAACACTTATTTAAGAACACTTAACAACCATATAATAGGACAATGCAAACTTTTTTAATGTAACATTATGACATAGAATTGACAGAATGCGAGCTCAAATGTCATCAAAGAGAATATTTAAAACAAATGCGTCGATTGAAGTTATTTTATTGATAGAAACTACATGTAAAATAATTAATTTATTAAAAAGGATGTAAGAAAACTGAATTTCTTAGTGTACATCACGGTTAGTTCAGAGCCATTACGCCTAATATTAAAAGTTTATAGAGTATAAAGTATATGGAGTTTTGGTAAGTTTGGATAGAATAACATGAACGTTACTAACATAACAAGTGATCTTTGATTATTTGTAAATAATCAAAGCAAGTGATATACTCGGTTATAAAGACTAGCTGAAGAAAACTATTGTATCCAATAGTTTTCTTCAGCTAGAAATCACTTTAAGCATTTGATGTACCAGGTGGTCATAACTCAGCAGGACCTCACTTACAAGGGTAAAGTCAGTTAGAAAACGCTGTAGGCCTTCAAAGTATCAGGTTATCATAACTTGGTAGGTGCTTGCTAAACAAAGAAGAGTCATCTAGAAAACGCTTTATGCTTTCGAAGTATCCGTTAGTCATAATTCTGTAGGAAGTCGCCTAACCTCACCCTAATTGCGCAACACACTATTAATCAGAATCTGGATAGTTTTGAAGGTTATTTATTGCTCATCATCATTCATATAGTTCTTTCTTTTCTTTGATATGGTTGAAAAAATTGCCTGGCCTTAGCAACATAAACAACGTCATGAATTTTGTGGAACTGTCAAAATGAAAGGGTTCCTACTTATAGTGTATTACGCAATTACCCGCTAGGTAGAAAACGCTTTATGCCGTCGACGTACCAGGTTATCATAACTTGGTAGGAGCTAACCAAACATATAAGTGTCAGCTAGAAAACGCTTACCAGACCACCACCGCGTACCAGGTTGTCAAACTTGGTATGTTCATTACAACATTTATTGAATCTGAGGCGATACGAAGTTCGCTGGGTCAGCTAGTATTATATATAATCGTAATTATGACAGGTAAATTACTTTGTACTATCTAACATAAACATACATAATCAGTGTAAATTGTTCCCACTGCTAAGACACAGGCCTCCCCTCGGTGAGGGTCAAAATCTACCACGCGGGCCCAGTGCGGGTTGGTAGATTTCACATGTCTTCGAATTTTAGATTCTAGGACATGCCGTTTTCCTCAAGATGTTTTCCTTCACCGTTTTGAGAGCAGTGGCGATGAAATTATTTAACACAAAGTAAAGATCTTGCCTGGATTCGAACTTGGGGTCGATACACTGGACCATCGCTGTTCTACTATCTACTTGCAGCAATTATTTGCATCGAAACAGCTCCCAACCAGCAAAAAAGCTAACCCTCTGACGTCACGATGAATCCGCATTGGTAGCTCCTAATCTAACCCCAATCGGAAACCAATCAGAAGGGATTAACTCCTAACGAACAACAGTGACAGTTGCCGCTCAACATCATTTAGATAAACACCACATTCATTTGTAATCAATCACGAAGTCCACATGTAACAGGGAAATGTATTTGTCATTTTGCTGATCATGTTTGGCCAATGAAATTGGGCCCGCGTGGTGGATTGCGGCCCATTCTCTCTCACAGAGAGTAGGCCTGTGTCCTGTTGCTTAATGTTAACAGTCACACACACGTCGATCTTTGGATACGCTTCTCTTGCCACGGTCGGTTTTTGGATGGGTGATCATTCATTATATATCGAGCGAGACCCTTCGGTATCTTAGGAATCACGATAAGCCGTTGGTCTCGGCTGTCCTTTTTAGATCTTTTCCAGTCTTTATGCATACACAGAAGCCAAAAAGTCTCCGAACCACTTTACTAAGCGGTTTTACACAGTCAACTGTGTTATGGAGATCAGGTTGGCTGTAAATTACTGACTAGAAGCCATTAGCCACTTTGTTATGGTCATAACATAGTTGGGATCGTTCGACTGATTTAGATGATAATGGTCAGTTACTGTGTAACCGGGTGTAACAGTTTACTAAACAATTTGCACTTGGATTGTATTGTGCTGAACTTTTTTATCGATATTCATGTGGCCAGATTGCTGGAAGAGGTAGCTAACTAATATGAAGTTGGTACAAGAAATCGCTGCTTGATATCTTTATGTGTAACTAGCTTCTGCCCGCGACTTCGTCCGCGTTAAATTTCTTGTTCCCCGAGCCTTCCCGTCGCGTCGAATCGCCTACCCGTGCGATTTTTCCCGTTTTTGCAACATTTCTCATTACTACTCCGTTCCTCTTAGATGTAGCGTGATGTTATATAACCTATAGCCTTCCTCGATAAATAGGCTACCCAACACAAAAATAATTTTTCAATTCGGACCAGTAGTTCTTGAGATGAGCGCGTTCAATCAAACAAACTCTTCAGCTTTATAATATTACTAGCTTTTGCCAGCGGCTTCGCCCGCGTGGAGGTCGGAAAATATCCCGCGGGAACGTACTGCCGGGATAAAAAGTACCCTATATATATATAGTTAATCCAGGTTATGAACTATCTGTGTGCCAAATTTCATCCAAATCCGTCCAGTAGTTTATTCGTGAAAGGGTTACAAACATACACATACACATACATCCATCCTCACAAACTTTCGCATTTATAATATTAGTAGGATGTATAGATGTCGTTGTGGAGAAGTTACAAATAAGTTCAGCTAGCGGGTAACGTTTCTTTTATGAGAAAGTCGAATCAAATTCATTTCATAAGATTATGTAGGTACTTTCTTATTTAATCGGACACCAAAAAGGGAAGTAACTAGACCAAAAATCCTATTTTCTTCTGCAATAAGAATTTAAGGAATAAAAGGCCTAATTTTACTGTTGGGTGTTCCTTGACCAGCAATTTCAAATAGGTATGTTGAGCCTATGCTAGTTTTTGCTCGTTTACCACCGACAGTCCCAACTGGAGTCTCTCCGAAATTATTTAGAGACGTTGACCGCATCTCAAATACCTACCTTTGACCTCCAAAAAAAATATTCTGACTAAATAAAAGCAGAGAATGTCGCCCACGTTATCCGTTAGCCACGATTGGGTGCGAAATTAGCGAGCACTAGACCAAAAGCTTGGCTAGCGAATTTCCTACATCCTATACGCCCTACCAACTTACAACCCTCACTACTACAACCAAAAACCAAGCCAAAACGAATCTTATCTCTCAGACATACAGATCAAATGAAACCTAGAGATGTTAAAGTTAATTTTGCAGTCGCTAAAGCGGACGGCGGCGGAATTTCAACAAGTTGGACGATTGCTTCGAAATACATGATTATGAATGCGCTCATTCGGGTCTTTATAGCTCGAGAGATAAGGTCGGATTTGGATCGTCCGGGAATGGTATAAAGCGGTTGTTTGGAAGGCACTGGCCCCGGTAGCAGTGCAGACATTCTTGACGAATGCTGCCAAAAACCGGGCAGTTTTCACCTCGTTCGGGCACAGTTTGTTGTTTTATTTGCGCTTTACTTCTCTACTGGATTTTTGGGCGGTTTAGTTTCGGGACATTGTGAAAAATGAAGAGGACGTGTTTTTTGGATTAGTCAGTATTTACTTTAGCGGTGTCAACAAGCCTTTAGTCTGGGAATTTTAGCTGACTTAGTTGCTTTATCTCTCATTCTCGTTTCTTCTGAAATGAGTAGTAAATATTTTCAATTATAAGCCTTGTGGGTGCCCAAATGTGGTGCGAAAAAAATAATTATTCATCCATCAATGTTATCCTAATCAAAATCAGCGTACTTATACTGTTAACACAGCAGGGACACGAGCCTCCCCTCGAAGAGAGTGAATGAGCCAGAATCTACCACGCAAAGAAATATGTAATGCAATGTGTAGTAGATGAAACATGGCTTCGAATTTTTGATTCACAACATTATCGGTCACCGTTTTGAGAGCAGTGGTGGTGAAATTATTTACACAAATAAAGCATCTACCTGGGTTTGAACCCACGACTTACAACTCGTAACTTGGAGTCAATACCACTACTGTTACTGTTCTCAATGCTTCACATATAGTGACCTTACAAGCTGTAAAGTTGGGACCGTTACCACTGAGTCAGCATGAAATTTTATCCCAATACAAAAACTAATCTTCAAACATAGTTCCAATCCCCCTTTGCATCAACTCCATCGAGAAACACATGTCCGAAAAACAATCATTCTCTTCTAGCCCCCAATAAACGTACTCTCCCTCCCACTTCATCCATCACTAAACTAATGTCCCACACTGCGGACTGATAGTCCCACAACAAGATTTAGACATCAATAAATTTGGCCAGGCGGCCGCGGATACAATTTATGTCTGTCTGCTGAGAATTCCTCACCTCTACTCAGCATAGCCAGCATTCTTGCAACACAGCACAGAAGGTCGGGTCCATACAACAACTAAAAACAGAGACATAGACACACAAATAGATTTATAGATATTCTACTTTTAATTGTATTCATTAAACTAACAGTTGAAGAGTTCCAGATTAGACAAAAAAAGTTAGTGTGGTGGTGTAAGAATAAATGAACTTGAAATAATATACTTACGTGCAAACTTTTTATTTAAAATGTAATAAATTGTCTTAAAAACACTATATATACTTTATCGATATATATGTATATCGTCTATGGTTGCCAGAGAAAATAAAATGACAAAAATAAAAAAAAGTAAAATGACTTGATTTTTATAGTTTGTTTCAATTAAATAAAAAAGAAAGTTACTTTTATTAATAATTATTCTTA
Organism: Aporophyla nigra; assembly: GCA_947507805.1. Taxonomy (NCBI): domain Eukaryota; kingdom Metazoa; phylum Arthropoda; class Insecta; order Lepidoptera; family Noctuidae; genus Aporophyla; species Aporophyla nigra. The sequence goes on along the minus strand of OX382305.1, from coordinate 21,835,049 downwards.
TATTTCACATCTTACAAACGAACTTTTAAAGCTTATTTAAATTATACCATTTCTATCACTCGTTCTTTACGCAAAATCGTTCACTACCTCAATACTATTAGTTTTAGTATGGTAACATTATTTTTCTTTAAACTGTCAAGTTACTGAATACAATTGTCGAACTATAGTATCTCTATACATAATGTCACTTCCAAAATTATATGATAAAAGTGTCAACAAACCCAATTCAGATAAAATTCTTACACAATCACTCACTAAAGAGAAAAGTAACAAATTCACCAGTGTTTTAAAGGTTTCAACGTTATATCTTTCTATTTCTCCATCAGTTCTTGTTTGAATAACATACATAATTAAGTTGTTACTAAAATACTTCCGACGAACATCAATGTTCTAAAATTCACCTCGATTGTCAAATAAAAAAACTTTTTTACAAAAAAAAAAAAAAAAGAGATTTCCTTAAAAACACTACAAAGTGAAAAATAAATTTAATTTCGGAAGTCGGTGTCTTAGGATCTGTATTTATGGTTTTTTTGCCACCGACTTCCGAAATTAAAGTTATTTTTCACTTTGTAGTGTTTTTAAGGATGTCGGTGGTTTTTTTTTTGTAAAAAAGTTTTTATTTTTAATTTTTTTAGTTGTGGTATCCATCCCGCACTCATTCCAAACAAACAATGCATATTTATGCAATTGCAGAAATCGCGGTTGATTTGCTGTCATTTTTTAAAGAGTTCCGGTGTCTATCTCTGGAACTCATCATCAGATCTATATGAAATTTATATGGGACCATTTCGAAATAAACTCCTTTCAAACAAAAAAAGAATTTTGCAAATCCGTCTATATATGACGGAGTTATGGCCGAACATACATAAAAAAATAAATATATAAACATCCGAATTGAGAACCTCCTCCTTTTTGAAGTCGGTTAAAAACAACTATAACATGATTTGAAGTTAGAATTTCGGCTTTAAGTATTCCATCAATTTAATCAACGCCCACAATTTGTAAATGGCATTACAAATTGGCATCCAAAGGAACATTTTCTGATCTATTTTAATTAGATTCTTTTGTGAAAGACTAGTCGCGAGTACGCTTGCTCTCGTTTTGCGTGGATTGTGTCTACATCTATATGTGCGTGTATCTACGCTCGTTGTATGAAACCAACCTTCTCTACTATACAGCGTGTAACGGAAGAGGGGTATCAACCCTGAAGGAGGTGAATGTGCTCATGAAACTCAACAACTTTCCCCAAAGAACATAGGTCGAAATATGAAAAAAAAAAATTTGGCCCTCCCTTACAAAACTGACTACCAGCTGATTGATTTACTATGGGAGGGCCAAATTTTTTTTTCATATTTCGACCTATGTTCTTTGGGGGAAGTTGTTGAGTTTCATGAGCACATTCACCTCCTTCAGGGTCGATACCCCCCTTCCGTTACACGCTGTATACGTGCATACTTGCACAATGCATGCATTGTTACTTGGACTGAGGTATTTACTTCCTCAGCCCAGTTCTACTAGACTTAGTAGTTGAAGTTTGAATTCGTAAGGCACGTAATTGTTTGTACGGTTGCCGAGGAAGTGGACAGGCTGTTTATGTCACCAACTCTGTCCCTTGCTGTTTAAGAGAATGTTTAGCAACTACCTCCATAGGGGCAAATATCGTAATTTTTAGAAAGTTCACAGTCTGATTTGTCTCAATCTGTCAAAAATACCTCGACTGTCCATACATTTTTAACAAGTTTTTGACATTTGATTGACATCGAGATAAGAGTGTGACTAGATTTTGAACGTTTTTAATTATGAAAATTGGACTTCAGGTTTCTTTACACAATTATGTGATTATTATTACTCTGTACGTCATTAATGATGACAGCAATGGAAATGTCACTAGAAATTTCATCCTTTCCCTACTTAGATTATTCTTTTTTGTTTTTTAACCGACGAAAAAAAACGGAGGAGGTTATCAATTCGACGCGTATATATATATTTTTTTTGTTTGTTTTTTTTTTTTATGTATGACCACGCATATCTTTTTACATAGGAGTTCGATTGTGATAATTCTTTTTTTATTGGAAAGGGTATACTCCGAGGGTGGTTCCATATAAATTTGAAAAACAAAATCAAACCCTAAGGGTCAGAAAACAGGGGATGATTCGATTTCGATTTTATTTTTTACGTTCACTCACTGATTGTTATGTTTAACCACGCATAACTTTATACAGAGTAGCCCGATTTTGATAATTCTTTATTCGTTGTATAGGGTATACCTTGCCAAGTATTATAAATATATTAAAGCCACAAAAAATTATAAAATAAAAACTTTTTACCAAAAAATTTAACCGCCGGAAAAACTGAAAAGCAAAAAATAATAAACCTTAAAATTATGAGTCGGCGCTGGAAAATCAATGAACAAAGATCACTCAAAGCGCCGATTCATAATTTTAAGGTTTATTATTTTTTGCTTTTCAGTTTTTTCGGCGGTTGAAACATTTGAAACAATTTGAAAATTCATTTATCGACATCTTATTCCCTCTGAACAGAATCGCTCCGGGTCAGTTTGCACAGTTAAATCGGTACAATTTATAGTAACGAGTTGTGTGTCTCCTGTTTCACTTACCAGTTGTGTCCAACATAGGTGCCCTAGATCACATGTAGATCCAGATAGATAGGTAGCTATTTATAGCTGTCTCTTCTAGTTTGGATAGTTTAACTCTAGTGTCGGATGTTAGAGTCAACCAGAGGTCAGAGGTCTGCCAGGGTCGCGAGATTCGTTCGAAAGAGTTACCGTGGCCCTGGCATATGGGCAACTGAAGGAACACGGGTGGGTTTTAGTCAGTAAAAGTCTGACACGCCTTTCTGCTCGACCCTAGAGCGGGAGACGTCATTTGATGATTTCCCAACCAAAAAAAAAGGTCAGAGGTCAGATGAGATTGTCAAACTTAACTTTATTGTGGAATTACGTCCTTTGTATTTAGCATAATCATTTTATAATATTCCCACTGCTGGGACACAGGCCACTTCTTTGCGTGATGGAGTGGGTCCAGTGCGGGTTGGTAGATGTCACATGTCTTCGAATTTTTGGTTCTAAGACATGCCGGTTTCCTCACGATGTTTTCCTTCACCGTTTTGAGAGCAGTCGTGACGAAATTATTTACACAAAGTAGAGTGCCTGTCTGAATTCGAACCTGCGACCTACAAACTCATAAGTCGGGGCCCAATGCGATAACATTGGGCCATCACTGGTCAATGCAATTTAACCCTGCAGTGGTCGCGCGGATTACAATTGTAATCCAGGGTAGTAAAAAAAATGAAATATTTCAAAAACAATTCAAGTTTGTTAGCCGAGACTCCATGTATTTTAAGTTCGATAGTCCCCGCCGCCACTCAGTTGCGCTTGCGCATTTCCGATGCGTGGTTGTGCCTGGAGAGGCTGTTTAAGTATTACAAATTAACCCTGGATCCTGCCGGGGTCGCGTGATTGTCCGAAAGAGATACCGTGACCCTGGCACATGGGCAACTGAAGGCACACGGGTGGGTTTTAGTCAGTAAAAGTCTGACACGCCCTCCCGCTCCGCCCAGAGCGGGAGAAGTCATTTGATGATTTCCCATCCAAAAAAAAAAAAAACCGGCCAAGTGCGAGTCGGACTCGCGCACCGAGGGTTCCGTACAAACCTGCAGGTCATCATCATCATCATTCGTCATCATCGTTTATGAAATTAAATGTTTTTTTTTTAATTTTTATATTTGAGTTGACTGAATGAAAGGTAAATTGTGGTTTACGATTTATGACGTATTAAAAAAAAACTACTTACTAGATCTCGTTCAAACCAATTTTCGTTGATAGTTTTCATGGTAATGTACATCATATATTTTTTTTAGTTTTATCATTCCCTTATTTTAGAAGTTACGGGGGGGGGGACACACATTTTACCACTTTGGAAGTGTCTCTCGCGCAAACTATTCAGTTTAGAAAAAAATGATATTAGAAACCTCAATTTCATTTTTAAAGACCTATCCATAGATACCCCACACGTAAGGGTTTGATTAAATTTTTTTTTTGTGTTTCAGTTCTATGTATGGGGAACCCCAAATATTATTGTTTAAAAAAAAATGATATTAGAAACCTCAATATCATTTTTGAAGACCTATCCATAGATACCCCACACGTATGGGTTTGATGAAAAAAAAATTTTTGAGTTTCAATTCTATGTATGGGGAACCCCAAATATTATTGCTTTTTTTCTATTTTTGTGTGAAAATCTTAATGCGATTCACTGAATACATCCACTGACCAAGTTTCAATAGCACAGCTCATATAGTTTCGGAGAAAAGTGGCTGTGACATACTCGGACAGACAGACAGACAGACAGACAGACATGGCGAATCTATAAGGGTTCCGTTTTTTGCCATTTGGCAACGGAACCCTAAAAACCCTGGATTACAATTGTAATCCGCGCGACCACTGCAGGGTTAATTACATACATAAAATCACGCCTTTTGCCCATGGGGGTAGGCAGATACTACAGAACGCTACTTGCTACGATCCTTAATACTGCATATAGCCTCGTTTAAGTTCATACATCAAAGGGGTAATTGTGTAACTTGCTATCAGTAGGAATCGGTTTAATTTTGATAGTTAAACAACATTCATTGCGTTATTTACGTTGCTGAGCCGACAATTTATTCGAACAAATGACGCATTGGATTTATAAATAATCTTCAATTCGATTCAGATTCTGATAGATAGTGCGCTTCGTGCAATTAGGGTGCTGGTCCCACACGCACGCCGGTTACTAGTACTACACACCTGACCTTTCAGAAGAACACCAATTTAATTAATAGAAAACAAACAGTTATCTATAGTGACTGAAAATTATAATAAATCTTTTGTTTTACCAAATTATGTATGTCTAAAATTCCTTGTTACAGATGGCGAGCCTATCAAGCTGCCAGAGAACCTGGAGAGCCTACCCAGAGCTGAACACTTTGCTGCACAGAGACACCGGTGGAATACCAATGAGGTCAGTGTCTTTGTTAACAAATACCATGATAATTGTTCTAACTATGTATTCTTTTGAAAACTTACGGCGTACTTATATCTTTGACTGTACCAGAGGAATTAGTATTTTCTAAGTCTTGGTGATTATAGGTGAGCAGCCGGTTTTTGACTGAAGAATTTGAAATTGAGAACGTGTCAAATTCTACTTTAGCAGTACAGACGGTGATTACTTTAATTTCACCCACGAAATTAAAAGAAAATCCTTCGTTATCTGCAAAAAAAAAAAGAATTTGGCCTGGATCACTTTAAGCAGAACTATATATTTTTTTTTATAATATTGCGATAAAGATCGTAATTCATGAGATCATTAAGATGTAAGTTTATTTCCTCTTTCGATCGGTATATTTAAAAATATAGAAATTCGCATAAAAGAGGTGTCTACAAATTACAATAAAAAAAAAAATGAAACATTTTATCAATTTAGGCCGTAGGTAAATTAATAAAACAATTCTCCTTAGGTACAGCAAACGTTGTTATCGGTAATGAAAAACTTGGTACAAGTACCAGGTACTTACCGAAATAGAAAATGGTCTACAAATCTCTAGTCTACAGGGCTTACAACCAACGTTCTCTTATTCACAAAATATAAAAGAATCTACATAAATGGAATATAAATAAATGTTTATATTTTATTTATATAGTTAAATAAAATAAAAACTTTTATTTAAACCAAATGACATGATTGTCATGACAACCATTTATAAAGAATTAAAATTAGAAATAGAGGTAGGTATAGAATTTCATTGAATGAATACATTATGCTAAAGAAGTACGTAAAAAAAATCATTGGTTAGTTCGGGGTAACTCGCATGTCCTAGAACCAAAAATTCGAAGACATGTGATATCTACCCAGCCGAACTGGGCCCGCGTGGTGGATTACGGCCCACTCTCTCTCACTGAGAGGCGGTCTGTGTCCCAGCAGTGGGAACAATATAGGCTGATTATGATGAATTCGAATAATTAACAAATACTAGTTCATCATTTCAGGCGACCTTGGCATATAAAACTGTAAGAAATCTCGACATTCATATCTTATCAGTTAACAACTGCTATTAAAATCTTATCATTTGCAGTCCAATGTGTATTAAAAGTAATGAAAGTACGATTTAAATAATAAGGAACTGATATTTTTTTGCTATATTATTTTTGGTATGGGTATTTAGGGCGAACTACATATCATTTATATTTATATACATATCGATCACTATAATTATATGTTGTAGGTTTACATGTAGGTCGTAGGTAGTAACCTACTCGACATAGATAAAATGTATACCTATAACATAATACATTAAGTTTCACGCCTTCTATTCAAGAGGGTCAGGCAGAATCTACAGAAAGGTGGCGTTCTCCTATAACTTCGTTGCTTTTCATACGTGTTTGACAAAATACAAAAAAAGCTTCTTACGGCAATAAACACCATTTACCACAAACCCAATGCTGATCCTAGGTGTCTGGAGGATGTCCAGGAACCAGTACAAATAAAGCACACAAAAATAAACAAATGAATCGATGGTTCCTATTAACAATGTCGGTTATGCATTTTTACCAATATTAACTTTTTTACATAAATACGATCACAATAAAAAGGTCTATAGTTGCGTAATTTTTTTTTAACTATGGTATTTAGCCAGTTTTAAAGATAATATTGTCGGTGGTATTAACCTTGTCCGCGCAACAGCTTTAGTAGTAAAACGAACTTTGAACTGCTCTACTGAACAGTAGTCTTTTTGCAAAACCGAAATTGTTAATAGGGACCATCGGAATATTCTTTTATTTGTTGGTTTCTGTGTGCTTTTCTCTATAGCTCTCTATATTTGCTAAATAATATAGATTATTAAGTACATGTTAACGTCTTACCCAATAACTGAGTCGTGGAGGTTAATTATGATAAGATAAGATAAGATTTCTTTATTCGTTTAAACATTGTATACATACAAGTGCATGCAAGATATTATATTATTTCAGTCCAGTCATGTCTAGCCGTAAGAAGCGGCGTACAATATCTATCAATATCAATATTTTCATGCATACAAGAATTTAACACATAAAAGAATTAACAATAAGAGAAATCAATAAAAAAAAAAAAACATTTATATTACACTTACAAAATTTATAAATTTGAAAATATTATTATTTAAAAATGACAAAAATTATATTTAAATACATTTATTCGTGGTGTCAGGAAATAGATAAAATTATTCAATAAAAAAAAAAAACACTTTTTCGGCTAGAAATTCGGAGACACTATAATAAGCTTTTTGCAAAAGAAAACATTTTAATTGACGCTTGAATGCCTCACTATTCAGCTCTTTCCAACGTTTAGGTAATCTGTTAAAAGTAGTAGGCGCCATACAGACGGTACTTTTGCGCATGAGTGCCGTTTTTGCTGGATATATACTCTAACAATGGTCCTATCCCGTCTGTTACGCGGTACAGTTTCCTGTAGACGCGGAAATAAATTGGGGTTTGTTTTAACAAACATTGCGGTTTCTAGGATATACATACAAGCAAGAGTTAAAATATTGTACCTTTTAAAATATGGTTTACATGTATCGATCGTTTTTAGGCCAAACATAGATCTGATGCATCTCTTTTGGGCCTTAAATGCCGTGTTAGCGTCAGTCGAATTTCCCCAAAATATGATGCCGTATCTAAGATGAGTCGCAACTAAGCCGTGATAGGCCGCAATCAATGTATCTACATTCACAATTGCAGCTAGAGAGTGCAATGCAAATGCAGAACTACAATTTTTTTTGCCGAGGTTCTCGATTTGTGGTTTCCAGTCAAGTTTTTCATCAACTATTCGTCCAAGGAATTTGGTAGTATTTACGGTTTCAACAATTTTATTATCTACATTTATGTCCAAATTTTCTATAGTCAATCGTTGTTTAAAATGTATGATTTTAGTTTTATCTAAATTAATCTTTAAATTATTAATGTTTAACCATTCCATTAAAGATGTCAAGGTATTGTATATGTCAAGTTTATATTGGTTCATGTCATTGCTATTATTTGAAATTGTCACCGTACTATCATCTGCAAATAGAGTCATAGGGTGTGGAATTGATTTTGGCAAGTCATTTATGTATAGTGTAAAAAGTGGAGGTCCTAATACACTACCTTGTGGCACACCAAAAGTAGTTTCACGTTCATATGATAAGTATATCTCTTCCTTTTTTGTGGTTATATTAATTCTCGTGATTTCGGTCTTTTGCTTTCTAATGTCTAAGTATGATTTAATTTAATTAAGAACATTACCTCTTATCCCATATGCCTCAAGTTTTTTAATTAAAATGTCATGGTTTATATAGTCATATGCAGTCTGACCATGGAAAAAAAGGTTAGAATGGAAGCTGACCCTAACTGGTGAAAAGGCTAGGTAGATTGATTAATTTTAAGTAAGAACATGGTGGTGGGAATTTATTCAAGAAATCGCAGTATTCGACGTTTTAATTATGCAATTTATAGTTTTTAGCAGAAAACGATTACAAATGCAAGATTACTAAAACGTTATCCTAAAAAGTAAAATGGTAGTAGGCGACAGACAATCGGCTAAGTGGAGGCGGTACTCGTTACCCACTCGTTTTTTTTTATGTCTGTAGGCGTCAGACGATGTCCATGTGGGCAGAGAGCCGAGCCTAAAAATAGATAATTGAAAGATTGGGATTAGACATGGGGGGTCAAATTCTATTCGAAAATTTCGTATTGTAAGTTTATAAATAGTTATTTAGTCGTTACGCGTAGTTAGAAGCCCGAAAGTCTGATCGATCCGATTAAGCTATGGTTACCGCGGTTGGTGAGTGGATAGATGACCATCTTTACATACCAAGACCCCTCCGTGCTTGGGAAAGCATGGTAAGCCGTTGGTCTCGGCTGTAATTTATGAAACTATAATAGTCGTTACGGGTCGTCGGAAGCCCGAACGTCTGACAACCAGCATTGCCAAGGGGTACCGTACCTATCGTGTTACCTGGTAACTGGGATGTGGAGGTCAGATAGCAGTCACTCCACGTATAGTACTGTCCACCACTGGATCCGCCCCGACATAGTTTGGAATAGGCGAGGTAAATTATGACGATAATAGTTAATGAATAGGCTACCCAAGTTTTAAAAATATATTTCAATTACAAACTCTTTAAAAGGAACACATAAATCTAAAACCAAATTTAACCGGCCTAAAAGGACCCGTGCATATTAACATTAATTATACATAAACTCACAATAACGTTGACGCGGTATCGCGGCACATCGCGCCACATCGCGGGAACGCGCGGTATAAATCGCGCTAATGCATGTATTATGCAAACAGACAGAACTTCTCATATCTCCGTGTGGCAATGTTTTAGTCTACTTACCGTGGCGTAGATTAGCTTTTCGACCCCTACTAGTAGTGTGAAATCCTTATTATTTTGAACTTTGAAAAATGTATTTAAAGCGAAATTTAATGCTCTCTGCTGGAACACAGTAGGCCTTCTCTCGACGAACGCACCTTAAAAAGATTTTTTCTAGTTAAAGGGTTTCCATCTTTATTTATTATAGCTTTTGGTCCGCAGCTTCTCCCGCGTATAATATATATAAACCTTCCTCTTGAATCATTCTGTTTATTGGTGAAAACCGCATTAAAATGTGATGCGGAGTTTAAAAGATCTAAGCGTACAGACGCGAGAAGTGACTTTGTTGTTTTATTCTGTATAACCTTTAAACTGCCGAACTGTCAAATGGGGTAATTAGATATACTGCCGATGACAGTTATTGGCCACGCCCCCTTTCGGACTACTTGCGTTTAAACCCCGATTTCAGGTTATTTACAAAAAAAACCTTTGCATAAAGCATCAATGAAATGGAATAATTAAATAGAATTATTGCTTTCTTTTACTTCCTTAAGAAAAGAAGAAAGACAAGGACGCAATTTAAGCGAACACGTTGAATACAAGACGGCGCTGTTCATTGTCTTAGCGTTATAATAAGCTGCTTGTTTGCAAACTCAGCACTTATAAATAAAGAAATGACAAAGTGTATGGACTGTTCTAAACGTGTCTGACGGAAATGTAAACAAATAGTTCACGTGTGCCTAAATGTTCTAATTCTATAATGTATTTCATTTGACAATAACCTCAATTTGCGGCGATTATTTTTCAAATAAAATCTAATAATATTATTCAAACAATCATCATCGTCATCCTCATTTCAGCTCAAAGACGTCCACTGCTGGACATAGGCCACCCGAATATGCCCCCCCTCCCCATAATCCCCACGCTTGGCAGGTGGGGTGGTGGAAAAGTTTTTGACATTTGATTGTCGCCGATATCAGACTGCCACTAGATTTTGAATATTTAATATAACGAGAGATGGCCTTTTTTTATGGGTGGGAAATCATCAAATGACGTCTCTCACTCTGGGCGCAGCGGAAGGGCGTGTCAGACTTTTACTGAGTAAAACCCACCTGTGTTCCTTCAGTTGCCCATATGCCAGGGCCAAGGTCACTCTTTCGAACAGATCTCGCGACCCTGGCAGGGTTTCTAAATGCTCAGTTTAACACTGAGAGTAGAAAATTCAGTGTACGTTAAAATGGGTCTTCCGCTCTGGGTGGACACATATCCGTGGTGGACACCCAGAGCGGGAGACGTCTTTTGATGATTAAACACCCCCCAATAAAAGCATTGAGAAACCAACAGAGCACCCAGCACCTTAAAAAAGGCACTGTTCGATTTTGTACCCTCGGCGCTGAACAGTGGGTTGAAGATCTCTTGAGCAAAAATACCGCCACGATATTCTACGTCCGTGTGATCGTAGACTTTAGAGTATACACCATTATCATCATCGTCATCATCATTTCTGCCGAAACACGTCCACTGCTGGAAAGGCCTCTCCCAATTTGAGAGGGTTTGCCATGATCGCCACGCTTGACAGGCGAGTTGGCGATCGCAGTATAGTGGTAAAATGCATTGAGAACGGTGTTGCCCATTCTCTAGTAAGTCCTTTAGTCGCCTCTTACGACACCCACGAGAAGATATGGGATGGTGCTATTCTTTACGTCCGGCATCGGCACCATACGGAATTCCGGCACCATTCAAACAATATTAGTTGCAAAAAGTGCTGAGATATAAAGTTGATACTATTCATACACGAAATATTTTAAGAGGTACACCTGTAGGTGGTAAAGAAGCTATAGACGCAAAAAGAAAAATTTTATCTAAGCGTTTTTGAATTTTCGTAACTATTATAATTTTAAAACTGCTTGAGACGTTTTGCATAAAACCTTTACGAGGGGGGCGACCGGACAGCGCGAGCGCGGTCACTACAGTAACTAGAGTAATGGATGTTAAAAATAAGAAGGAGCCAGTATTTCTTATGTGCGTCAAATAATTTATAAATTATAATTTAATAATTATAATTATTTAATATTATTTTAATAATTTATAATTTTGAAAAAATACATTTTGACAATTTTTTTTCGTTGCTATAGTTTCTTTCTACAGGTGTACCTCTTTAAATATTTCGTGTATGAATAGATACACCTTATACATATACAGATGAATGTGTTACTTATTCCCTATAATGAATGAGTGATTGTGAAAGAAATTTAATATGAACATGACTTGTGTACACTTTTGTCAGATACTTTTGGAATACACTTTAAACAGTATACCCGGCCGTAGATGTGGATAATTGAGATTCCAACACTCCAAGTTCGTATAATGTCGTCTCCTTCACTCATACCTGTGTTTCTCTCTATTTCTTTCTAACGCATGATATGTAATTTTTACGCACGGGTACTGTTTATTAAGCTCTCAGTGATTCGTGATCTCCTGGTAGGTGCATTGTTTAATGAAGTGCGTTGGGTGTAAATTACACTCCGGAACGTGTCAATGTTATTATGTTTGTTAATCCATCTAATAAGCTATAGTGCCCTGGTAGCGATCCAACTTAGGCGGCGGGAATCAAGGTAGTCAAATGTATCATTGGGTAAACAGAAGGTTGGCAAACGGAATGTCGGTAGAAATAAAGGTGATGTGTTCCTATTTACCTAACTGAGGTGTTAGTGAAAAGGAAGATGTTATAAATATTAAAATCACGCAACGGACTGCAAAAAAAAACACTACAATGTGAAAAACAAATCGGAAGTCGTTGTCTTTGGTTTTATATTTTCGTTCTCTTGTCCCCGAATTCTGACATTAAAGTTAATAATAATAATAATAAAAGCCTTTATTAACAATCTTACAATTTATAATTCATCTTATCTCTAAACTTATTTTTTACTACGAATGTTTAGATATTTTTTTTCTTATTTGACACCGGTTCCTCGATTGTCTTGCTTTCCAGCATAGGCCTCCCCAAGTGATCTCCACAAGCAACGATCTCTTGCTTTCCTCATCCAATTCGTACCTGCTAACTTTTGAATATCGTCTTCCCATCTACGATACTGTCTGCCTTTTCTTCTAATTTTATATTTTGGACACCATTCTGTCACTTCTTTGGCCCATTTCCCCATCTGACTTCTAATTAAATGGCCTGCCCAAACTGACATTAAAGTTAGTTTTCTTTAAATTGTTTTGTTTTGGAAGTCGGTAGTTTTTTTTTCTAAATTAACTAATTAACTATTTTATTTTTGAGTTTTTTGTTGTGAAACCTATCCCGCACAAAATCTGTATATATTAAATAATACTGATAGCAAACAAGTTTAACTTCGACTGGCCTGTTAGTCTAGTGGTTAGTGACCCTGACTGCTAAGACTGAAGTTGTGGGTTCGATTCCCACCCAGGACAAATCTTTGTGTGACGAGCACAGTCACTTGTTTTGTGTCTGGGTGTAATTTATCTATAATATGTATGTATTTAGAAATATATAAATATATTTATTAGTTGTGTGGTTGCCATAGTACAGGCTCTGCCTAGTTTGCGATCAGATAACGTTGTGTTGGTTGTCCTAAGATATTATAAACTTCATCAACATACACTAAGTGGAAAAAATAACTTATTCTAGAAGCTTACTCAAAAATGACAAATCAGTACTATTACAAACTTATAAGGGACCACTTTATAATCAAACAAAATAAGATGTTTTGAAATCGCAAACGGAAAAAACTTTTTAACAAAAAATTAAACCGCCGAAAAAACAGAAAAGCAAAAAATAATAAACCTTAAAATTATGAGTCGGCGCTTTGAGTGATCTTAGTTCATTGATTTTTCAGCGCCGACTCAAAATTTTAAGGTTTATTATTTTTTGCTTTTCTGTTTTTTCGGCGGTTTAATTTTTTGTTAAAAAGTTTTTATTTTGTAATTTTTTCGTGGCTTCAATGTACTAATAATACTTGGCAAGGTATACCCTATCCAATGAAAAAAGAATTATCAAAATCGGACTACTGTGTACAGAGTTATGCGTGGTTATACATTACAATCAATGAGTGAACAATCAATCATCTCCTGTTTGCCGACCCTTAGTTTTCCAAATTTATATGGGACCATCCTTGGAGTATACCCTTTCCAATAAAAAAAGAATTATAACAATCGGACTACTATGTAAAAAGTTATGCGTGGTCATACATAAAAAAAAAAATATATATATACGCTTCGTATTGATAACCTCCTCCGTTTTTTTGCGTCGGTTAAAAATACAACCATATTGAGAACCTCCTGTTTTTTAGAAGTTGTGTAAATATGATAAGACAACATTGAAAATCATCGTTGTTCGTGATACGGTCGATTCGCTTAGTATTTGGATCATAATGAATTTCTAAAACCAGTTTCTTATTAAGAGCCAACAAAACATCGTTAGTCATAAGCAGTTAATGCCCTACATGGGCTTATAAATATTCATGAGAATATTTACGCTTTGAATTCGGCGTCTTTCGTTAAAAATTTAGGTATGGGTACAGTTTAACCTTGAAGTGGACTAACCTATTAGATATATCGTAGGATTACGGTTTTACGATGAGACTATGTATGATATAGTATTTTGTGTTGCTCTAGAACTGTCTTGAACTTGGCTTGATTTTAAGCATGATAAATTAAAAAAAAAAACATCATGAATTTAGTTTGTCGTAGTTGCGTTGGAGAAAATTTTAGTTCAACTAAATTCGTCAGCTCTTATTTATTTCCGTCTCTTTCTTATTTCATTAGAAGTAAGAAGACAGCAATAACCTATGTTAAGTGTAGTTGTTACACAATAGTATCAAAACCATTACCAAATATTTTTAAAGGTAAACTTTATAATTTGGACATAGTAACCAGGAATTAATAACCATAATTTAATAAGCGAACCGTGTTAGGCAACTTCTCACGAACCCTCAAATAAAATAAGCCTCTCCCTAATATCATTACGGCACATTAATAAAGGGATATTTATGCCACTAGGTTAAATATCCAAGTGTCCCTTGAGAGAAAGTTCAAAGTGATTATGTCAACGCTAGGCACTATCAAATTAAGGGCCGTTTTTAATGAATTCCGTTTCAATTTCGTGTATGTTATGTTGGGAAACTTTGTAGGGGATATAACGTATTGCTATTAACTCTGTTTGCTTCAGAAAGATGGGTTGAATTTTAGTTTGGTGTTTGGGTTTTAAAGTTTGATGCTTTATTTTATTTTTTATTTTATTTCTTAAGGATAACAAACAATTGCGCAATAATGCTTAATATTAAGGTACAGATATTGTCAAAACACTTAAGTAATAACGCAACCAGCATCGTTATCCACATAATAATTAAACTTAAAAAAAAAAAAATAGTTTGAACAAGGTACAAGCAAACTTAGCAAACAAATTGTGTATTATAGATTAACTATTGTGTCTTGTGAAATAAACTTGTGACAAACTAGATGTGAAAAGATAAGAACTGAAGCTATGTTTTATTTAAAAAGGATCTTTACGAATACATTTTTTAAACTGTTCGAATGACAATGCAAATAAGTCAATATCAGCAAAATTATCGCTTTGGCGACGATCGTAGCTAGTAGGGAATAGATGCAATCTTTTTGCATTCTAGCTCTGCTGGTATAAATTTGGATACATTATTCTCCCATACCTATTAACACTGTGAATGAATGTGAAACCATTGTAAGAACCAATTATTTTAAAAAGAGAAACGATGGACGTTCTTGTCGGGTCTTCTCCGTAGGTACAATACGATGCTTTGGAATGGGCAACTAGTTCATATTATTGATTGGCCGCCCTCTTGACAATACAAAAGTGACTGTAACTAGTTTATTTGAAATAAGAGTAGAAATGCTCGTATTACCCTAAACATAGTGGAGAAACCGAGGCCTCAGATTTTTTTGGATGAGTTGATCAAAGTTTTCTTATACCTACGTATGTTTGCATCATAACATGGGTATTACCTATTCCTAAAATAATTGCGCCTACCTACGATAAAAAGACAACTTATAAACTTCCAAAGGACGAGGCGATCTAATTTAAGGCAGCCCACGATCAGTAATCTTAAAAAACTCAAAATCTCAGGGATTTACCTAACGAAAACTTACAATAACATAAAATGGGAAAGAAAATCCTCCCTTAAATACACTATTTTCTCACGAAACGTCCCTTAGAATCTAAATCGGTAGTTTGGGATAAAGCTACGCGTACACGGGCGATTTATTTCAGCAATTATTACCAAAGGGAGGGGAGAAAACTTTTTAATTGACAAAATTTTTATTTGCATTGGTAAATATAGTATAGTGTATCTAAATATGATACTTTTTTTGTTGGGTGGGCTTTTCCCGCTCTGGGTGGAGATTTTACTGACTAAAACCCACCCGTATTCCTTCATTTACTTGTACCAGGGCCACGATAACTCTTTCAAACAATTCTGTTACCCTGGCAGCCTTAATATAGCACTGTATATTCTATCATAGTTTGGGTAATTTTGCTTTTAATAGTTTCATATTTTTTGTACTGCAAATAAATGAAAATTCAATTCAATTTTATTTCACGAACAATTCACATTGTGTTTGAAAACTATAAACTATATAAAATAAATAATAAATAAAAAAAAACAAACTCATTAAAATTATAAACTAAAACATTAATAATGCAACAAAATCTCTAATATGAAAAATTAAAAAAAGACAGTACAATTAAAAAGTTCAATATCATTACAGTTGCTATTACATATGTACTAATATTACCCAGTCTCACATTAACTAATATAAAAAAAATAAAACGTGGATAAGTCATCGTCTATTGAATAAAGACATTTCTCCAATAGGAACACTTGAGTCTTGACTTAAATGAGCTCTTGTACATCTACTCTTCATTTTGGACATTATAAACAGCGGAAGCCCATGGATATGAAAGGTATTCATGGGTTTGCGCTATTTATTATGTTTCTCTATATTGCTTCACATCGCTCCTTATCGCCTTGTTATTCCCACTTTATACAACTGTCAACCGACAACCGACCGAGCATACGGGCAATTTAACTCAACAACAACTTGACAACAATTTAATTTAGTACATATTTAATTGCCACGCCAAGAAGAAGCAGTTGACTTATAATTTCCCTGACTTTACAAATTTATCTATACCAACAATTGCAACAATCTACAAATTGTTGTACGTTGCTCATTGCTCGAGCCGTGTACTCGAGCTTTAACTTTTGTACCGGCAGTCATTTTCGCCGGTCACTTATACCCGCGTTTCTATTCAATATAACACTCCTGCGGACGTTAAAGGGTTGCGGGGCTTGTGTTGGCTCAGTGATCGCGTACCTTGTGATAAATTGTTGGTTTGCTGTTAGAGAAATAAAGTGTGCTTTACGGTTGGATCATATTGTAGCGATACTTGCTTTTGGGTTCGATCGCGGATAAAGGTTTCCCGAAGGAATATCTGATAGAAAAACTTGCTCAGTATCATATTATTGTAAATTTAATACTCAATATCTTTATTGCTTTGCAATAATGTGTACTTACTAGAGAATGGGCAGCAGCGTACTCTATGCATTTTACCACCATACTGCGATCGCCAACCCGCCTGCCAAGCGTGGCGATTATGGCAAAGCCCCCCAAATTGGGGGAGGCCTAAGTCCAGCAGTGGACGTCTTACGGCTGAAATGATGATGATGATGAATGTGTACTTAGGTGGTAACTATATGAATAATTTAGGTTATTATGAACCCTGTAGTGCACAGCAAAAAGGTAGGTGAGAGCGAGCCCTGTTTTAGGAGATCAATCAAATCAGCCTATCGCAGTCCACTGTCCTCGACATAGCCCCCCCCCCCCCGCTAGGTGGACAACGACTTAAAGACAGTGGCTGGGGCAGAGTGGATGCGGAAGGCGGAGGACAGGGTGTTGTGACGCAGCATGGGAGAGGCCTATGTCCAGCAGTGGACTGCGATAGGCTGAGTTGATTGATTGATGCTATAAGTTGAAGTAACAAAGTTGCACTGTCTAAAATGTCTTTAGGAGATACAAGAAGTTGTATGTTGCAGGAAGAAAATTGCATTGAGCAAGCATTCAATGGGATTCAATGAACTAAGATGGTTGTGTTGATGATATTAGAAATTATAATTCTGTAAAGCTATATTTGTAAGTCACAAATCATTTTGTAATCAACCTGAAACTGAGCTGCATATTGCAAAAAAAGGAAGAAATAAGAACTTCGCGGGGTACCTTTTCGCAACTTAACATTTTCAGTATTCCACACTATAATTAAATCTTTGACTCGAAACTTGTCCATTAAATAAATGATAATTGATTATTGTTATTTCTGTACATAGTTTTGTACAAACACTTTTACACGTCAAACATATTTTTAAAATTAGATGAGGTGGGCGTTTCCTGTCGACAGTAGTAGTACTCTAGTAAGTAGTACTCTGAGAAGAAAGGCCTAAACAAACTCAGAGGTCACAGTCACCTCACAGTTTCGAAGTCCTGACATAATCTTGTTCACATCATGTGAAGACCATGTAGAATGGTGTCTGAAAAGGTCTTTTGATGAAAGAACATACAGATGGACTGAACTTGTCCAGTCAGTGCACGCATTTGTAAATTATCGTGCTTATCTCAATTACACCAAAATTCAGCATAACTCAATTACACCAAAATTCAGTAACATCCCTTTTTTTGTTTGTGGGAAATCATTATATGATGGCTCCTGCTCTGGGCAGAGAGGGAGAGCGTGCCAGACTTTTACTGACTAAAACCACCCATGTACCTTCAGTTGCCTATATGCCAGGGTCACGGTAACTTTTTCGAACAAATCTCGCGACCCTCACAGGTCAGTGACAACCCTAAAGTCTTGTACTGAAACAACAGAACTCAATGTAATAATTGTACCTAATAACACTCAATTAAAGGTAGGGTAGGTACTTAATGTACTACATAGTAGGCTAGCAATAATTTATTAGGTATGTCGGACCTTTATTATAGGTCCTAACCTAATGTTATTGCTGTTAGAAACAGGTACGAGTGGATAATATTATGTTCCTATTATTGAGAGCGTTACTATTTAGGGTTTCATTTATGAAGCTTGGTTTTGAACGTAATGCTTTTCAAATGAATGTAAATGACTTCTTTAGTCATCATCATCTACTTAGGCTTTTCTTTACGAAGTTTGGGTCGGCTTCTTCTCTTAATGGATGCAGTTGAATACCAACACTTGACATGGAGCGACTTCCTGTCTGACCTTCACACCACTTGAAGTATTTAGTATACAGTACTGATATTATAAAAAATGGATGATTATTCGATTTTTTTCTCTTTAATATAATTTTTATCTTAATACTAACTGAGCCTCGTGGTTTACTCGCATAAGTGTCGATCCCGTGAAAATTTCGAGATAAAAGTATCTGCTATACTAATCCAAGTCATGGTCTACTCATATGCTAAGTTTCAGCCAAATCCGTTCAGCTGTTTTAGCGTGAAAGCGGTACAAACAAACATGGAAAAAATCTGTTTTTTTCTTCTTATAATAAATAGTTGAGACAAGGAGCGTCACAAGCGTCAAGACACTTTGGTTTCAGAAAACCTTACAACTTTCAACTACCTATAATTTAATGGAATTGAATATTGATTAGGCTCTCAGACACGCCAGTAATCCTATCACTACCCCAGACATAGGCCTTTCTCACAAAACCCAATCTAATAACACTAATAACCTAGAACTTTCACATGTCACCCTCTACGATAAGAAGTTTAAACTTAAGGGCTCAACGTTTAATCTTGCCTATCTCAACCCGCACTACAACCCACCCACTCAAATTATGCGCCTTGAAGGAATATCATCATCATCATCATTTCAGCCGTAAGACGTCCACTGCTGGACTTAGGCCTCCCCCAATTTGGGGGGCTTTGCCATAATCGCCACGTCAAGGAATATAATGTAATATAAAAGACAGAAAAAATGTCATGGCAGGATATTTTTAATTGATAAGAATAAAGTTATTGGGACTCATCATTTTAGCCGAAAGACGTCCACTGCTGGGCATAAGCCGCCCACAAAATGGGGGGCGGGGGGGTTGCTGTAATCGCCACGCTCGGCAAACGGGTTGGAAATCGCAGTATAGTGCTAAAAATATATAGAGAACGCTGCTGCCCATTCTCTAGTAAGTCCCGTAGTCGCCTCTTACGTCACCTACGGGAAAAAAATGGGATGGTGCTGTATTCTATGTACGATATTAATTGCATTGTGACTAAAAAACACACAATTAAACGTTTTTCTTCATTTTTGTAAATGATACTCTATTACATAGGACTTAAAGCATATTTTAGGCAAAAATCTGCCTATCCCTGCTCGAATTACAGGCGTGGCGTCATGTATTACGAGTTTAAAAGATATTGTGACCTATAGGTTTGTTTTGGTTTTTCTTCTGAGAGTATTCAGATAGGAAACGTCGACCTCATCTAGTTTTATTTATTTTCTTTATGTTACAGAGTTTGTGTATTCCAAAATTGTTTGGTTCATAATATGTTTCCCTGTATAACTAAGATAAGTATAAAACATGCGAACAGACTACAGACTAAGAAATATTTAAATACAGTAGGCGCCACGCAGTCAGGTTCAATTTTAGCTATATTACTTATTCACTTAAGCTTACATTTTAAAGTTAAATAAAATAAGAAACAAAAAAAAAAGTTTGAATATTAAGTTGTAGATTTATTGCAGTCAAATATATCCACTTGATAGTAATATATGTTATAAATTCGAGCAATATGGGTCGATACACAATTTTGGCGTTATTAATCGAATGCCGAGGCACGTATCAGCATCGTAGGTTTTAATAAAATATGAATGACGTGTAAAAGTGTTTGTGCACACACGTCCTTACAGAAATAAAATATTTTTTTATTTATCATTGATGTTCTCACAATCATGACCCTTGTAAAGGTCAAAGGTCACGCACCGATATCTAATAATGATAGAATTTCTTACGTCGTCGTTTGCGGTATCGACTTCGACCTTTCCCGTGGTATATTTTCTAAAGACGCCACTATTTAAACGAACAGACTTTACTTACAACCCCAACCCCCTTGTTTACACCTTCCGCTAACACCGGCATCCACTCCTTTAGGTTACATATGGAAATTTAACGATCCACCGAACAGGTGACCCGGGTTATAGGCGAAAAAACCTGACTATAACGTGCTTTATTGCCCCATTGTTTTAATGGAAATTAGAATATGTTAGGGGAAATATTCAGGTCACCCAGCGCGCTATGGAGCGGGCTATGCTGGGATTTTCTTTGAAGGTTAATATCGGGAAAGGACGTTACCCGAAAAAGAGCCGGAGTTACCGATATAAATTGCAGAGTAAGCAAGCTGAAGTGGCACGAAGTCGGCCATGTCTATCGTAGGATCGATGGCTGGTGGAGTAGACGTAGTGTGGGACATTCCTCGGATAGATAGACCGACGACCTCAAAAAAGGTAGCTGGGATAGTCTGGATGCGAGGTGGAGGACAGGGTGTTGTAGTGCAGCATGGGAGAGGCCTTTGACCAGCAGCGGACTGTGATACGCTGAGTTTGTTGCGCGAGAATATTTTAGGCTGTCGATAGGGGTAAGTGTGTATTCTAAGTGAGGTAGTAAAGCGTTATAGTTTTTATTGGCTGTGCTTTAGTGAAGCGAGTGGATTAAAGAATAAGAATTATAGTGTAGCCTAGGATATTCGTTTGGCGAGAGAGATGGTGGGTCTAAGCCCGTTATATCGACTTATTTGAAAGGGTTACATAGATCTGTACTGATAATCCCTCTCAATATTATTTGGAGTCCTGAGTTTGACCAGAAGTTAGTTTGTTTATCCAGATTTTACATTAACCTCGCTGTTATTTGGGTCCCGTACTTTTACCCATCTGGAATTTATCTTCATACGTGTGTACTTGTTTTATAAACCACCTAAAGTAGAACCATACATTTTATTTTACCTTCACAAGGACTTCATAAAAATGAAAGAACTGTTGTCACATTTCATCAAAATAAGTTCCTGACTACTTAAGTCGTCCATAACAAATGACACTCATAAATGCCCAAGTAGGTGTAAAACATTACCCTCGATTTGGCATCTCGCTTGTGTAAACAATATTTATGCGATTTCAAACTGCGCTGCTAATGCACCCGCCAGTGGCTGGCGCCAGCGGCTGTGTCAGTGTGAACGAGACTTTAAATCACTTGCTTGGATATAAGTTTTTTTTCTTGAAATGGTACTGAATTTTACGAATAGTGCGTTTGAATATTTTTGAGGATTAACCAGATAGACTAGTGTGCAGTGACTACATTGGTTTTGGTGCTTATGTGTCAAGGCCTTTATGATCAAGACGTCTTTAGTTAGTGTTGCGGTTGGTCCGTGGATGGGTGACCATCTATACATATCAAGACCCTTACGTGCCTCGGAAAGTACGTTAAGCCGTTGGTCCCGGCTGTCTTTCGTAGATCTTAGACAGTCGTTACGGGTGAAAAGCCCGAAAGTCTGACAAACAATCTAAACAACGGGTATCGTATTACCCAGTAACTGGGTTGTGGAGGTCAGATAGCAGTCGCTCCACGTCATATTGGTATTCAGTTGCATCAGGTTAGACTGGAAGCTGACCCCAACATAGTTGAGAAAAGGCTAGGTGAATGATGAGATGCTGATGTTATTATTGTAATATTATGCTTGAATTTCACTGGCATCTGGAAAACTACAAAACTACTGCGAGACAGACATATATAATTGTGATTAATAATATTATTTTCATACATCCTTCAATAAGCAGCAAGTTTTCAACGTTTATTTTTCAAGAAGCAAACAGTTCTTCTAGCTTATTTTTTCACCACATCACGAATGTCAAGTTAATAAGTCTAATATCTCTAAAACATTCTCTAAAAAATATACCTACACCGTCTAACGCTAAATGGAGCAGCAGAGGTTATCGAAGTGCGTGTAGGTCAGGCCGTCAAAGGTGCTCACTGCATAAGTAATGTGCCACCGTTACTTATCTTAATGTCCCGTTTCCTTCTACACTTTTTACCGACCGTTTAACATTACGTGTCGGTAAAACAGGCTTTTTATGACAACTGTCTTCGCTGGGTGATTCGTTAGTGTCTTTGGATTACGCTGAAAAACTTTCTTTTTTTTTCATTAAGGCTGTAAGAAATGTTCTAGATCCGGATAGTATTTTTATGAGAGTTAAATTATGTGGTTATTTAAATAAAAATGTTATATGTTTGTGAAGGAATTATGAACTGCTTAATAAAAAGTGTTTTGTAATGACAACACATCTGCAATGCCTGGTTTTGTAGATAATTATCATGTTGTTGGGACAGGTCAGCTCAAAGCTGCAATAGCCCTTTCTTCAAAAGGCTCTTCCAGACATGCTTCGGCATTGTTAAATTCACTTAAAATCTTAATAATTTAATGTTTGGACTATAAAAGAGAACATAACCTCTGTGTTTGTTTAGGCATTTCTTATCAGGGATTTGTTAGCTAGACAGCGCGGGCACCATCTAGTTATAAAATGTTTACCACTAAAATATTGATATGTTGAAGTGTCTTAAAATAACCAATTACATAATTTACATTTCATTTTATTTCTTGTGGTGGTGACCACTTACCATCAGGTCATTATCTGGCTGCTTTTTCCCAACTATTTTGGGATCGGCTTCAACTCTAACAGGATGTAACTGAATGCCAGTATTTTACATAAAGCGACTACCTATCGGATATCACCATCCAATTACTGGGTAATACGTATACGATACCTCTTAGTAAGACTGGTTCACAGACTTTCTAACTTCTGTGTACCCGAAACGACTAACAAAGATCTAAAACTGACAGCCGGGACCGATGGCTTACCGTGCTTTCTCAAGCATGTCAATCAAATTAATAAACCCCATGACGTATTAGATACAGCAGAAGGCCAAAACATTCATTCGTTCTATTTTTAAATCAGTGCACCAAAGACAATGTAATTACGGTCAACGATTTTCTATTTGACAAATAACTCACGGCTTCCTCCCTGAACCCTTCAAAAGGATATATCGAGATGTGAAACTCAATGAACCATAAAGAATGTGTATACAAATTTATATATTTTCCTGTTTTCTTGTATAATAAGGGAGCGTGTTTTCTTGGGTCTCATCATTACTGGTTGTTCTGAAGTAGGATCCGGTTTTCGCATAAATAATTACATGTTTCCTTTCAATGAGTATTATCTTAGACTCCATATCGAATGCTCTTGAAAGGATGTTTGTGTAGAAATCTTTCAAAATGAAATGTTTTGGTATAGTAGTGATTCTGTCTACAATATTTTAAAGGCAAGTAAATGATGTTGTCAATACAGGTGAGTGCTCAATGCTTGTTCCTTTCATTGGTCCCTCGCTCTCTCACTTTCGCTCTCTCGCACCCAAAAATTATGCAGTTTTTACTAGTTTAAGTACTAAAGATAGGAAATATGGAATAATTTGATTAAATTCTAAAAATATGGGCTTAACCCTAAAATATGGAAAAATATGGATTCTAAAAACCTCATTTTCCAGCTCAAACCATCATAATTTATGTAGAAAACCAAATAATTAATGCAAATAATTCAAATAAAAAATTTGTGTTTACATATTTATCCGAGCCCTAGTCATAAGATACCTATTTATAGTTTTCAAAGTACTATAAACCCTTTGGACTTATCCTTAGCGGAAACCGGGTAATATTGCCCTTTTGCCATTAACCAGTCAAAAATGCAGCCTCCGGACTGCTATTAAGAATTCCAGATAGAAAAATCCAATAACACTTTGCCCCACCTGGGAATTAAACCCATATGGGATGGTATAACGGTTACAGTTTTGTAGGTTAATACTCCTTAAGAATCGATTTCACAAATAAACCAGGGCTATGAAAATTTAAGGGGAGTAAAAAAACTTTCTCCTTTACGTTACGTTATGCGTTATGTAATCGTTCGTAAGGAGTAAACTTCAGTCGTGCATCGGAGCTGACACACTCCATTTTTAAACCGACGAAAAAAAACGGAAGAGGTTATCAATTCGACGCGTATATTTTTTTTGTTTTTTTTTTTTTAATGTATGACCACGCATATCTGTTTACATAGTAGTCCGATTGTGATAATTATTTTTTTATTGGAAAGGGTATACTCTCAAGGTGGTCCCATATAAATTTGAAAAACAAAATCGAACCCTAAGGGTCGGAAAACAGGGGATGATTGATTTTTCACTCACTAGTTGTAATGTATAACCACGCATAACTTTATACAGTGTAGTCCGATTTTGATAAATTCTTTTTTCATTGGTATACCTTGCCAAGTATTATTAGTACATTAAAGCCACAAAAAAATAAAAAATAAAAACTTAACAAAGTTTTTTCTTTACGATCCGACCCTTATAATAATTATTTTAATCTATTTATAGAAATCACATTCATCTATAGTCCTTATACCAACATTATACAATTTCCCTAGCCCATTCTATACATACATACCACATCGCATATCTTCCTACACAACCAACCCCCACTTATTACTCACACAATCGCTTTTGTTCCCTTTATTAGTAACATCGTCTGTTATTGGGCCTAGTTCATTATATCTGAGGTACTGTAGCTAGGCAGCCGGCTTATTGGGCCCACCAATAACGGAGTATTAGATTCTCTGATAGATTTGATCATTTATTGTTGTAGGGAAATGGTCTATTGTTCTGTTTGTTGTTAGATTAATCGGATATGTATAATATGTATAATTAGACAATATTGTTCGTCTTGCTGGTACACAGATCTTCTCTCTTTTGAGAGAGAGCTGGCCGTGATCGACCACGCGGGCCTGGGCCCGCGTGGTCGATCACGGTGGTCGCGCGGTCGACTGGTGCGGTTTGTTAGATGTCACAGTCAATAACATATATATCACGGTACCTATTACAATATTGAGTAAGCTGTCACTGTTTCTCTTTTCTCAATACATAGAATTGTATGAAGTTCAACCTATTTATAAAAGTAATAAGGAAAACAGAATGTTTGCAGAACGGAAATCAGTAAAAACACTGTATTGTGAGGAAATTGACTCATATGTGTGCCATTATTTATGAACTATACATAGAATAGAACATAACATTTGAGATTGTTTCAGCATTTCTACTAATTCTGGTTACCGATTGGTAAAATGTATGTAACATCAAATGCAAGCCATCTTAGTTTTTAAAATATTGACGTGTAAATGTGTCTTATAAGATCTACTTACATAAATAAACATTTTATTCCAGAATTAGCCGTCCTCATTTATGTAATTAAGAGCAGTGGCCGAGTGATATCGGCCCAGATTTTAAAGTGTAGGTCGTGAGTTCGAACCTAAGAGGGCACTTTCCTTTGTCTATTTAATTTCATCACCACTGCTCTTACAATGGTGAAGGAACACATCGTGAAAAAATGCACATCCTAAAACCACAAATTCAATGACTTGTGACATCTGCCAAACCGCTGTGAGCCACGTGGTGGATTATGGCCCAATCCCTCTCACAGAGGGGGCCGTGTCCCGGCAGTAGAAAAATTCAATATGCAATATTATAACATTGTCATTTGGGACACCCTGTCAACAAAATCAGTGGTTACGATCTATTAGGTCACATACAAAATATACTACATAAATCTACATTTAACTTGAATTTTTCATGAATTTCCTAAAGTTGTACCACAAAACGTCCGATAACGTCACTTCGCCTGAATAGCTGGTTTCAGGCCGAAAAACTTCTTTCAGGCGTCAAGTTTCAGGATTCAGTGACGTGGCTTTTCAGTTCAGTCTTATCAGTAGAATCTGTGACTTGGTCGGCCATTTTTCGTATGGTCGGGTTATATTTTGATGAGAAATAGATGAAAATGAAATTAATTAAAGTTTTTTGACTTCAGGTCATATAGTTCAGGCACAAAGGATATAATAATTTTAATTACGTAATTGCAAAACGTAATTTAATTAAATAAGTTCATTTCAATTAACAACTGGTGTAGAAGATCGCACAGGTTGAGCGATCAGGTAAAGATACCCTTGCCGCGGTTGGTCTGTGGATAAATTACCTACCTAATGTATTTTTACATACCAAGCCTCCTCCGTGCGTCGAAATATAAGTTAAGCCGTTGAACTCGACTGTCACTTTGCCAGTCGTAACGGGTCGTTCTAGACCCAAAAGTCTGACAACCAGTCTCACCAAAGGGTCTCGTACCTACACCCAGTAACTGGGTTGTGGAGGTCAGATAGGCAGTCGCTCTATGTAAAATATTGGTATTCAGTGAATGTGATTTGACTGGAAGCCAACCACAATAACACATCATCACGCCTTGTTTCCTCGAAGGGTTGGGTAGAGGTGTACCTATAGTACACCCACATTTCGTCTGTTATGTTTAAGTCTCATGTAACAGGGGGCGAGCCTATTGATAGATAAATTGTTTGGATAGATTAACTAAAACTATTTACAAATTAAAAAAATTGCGTCGAAAAATCATCCACATCGCTGTCGACTGGTAGTGTACCCAAGAGACTGGCGGCATTACCACGTTGTATGGCAATGCTTAGCCTCAGGTAAAAACCAGCTCTTGGGTTACGAGAAGTGTCCACCAGCCGTTTAGAAATTTCCTTAAATAGGCTAAGAGCACTCGGTCCCCACGGCCCGAGCGTTTATTTGGTGCACACAAAAGACATAACAACATACAAAGCACGATTAAATAATAATTTAAAGTGATTACAATTTTGCTTAAGTAGGTACAAAGTGCCAGTATACAACAAGAAAAAAAAAAGAAGACATAAAATAGTGATGATGACACTTAGTGTCACAAATTAAAATAAAAATGAAAATAACGTGCGGTGGAATACAAAAGTGCGGTGTGCGTCTCAGAGTGGCACCAAATGGGAGTTCAGCTCAGCATGTGTCAGGCAAATATACCTGACGCTGACTTATCCTGACCTATTGCCGTCAACCGGGCACAAATTCAAGCTCCAGGCTGCTACTGAGAAATTCCAGCGTTTTTAACTTAGGTTATAATTTTGACAGTTATAAAACTGTCCTGTGGTTAGGGAAAGAGTTTGAGAAGATTTAAGTTATCTGTAAAAAAAAGTGGAAGTGATAATTTTTGGTAACGTATTATAATACCTATACTCCATTTACTATAGCATTAGATAGAAGTTAAAAAAACCGGCCAAGTGCGAGTCGGACTCGCGCACCGAGGGTTCCGTACAAACCTGCAGGTCATCATCATCATCATTCGTCATCATCGTTTATGAAATTAAATGTTTTTTTTTAAATTTTTATATTTGAGTTGACTGAATGAAAGGTAAATTGTGGTTTACGATTTATGACGTATTAAAAAAAAAACTACTTACTAGATCTCGTTCAAACCAATTTTCGTTGGTAGTTTTCATGGTAATGTACATCATATATTTTTTTTAGTTTTATCATTCCCTTATTTTAGAAGTTACGGGGGGGGGGGGGACACACATTTTACCACTTTGGAAGTGTCTCTCGCGCAAACTATTCAGTTTAGAAAAAAATGATATTAGAAACCTCAATTTCATTTTTAAAGACCTATCCATAGATACCCCACACGTAAGGGTTTGATTAAAAATTTTTTTTGTGTTTCAGTTCTAGGTATGGGGAACCCCAAATATTATTGTTTTAAAAAAAAATGATATTAGAAACCTCAATATCATTTTTGAAGACCTATCCATAGATACCCCACACGTATGGGTTTGATGAAAAAAAAATTTTTGAGTTTCAATTCTATGTATGGGGAACCCCAAATATTATTGCTTTTTTTCTATTTTTGTGTGAAAATCTTAATGCGGTTCACTGAATACATCCACTTACCAAGTTTCAATAGCACAGCTCTTATAGTTTCGGAGAAAAGTGGCTGTGACATACTCGGACAGACAGACAGACAGACAGACAGACAGACATGGCGAATCTATAAGGGTTCCGTTTTTTGCCATTTGGCAACGGAACCCTAAAAAGGCTCTTTTAGGTGCACACTTTGCAATAAAATTACAACAAACATTATTACAGTCAAGACTGATGTGGAGTTAAATATAATCATTCCGGGCTGCTACTGAGAAATTTCAGATGGAAAAACTCAAAAACACTTTGCCCGACCTGGGAATAGAACCCAGGACCTCGAGCTCAGCAGTAGCGCTTGCTACCACTAGACCAACGAGGCAGTCTCAACCACAATAGATTTATTTATAGTTAATTAAAACGGTTCAATACCAATTACATTAATTAACATAGAAACATGATATGTTGACAATCCTACTAATATTATAAACGCGAAAGTTTGTATGTATGGATGTGTCGATGTTTGTTCCTCTTTCACGCAAAAACTACTGACTCGATTTAGATGAAATTTGGCACACAGATAGTTTATAACCTGGAGTAACACATACTTTTTAACCCGGTAGTATGTTCCCGCGGGATAATTTCCGTCCTCCACGCGGGCGAAGCCGCTGGCAAAAGCTAGTACGAATATAAATTTAAACAATTACGTAAATTAAAAACTAATATGGAACAGAGGACTCCCTTATAGTTAGTCTCCCAATATAGTTGAGAAAAGGCGAGATATATATTGCTCTCGAAGAAAGAAGACATGAGGTCTTCTATCATCATCATTTTAGACGATAGAGGTCCTCTGTTGGATATAGGCCTCCCACAATTTGGGGGGTTTGTCGAAATCGCCACGCTTGGCAGGCGGGTTGGCGATCGCAGTATGTTTGTAAAATGCATCGAGAACGCTGCTGCCCATTCTCTAGTAAGGCCCTTAGTCTAGTAAACCGCTTACGATATCCACGGGAAGAAATGGGATACTGCTATTCTACTGGACTGAACTTGATACTATTGTTCATGTAGATTATTTTGTAGTTGTGAATGTGAGAACGTTGCAGGCCTTGTAGACTGTAGGCAATTTTCAATTTTGTTAAGTGCTTGGTGCTTGTTGACAGTCCTACACTGTTCTCCCATATCTATTAATACTGTGATTTGGAACCATTGTGAAAGCCAATTATTTTTTTAAAGAGTAACCGTGGAGTTTCTTGCTGGCTCTTCTCCATAGGAATCAACTATTTGGAACCGTGCACCTAGCTTCTGACGTTTCATAAGTGCCCATGTTGGTTTATGTGAAATAAAATATTATGATTTTGATTTGATTGACGTCAAGCACCATACGGAACATTATTATATGTTTACTCAAGCTACCACATAAGAATTATACAACCCAACAACATTTTCACGTTATTATCTTTACCGTACACAATACACATGTTTCATTTACCTATTATAAATAATGAGAAGATTGCGTAATTCTTACGCACTAATTAAGCTGTCACAGGATATTTTTATCTCATATCTGATTTCTAAGCCAAAGGTCGCATGGAATGCCTACATAATATTATTTCCTTTGTGCCAATAAGCGTATATCTTACAGATTCTGTTACACATAGATATATTGAACGGAAGCGGAAAATGGCAGCGATGGAAACTATTTATAATAGATATCTAAATGAAGTAGGCGCTGCACAAAAAAAATACGAAGTAGCACTGAATTGTGCTTACTTTTTTTGTCATCAGCAGCCTATAATGTTCCCACTGCTGAGACACAGGCCTCCTCTCGGTGGGAGGGAGTGGGCCATAATATACCACGCGGGCCCGGTGCGGGTTGGTAGATCTCACATGTCTTAGAATTTTTGGTTCTAGGACATTCCAGTTTCCTCAATATGTTTTCCTTCACCGTTTTGAGAGCAGTAGTGATGAAATAATTTACACAAAGTAAACCGCCTGCCTGGGTTCGAACTCACGACTAACGACTCGTAAGTCGCGGCTGTTACCACTGGGCCACCACTACTTTTACTTTTGTTGTACTTCGTCAAAAACGGAAACAAGTTGGAAAATATGTAAGCCACTTTGCTGTAAGACATCGCTCACTCCTGTTAGATTGATTGTTTTTAGGGTTCCGTTGCCAAATGACAAAAAACGGAACCCTTATAGATTCGCCATGTCTGTCTGTCTGTCTGTCTGTCTGTCTGTCTGTCTGTCTGTCTGTCTGTCTGTCCGAGTATGTCGCAGCCACTTTTCTCCGAAACTATAAGAGCTGTGCTATTGAAACTTGGTAAGTAGATGTATTCAGTGAACCGCATTAAGATTTTCACACAAAAATAGAAAAAAAACAATAATATTTGGGGTTCCCCATACATAGAACTGAAACTCAAAAATTTTTTTTTCATCAAACCCTTACGTGTGGGGTATCTATGGATAGGTCTTCAAAAATTATATTGAGGTTTCTAATATCATTTTTTTTTAAAACAATAATATTTGGGGTTCCCCATACATAGAACTGAAACACAAAAAAAAAAAAAATCATCAAACCCTTACGTGTGGGGTATCTATGGATAGGTCTTCAAAAATGAAATTGAGGTTTCTAATATCATTTTTTTCTAAACTGAATAGTTTGCGCGAGAGACACTTCCAAAGTGGTAAAATGTGTGTCCCCCCCCCCCGTAACTTCTAAAATAAGGGAATGATAAAACTAAAAAAAATATATGATGTACATTACCATGAAAACTACCAACGAAAATTGGTTTGAACGAGATCTAGTTAGTAGTTTTTTTTTAATACGTCATAAATCGTAAACCACAATTTACCTTTCATTCAGTCAACACAAATATAAAAATTAAAAAAAAAAAAACATTTCATTTCATAAGCGATGATGACGAATGATGATGATGATGACCTGCAGGTTTGTACGGAACCCTCGGTGCGCGAGTCCGACTCGCACTTGGCCGGTTTTTAGGGTTCCGTTGCCAAATGGCAAAAAACGGAACCCTTATAGATTCGCCATGTCTGTCTGTCTGTCTGTCTGTCTGTCTGTCTGTCCGAGTATGTCGCAGCCACTTTTCTCCGAAACTATAAGAGCTGTGCTATTGAAACTTGGTAAGTAGATGTATTCAGTGAACCGCATTAAGATTTTCACACAAAAATAGAAAAAAAACAATAATATTTGGGGTTCCCCATACATAGAACTGAAACTCAAAAATTTTTTTTTCATCAAACCCTTACTTGTGGGGTATCTATGGATAGGTCTTCAAACATGATATTGAGGTTTCTAATATCATTTTTTTTTTAAACAATAATATTTGGGGTTCCCCATACATAGAACTGAAACACAAAAAAAAAATTCATCAAACCCTTACGTGTGGGGTATTTATGGATAGGTCTTCAAAAATGAAATTGAGGTTTCTAATATCATTTTTTTCTAAACTGAATAGTTTGCGCGAGAGACACTTCCAAAGTGGTAAAATGTGTGTCCCCCCCCCCCGTAACTTCTAAAATAAGGGAATGATAAAACTAAAAAAAATATATGATGTACATTACCATGAAAACTACCAACGAAAATTGGTTTGAACGAGATCTAGTTAGTAGTTTTTTTTTAATACGTCATAAATCGTAAACCACAATTTACCTTTCATTCAGTCAACACAAATATAAAAATTAAAAAAAAAAAACATTTCATTTCATAAACGATGATGACGAATGATGATGATGATGATCTGCAGGTTTGTACGGAACCCTCGGTGCGCGAGTCCGACTCGCACTTGGCCGGTTTTTAGTGTAGGTGGCACACGACCATGGCTAATCTCTCAACATCACAATGAATATTTATTAAATACCTACATTAAAATATATTACTTGTAAGTTGGTTATTTAATTGAAGATAAATATTGAATAGTTTTCGTACAACAATTTCGGATGAGAATATGAATTTTCTTGTTTCATAATTTTTAGAGTGTAATTTTTAGTAGTCGGGTTTTAGTTTTCGAACTAATTTTTTCGTGTCGATGGTGACAGGTGTAAAGGTATTCTAGACATAAAATATATTGCTTAAACACCACTTTTGGTCCTTCGAGCCAAAATAAATAAAAAGCGAACTTTCATCGTGTGACATTCTCCGATATCGCTGAAAAAAGAATTAAATAAAAGCCTTTATAAAGATAGCTGCGAGACCTTCAAGCGGGTTTCCTTATTTATAAAATTCTTAACGATTTCTTCAATAGGTGTCATTCCATTCAGCAAAGTCACGCGAAATTGGAACAAGTTTTTTGTTAAATGACTTTCGAACACATTATGTTTTCAACGTTAATGTGACACTTTTAGTGGGATTTCGTGGTGTTAATATAAGTTTTTAACTTATGTTATAATTTTGACAGTTATAAAACTGTTCTATGGTTTGGGAAAGATTTTGAGAGTAAAGTTATCTGTAATTATATGGAAGTAATAATATTCTTTTATTTTCGGTCCTGAAAAAAATGACAGTTCCTGAAATCTATTTAGTATAGATGTCAACGTAGACTTAATACTGTTTTTTATTTGGTCTATGCTTGATTTACGGACCTTACAGTGAACGTACAATGTAATCTTCTCTCATTGACTTTTCCTTCTTTCGGCGGCTGTTTTGACTTCTAATGCCACCAAACAATAAACTAAACAGATTTATAGACACCACCAACCCCTCCATTACCCCAAATAGCAATCATACAACAACAGTTTACGTAATCGTTCGCAAATTCGCATATCGAAAACGGGATAACACCACGTTAGCGTGTTTCGTATCAATTAATCGTATTTCGGAGCGCGCCAAAACAAATCCTCCGTGTTTGTGTCCCCACCCCCCCTCGCCGTACCCCTCCGACGTCCCCGCACTATATTAATGGCCGCTGTCACGCCAACCGGTTAGAACCAGATTGATGTGCGATGTCATTGTTTGGTTTCGGTCATAGTTCGCCAGTCACAATAGGCTGAGTTTGCGCTGTCAGTCAAAATATTTGACCAAGTTTTTTGTTAGAATGTTTTACACATTTTCAGTGTTTTTGCTGAAAGGGAGAATGGAAGTTTTGACGTTAATATCAGAAGGCTGGTAGCCGCTTCCTGCTAAATATGGGTCTCCTTTCAAACGTTGTAGTTTTCTGAAAGGAACTACCTACTATCAATAAGTTAGTTTACCTTGGCTATAATCAAAAGTAAATTTGTGAAAAATTGCATTCATGAATACAGCCTATATCGCATTACTTTTTAGAAGTAATTCCTTTAGACGTGTAAAAAAATCTTCTTTCTCTGCGTCGACGGCAAATTTCCAGATTACCTTCTTTTTAAGATAAGCCCGAAGGCAGAGGTAACACATTCGACTTCAAAAAGAAAGTCGTTGTTTTAATGTTTGAAGTTTAACGCTGAATTGCTAAGCAGCACCTACGGCCTCAGAAACCCTGTTTGGAAAAACTTTGACAATATCTGAGAAAACAGAAGCTATTTATTTTTACTTTCCTTTTACACCGTTGCAAAAATTATAATTTTCGTTCATTATTTTAAATGAAACTCGTTTTTGCTCGCAGTTTCGCATGCAAAAAAATATTAAAAAACAAATCATATTTTTGTTTCCACAAAAATCTACTTCTTATCTGTTTGGTTTTTTTCGAGGTATCTTTTTTTTGTAAACTCGTGTTTCTGTACCAAATAAATCTATTTTTCTTTCTTTCTTTCAAAATCAAAATATTTTAGTTAACGGATTATTTCAGATCGATAGCTAGTTTCAACAGTTTTTCTTAGAATTTTCTTTAAACTAGGTAGTTTTAATACCATGAATGAAGGAGATAGAGAGAATTATTGCTCTTGCGTGAATTTGGCAAATTAAATAATTTTAGAACATACTTACTAAATATATTATGTTCTTAGTTAACATGAGATCTATAGTTTACGATATATTCGCAAAGTTTATTTTCACGACTTTTCAGTACATTTATTTCAGCGATGGACTCTTTAAGGTACAAACAAAACACATCTTATCAATACAAATGCAAAGTCCATCTTTCAACCACACCACTCGGTACATTTCCCATTGACATTTCCGAGTTGATTCACCGGACTATTTCGACTGCGACAGCGTTTTTGCAAAGAAAATGCCTTGTCGGTTCGTTTGTCCGTATTGTTCCGCTACCTTTATAGATCAATGGTCTATTGTCATTACGACGGCTTAGGGTACCGTTTTGTAAATTCAGGATGGTTTCTGATGAGGAAACGTGAATATTTTGTGCATTTGAGGTAAATTGTGCGTGTTTTTTGTTTCGTGTCGTGATTTTCTTTCGGTCTTTTGAAAGATAAGAAAAATGAAACACAGCAGTTTCTTATTTCTAAGTTCTTGTCGTCTACAATAGCTAGTTCTGTACTGGTTTTCTAGTCATCAGATATTAGGCGTTTGTAAACATGTGTTCATTTGTTAGTCAGAGCGAAAAACTACAGATAATTGTCAGGTACTTATTAGGAAGTAGATTATAAGTTAATAATCAACATGCCGTGTGGTACTGGACGTGAATAAAAACTTTTTTGCAAAAAAAAAACAACCGACTTCCTTAAAAACACTACAAAGTGAAAAATAACTTTAATTTCGGTTGTCGGTGTCTTAGGATCTGTATTTATGGTTTTTTTGCCACCGACTTCCGAAATTAAAGTTATTTTTCACTTTGTAGTGTTTTTAAGGAAGTCGGTTGTTTTTTTTTTGCAAAAAAGTTTTTATTTTTAAATTTTTAGTTGTGGTATTCACCCTGCACCAAACAAACAATGCATATTTATGCGATAGCAGAAATCGCGGTTGATTTCCTGTCATTTTTTAAAGAGTTCCGGTGTCTGTCTCCCGAACTCATCATCAGATCTATATGAAAATTGTATGGGACCATTTCGGAAGAAACCCCTTTCGAACAAAAAAAGAATTTTGCAAATCCGTCTATATATGACGGAGTTATGGCCGAACATACATAAAAAAAAAAAAAAAAACATATAAACATCCGAATTGATAACCCTCCTTTTTGAAGTCGGTTAAAAATAGCACCATCTCATTTTTCGCATGGGTTGTAAGAGGCAACTATGGAATTTTACAAGAGAATGGGCATTAGTGTTTTCTGTGCATTTTACCACCACACTGCGAACGCCAATCAGACAGCCAAACGTGGCGATTATGGCTAACCCCCACCAAATTGGGAGAGGCCAGCAGTGGACATCTTTCTACTGAAATGATGACGAATGATTACCTTAGTATAATCAGGTTAAAATGTTCCCACTGCTGGGACACAGGCCTCCTCTTATAAGACGGAGTGAGTCATAATCCACCACGCGTTCCCATTGCGGGTTGGTAGATGTCACATGTGTTCGAATTTTTGTTTCTAAGACATGCTGGTTTCCTCACGATGTTTTCCTTCACCGTTTGAGAGTAGTACTGTTGAAATTAAATACACAAAAGTAAAGTGCCTTCTTGAGTTCTATTCACGACCTACAGCTCGCCTTGGGTCATTGCTGCTCTTCTTACCAACTTATTTCAAGTAGTATTTATAAACGTGAGCTTCATCAACATCATCAACGGCAGCCCTATTCCATCCACTGCTGAATTTAAACCTCCTCTTTCTCTTCCCTGTCAGTGATGTTCCGCTAGAATGCCGAATGCCGTTGGCTTACACAAATTGTAAGTCAAATACTGAGAAAAGCAATATTATTTCTTCCGAGCATTAAAATAGCTCTCACGAATAATACCGCCCAGGGCAATAACCAGCTAAGGCAATATTTCTTTTATTTTGTAATCAGTAGCTAGAGATGTTTTCCGTTGCATTATCTTGAGTATTTGCCAAAAACAGATTTAGTTTTATTACGTTTTTTTGCAATGGGAATGGAAGTAAAATATTATGTGTGGGGGTAGTTTTACAGTTGTGGAAATGGGTCGGTAGGTTTGTGGCGTGTATTGGCATTTTACATTTTTGGCATGTGCCGATGGTTATCCGATTAACGCTGCTCGATTTCGTATGGGTGGGAGTGATCTAGATCACTTATAATACAATATTAGGACTTTAAAAGGGATATGATATCTGAGTTTGTTTTGGCATTTCTTCTCAGAGATCCGTCGGCTAGGAAATGCTAGCGCCATCAAGTTTTAAAATATTGACGTGTAAAAGTGTCTTAAAATATTATTTAGTAAAAATAATACAGAAAACATAAATCACTTATTCATTTACCAAACTGGCAACATAAAATTTATAAGGATGGCAATTTTCTTTTTATTATAAAGGTCCTTGACATTCATAGTTACAAGTAAAAACTACCCTTAAGAAGTCCGTCTTATGTTTACAAGTACCTAACTAAAACATTTTCGATGGCCCTTTGTTCCGAAATAAGCCAAAAAACCGGTCTCCTATCAATAAGGTGGCACTTAACCTTGCTAATATTGAATCA
Organism: Aporophyla nigra; assembly: GCA_947507805.1. NCBI lineage: Eukaryota > Metazoa > Arthropoda > Insecta > Lepidoptera > Noctuidae > Aporophyla > Aporophyla nigra. The sequence goes on along the minus strand of OX382305.1, from coordinate 21,798,297 downwards.
ACCTTTCCTCTTAAAGAAACAGCCGGAGGGCCAAAAGGGAAAATGAAAAAAACACTACTGCTTTTTTTCTACATGCCTCATTAGACGCGATGGCTTCAGAACCTTTTTGTCAAAGGACAGCAGCACACAAAGGAAATCCCACCTTAATTTCAAGGCAATAAGGTTGTATTCCCTCTGTTATTAGCCCAGTAACCCAGTGCTCGCGAATTGGGGCGAAAATTTTCGTTGGTAAAGTGTAATAGTATTTTGCTTGTCGTATCGCGTTTAAAAATGTAGGCTTTTGCCCAAACGTGGGGTGTGGGGACTGGACGGAAATTGGCGAGGTTTAGTCCGGAATCACAAATTACAATGGTAGAAATGTGTGTGCTATTTTCAGACTAGCCTAGCGTTTTCCCAACTATGTTGGCGGTCGGTTTTCAGTCTAACCGGATGCAGCTGAATATCGGAATTTTACATGGAGCGACTGCTTATCTGACCTCCACTATTTAGTTAATGGATAACGCGATATCTCGTGGTAAGGTTGGTTGTCAGACTTTCGGACTGTTACAGATTTACTAATGACAGCAGGGACTGGAGGGGTCTTGAAATGTACAAATGCTCACCCATACACGGACAAAGCGCGGCAACCAGAGATTTACTTAGTCGATCCAACATGTCGCTGTTAGTACTCACCCACAAGCAATTTTCAGACGATTTCGAGAGTTTTATTGTTCTGACTCCGAGTATATTTGGAACACACGTTGACATGTGTGCTTGAGAAACGAAAAGGTTAAGCGCTTTTCAAACAGGTGCAGTTCTTTCTTGGATTGCAGGCACCTGTTACCTTTTCAATGTCCTAATGTCAGAAATGTCCTAGTGGCCGTATGGTGCTGGAAGTAAAGAATATCACCATACCATTTCTTCCCGTGGGTGTTGTAGGTGATTAAGGGACTTACTAGGGAATGAACAGTAGCGTTCAGTGTGTTGAAACTATTTCGTATTCCTCGTCACTTGTCCTTAAAGGTTCATTAGAAAACCTGCGTCAAACAGCATTTTTCTGGCATTAATGCTGAAATGAACCTTTTTGGCGTGGCCTTGAGGCACACACTGTTTTTGTTATATTTTTCACGTTTCCTACAAATAAAACATACAATAACAATTAATGTAATTTATATTTCAAGAACTGTACCCAAATAAACGGTATTCTTTCTTTCATGCAATACGTAATCGGTAAAATAAAGAATCTTGCAAAGTGCAAGCATACAGTTGTGTTTTGCTTGCACTTTGTAGGAGCAACGAATAGCCCTAAAACTTCGTGACTGCACACTATATTACAAAAACTCTATTATACTAAACATGGAACTACATTATAAGAAAAAATGTGCTACAATTCATATTAGTCCTCTACTACCAACTCTTACTGTGTAAGTAGACACAGTATATTTTCTACAACTTTTCTTTTCCAACTCTACGTTCTCATAGACGTTTTTACGTCTGTTGTGGCGAGATTTTTTCCGCTACATAGATTTTCTACGTTCTGCTTAGCGCCGAGAGTTGATAATCGAATAGTACGTGTTTTCTATGAGCTGGGATGCACTCTGTAGGATTCTCAATGCTCGGTTCAACACCGAGAGTCGAAAATTACGTCCGTGCAAATGCGGTCTAAAATATTCGTCATCATCATCATTTTAGCCGAAAGACGTCCACTGCTGGACATAAGCCTGCCCAATTAAAGAGGGTTTGTCATAATCGCTATGCTTGGAAGGCGGATTGGCGTTCGCATTATGGTGGTAAAATGGTATAGAACGCTGCTGCCCATTCTGTAGTAAACCCCTTAGTCGCTTCTTACGACAACCACGAGAAAAAATGGGATTGTGCTATTCTTTACGTCCAATACAACACGGAAGAAACATTACCAGCCGTATAATAATTTCCTTGGTCGCAAAAACGAAATAACACACGAAGTTACGACCATATTTCCGACCACTTTTACTGTTAGGCAACAACACAAAACACCTGAAACAACCAAATATTTAACTACCCACTAAAACATAAACACCTCGCCTTATTTTGGAGCTAATCTAAATATTCACAAAAAAAGAAAGTTTTCACATTACAAAAGATAAGATAAAAGCAATAAAGGCTACGAAGGCAGAAACTGCATAAGCAAAAAGAAAACGGTTCAGAGTGCAAAGTTTGCATTGAAAGTTCGCACTGGACTTAGTAAAACTAACATAATCATAAGTGCTAATTACGTGTCATAGGAAATGAAAATGCTATGCACTTTCCTTTGCTTGGATGTTGGAGGTTTTCGAGAGTATTCATTTATTATAAACTAGTGAGTGACTCAGCCCCTGTTTCACATAGTTTTAGGACAAAACATTGATATATCCTAACTGACATATTAGTTTAATATTGTAACGAAATATGTAATTAAGTAAAAACAGCCGTACAGTTCGATTGATCAGGTTAAGCTACGCTTGCTGCGGTTGGTCTGTTGATGGGTCTGGTGGTGGATCTTTACATACTGTGACTCCTGTGTGCCTCGGAAAGCACGTTAAGCTGGTGGTCCTAGCCGTCAATAAGTGAAATTTTCACGGCTGTCAGAAACTCGAAAGTACCAAGAGATATCGTGTTACCCAGTAACTGGGTTGTAGAGATTAGATAGGCAGTCCCTGTACGTAAAATATTGGTATTCAGCTGCATCCACGTAAAATACTGGTATTCAGCTGCATCCGTTTAGAATAGAAGCCGAACTTAGGCTTGCAATCTATATATATAAAATTCAAAGTCCTGAGTGACTGACTGACTGACTGGTATATCAACGCGCAGCCTAAACCGCTGGTCGTAGAGACATGAAATTTGGAGGGTGTATTCTTTGTGAAAAGTAAGTATCCTCTAAGAAAGGGTTTTTTGAAATTCCATTCCTAAGAGGGTGAAATGAGGGGTTGAAATGGTAAATTTTTCGACATCCACGCGAGCGAAGCCGCGGGCTAAGCTAGTATGATTATAACACATTCACCTATAATGGCTAAAGCAGCACTGAAATCCGTTTAGTAGTTTAGAAGAAAAATGGCTCATACAAACAGATACCAAAAACGACATCAATTTATAAAACATAAAACTCGCGTGAAACTCTAGTTTCCCCGACCCACCCGTTCTTATCACATTGCCTGCTTGTGCTATTACGAACTTTTTCATTTTTGATCGTCTACTTGAGGTCACAACGTTATGTTTAATAGCCTATTCCCTTCCTCAAAAATTGGGTTATCAAATACACAGATTTTTTTAAAATCCGACTTGAAATTTCAGAGATTAGTGCGATCAAAGAAACAAACAAACGAACTCTTCAGCTATATTATATTAGTATAGATTAAAGAGTAGTTTGTTTGCAAGACTAAAGAAGCTATTTAGTTCATATTAGGTACTAGCTTCTGCCCGCGACTTCGTCCGCGTCAAATTTTTGCTCCCCTGGCCCTTTCCGTCGCAACGAATTGCCTGCCAGTTTTCGACCATTTTTCATTGCTGCTCCGCTCCTCTTGATTGTAGCGTAATGTTACATAACGTATAGCCTTCATCAATAAATAAGCTACCCAACACAAAAATAATTTTTCAATTCGGACCAGTAGTTCCTGAGATTAGCGCGTTCAAACAAACAAACTTTATAATATTAGTATAGATTGTATCCTGCCAGGGTCGCGAGATTGTTCGAAAGAGATACCGTGACCCTGGCACATGGGCAACTGAAAGAACACGGGTGGGTTTTAGCCAGTAAAAGTCTGACACGCCGTCCCACTCCGCTCAGAGCGGGAGAAGTCATTTGATGATTTCACATCCAAAAAAAAAGTATAGATTGTATAAAAGAAAAACTTTCGATGCTTAAGATATTTGGATGTTATGAGAACTGAAAGTAAAAAGAGCACTAATTTAAGAGATTCAAGTTTTCAAAACCTTAAGTATGTTTTTGAGAACGTGAAACTTGGAGAGTGGTTGTGCTTACATTGTAGACCAGTCATAACTCGAGCAAGCTAAATGGTTCTTGTTGTAAAAGTATTTAGAAAGCTGGCAACGTTAAGTTTATAACAGTGAAGAGTTTGAAAAGTATACCAGAATTCCTGTAATTTAGACTCGTAGGAGCCCCGTAGTGGTATGATAGTATCAACTTTTTTGTGTTTATTCTGGTCTGCATTTTTTGTTCATTTTAGTGCTGAACTGCAGAGCACAGATCTTTTAAACTACGCAACGGATGTTATTGCAGTTTTCATCAATAGACAAAGAGATTCAAGAGATAAGTTTATACGTTCGTACAATACGCGGGTGAACTTGCTGGAAAAACCTAGTTTATTAACATGTAGCCTAATAGATCATTGAGAAAATGAGAAAAAATAAACTCTACCTTCATATTTATGTGATGAATTACGTTATTATTAAAAAAACTTTTTTACAAAAAAAAAACAACCGACTTCCTTAAAAACACTACAAAGTGAAAAATAACTTTAATTTCGGAAGTCGGTGTCTTAGGATCTGTATTTATGGTTTTTTTGCCACCGACTTCCGAAATTAAAGTTATTTTTCACTTTGTAGTGTTTTTAAGGAAGTCAGTTGTTTTTTTTTTTGTAAAAAAGTTTTTATTTTTAAATTTTTAGTTGTGGTATCCACCCCGCACTAATTCCAAACAAACAATGCATATTTATGCGATAGCAGAAATCGCGGTTGATTTGCTGTCATTTTTTAAAGAGTTCCGGTGTCTGTCTCCCGAACTCGTCAACGAGTATGTCTATCTAGGACAAGATATCTTCTAACTCCTGATCGATAAGGAGTTGTACCTTCCATCATCAGCTCAACGGAATATAAGAATACAAGTAACGGTCTAAACGTGCCTATAATATTCAAAGAATTATCCCCTAACCTTCTAACCTTTCACTGTAAGTTCCTATATGTACTGTTCACCGATGAGGAGTTCCATGTGGTATCTTCGAAGACTATAATTAGTTCACCACGGATGGATAGATAGAACCAGCAATTATTTTTGATCTTTAGTACAATATCCAAATCACATTACGTGTACTGTTTGTTTTTGAGGAGTTCCTTCGTTTATCTCCCAAAGTATACATCAAATCTTCACAAAATTAATATGGGACCACCTCAGGAGTATACCCTTACGAATAAAAAAAGAATTTTCAAAATCGGTTGACAATTGGCGGCGAAATCGGAGAACATACATAAAAAATAAAAAAAAAATACATACAGTCGAACATATAACCTCAACCTTTTTTTGAAGTCGGTTAAAAATAGTGTTAATTTGGACTTTTACACAATTCCATTGCACTTTCTTAGGCATTCATCAGTGGATTGACGTCAGCAATTGTCAAAAAGCTTACACATTACCAAGCCATCCAAATCCCACAGTCTAGCCTCCAAATTTTTCTTGGCAGTACACCCAAAAGGCAATAGAAATAAATCGCAACTGATACATAATCGGGTAGTACAAAGCCGCCCAATTAGGAGGCTCAGCATGTAGGTCATCAGATTAGCATCGCTTGGCCAGATGTATGAGCGTGTTAATGTCCCGAGCACAGGCGAGACTCAACTTAGTACGGCTATTGGATTAAATGGTGCTTTTTGTCTTGTGTTAGTGTCTTTACGTACTGTTCTGTTGTAGGCTGTGTGTTTAAGAAATTAATAATCGTCGTGACGAAGTTTGTTGTTTTGATTTATTATAGTTTCGTAATCGAAGTACCACGATCAGTTCAATGGTTCATTCGTTTATTTTATTTTCTTTCTTTATTTAATACTAACTTTAGAATAAGTTGTTTTTTATTACTAACATTATATGGATTTATTTCTGAAATAAATATTTTGAATTTGAAAAAAAATTTTTTAGTGGTTATGACATAGTTTTGGTGTCTATTAATAATCTACTAATAATTTTGTCTTTCTTAATTGTACTAAGAAGAAGAGTCTAGAGCATATTTTGTTCTTTATTTTCTGATTCAGAAGAATTTGGCAGAAAGTCTTTCAGGAAGTCTTTACGGTTTGCAATGAGTTACGCTTGAAACATTTACAATATTATTATTACCTTCAAGTTACACATGAAAATAACTGAAAGTATCTTTAAAATTGGCACCATAATTCTTTGATATTTCAAGTGAATTAGATCGTGCTGTCTATCAATCTATACCTAAATAGGAAATAGTAATTTCCAAGAGCAGTGGTAGCTTTATGACTTGTTTACGGAGACAATTCATAACAATAACTCCATCACTAAAGCTCAGAAGATGCAACACCTTAAGGGAAAACTTAAGGGTGAAGCAGAACGTCTCATCTATCATCTACATATTTCATCGGAAAATTATGATACTGCGTGGGAGATCTTATTACGTCGGTACAATAATTCACAAGTTCTTTTCACGAATCAAATCGAAATGTTTCTCAATCAACCCAATATACAAAAGCAAACATCATTTGAAATTAAAAGGTTGTATGATACCTCAACCGAATGTATGCATGCAATTCACAATCTCGGCGTTGATACAAACACGTGGGATCCGTTGTTGGTTCATTTATTGTGCAAGAAACTGGATCCAGAAACTTATGCTGACTATAAGGAAGCACGTAGGACACCTCGTGATTTACCAAGATTGGACGAGTTAATGGCATTCCTCGAGAGTAAGTTTACCGCACTTGAGCCTATTCATGAAAACGATAAGGAACCCACACCATCAAGCAAGCGGAACCCAAATCAATCAAAATCCACAAGTAACTTTAATAAGCAAAACAATTATAAACGTTACATAAACAAAAATTATCAAGCAATCATTACTCAAACTTCAAAATGCTCTGTATGCAATTCTAATCACGCGCGCAACTTGTTTTCGTGCAAAAAATTCATGAATATGACACCGGACGTGCAATTGAAGACGGTGACAAACTCAAATATTTGTCGAAATTGCCTATTCAGTCACGATGGAAGTCAATGCACTTCAAAAAAACGTTGCAAAACCTGTCAAGAAAATCATCATTCAATACTGCATGAAGCGTGTATCCCATCATCAAAATCAGCCCCTCAAGCAACTTCATCATCATCATCCGAAATGACCGCTTCGTCATCAAAATCATCAAACAAGAAATCTAATGTTAATCATGTCGCAGGTGATGACGAAGAGTTATTGTTGACCACGCTTTCCATCAATGTCAGGTGTTCTGATGGCAGCTACGTGACGCTTAGGGCACTTCTAGACCAGGGATCACAGATATCACTAATATCTGAAAACGCTGTACAGCGGTTAGGGTTGCAGCGGCGAAGATACAACGCATCAGTATCAGGAATAGGTGCTGGTGCTAGGCAAAGCAAAGGACGGGTATCAATCGACTGTCAATCTATTTACGGCGACTATCAGTTCACTACAGAAGCACTGGTTTTGACGAAGGTTGCTAACTGCTTGCCTGGTATACCATTCAAAAAACAATCGTGGTCTCATATCCAGCATCTTCAATTAGCAGATCCAGAATACAACGTGTCGAAGCCTATTGATATTCTCTTGGATGTGAGTATTTACTCACAAATCATAATGGATGGTCTCATCAAAGGACCAGCACAGGCTCCGATTGCGCAACAGACAGCACTCGGATGGATCCTGTCTGGCAACGTTCGCACATTTAATTGTCATATCGTAACAAACGACTTATCCGACCTATCAAAATTTTGGGAGATAGAGGATGTAGAAACATCATCATCATCGCTTACCAGTGAAGATCAGTATTGTGAAGACCTTTATCAGCAAACTACTCGTCGTTTGGACACTGGTAGGTACGTGGTGGGCATACCCATGAAACCCGAATATGAAAACCAGCTTGGATCATCTAAATTAAAGGCTATTGCACAATTCAAACAGCTGGAAAGAAAAATGTGCAATAACGAATCATTTTCAGAAAATTATAAATCATTTATGTCTGAATATCAAGAACTGGGTCACATGTGTATTGCCAATAATGTTGACGAATCAAAACGTGCCTTTTTCTTACCACATCACGGCGTAATGAAATTAGATTCAACAACAACAAAACTTAGAGTCGTTTTTAATGCGTCGGCGAAATCCACATCGGGCAAAAGCCTAAATGATGTCATGTGTTGTGGACCGAATTTACAAAGGGACCTCATGACACTCATCTTAAACTGGAGAACCTACAGTTATGTAATCACAGCGGACATAGAGAAAATGTTCCGGCAAATCTATATCAAACAGTCAGATCGTCATCTTCAATCAATCATCTGGCGGCAATCATCTCAGGACGTACTCAATGAATATCATCTTGCTACCGTGACGTACGGTACTAAGGCCGCTCCATACTTAGCTATGAGAACGCTTAAACAGCTGGCAATAGACGATGCCGACAAATATCCACTCGCAGCATCGGCATTAAATCAATCATTCTATATGGACGATCTGTTTAGTGGAGCAAATACCATTCATCAAGCCAGGGAGCTTCAGCATCAACTCATTGAGATGCTGAAAGGTGCTGGTATGAATCTCCGGAAATGGTCCAGTAACGTACCGGAACTACTGGTGGATTTATCACCTGACCAACTCAATAACCCATTAGACTTCAAGTGTTCAGAAACAAGAAAAACACTTGGATTGAGATGGAACCCATCAACGGATAGCTTTAGCTTTCAAACTCAATTACAGCATCATGACAAACGCGTCACAAAGAGACAGCTACTTTCGGAAATTTCAAAACTATTTGATCCCTTGGGCTGGCTCTCGCCACTAACAATCAGAGCAAAACTGCTATTTCAAAATGCATGGTCATCACATGTATCGTGGGACGAAGAAGTTTCGCAATCCGTTCAAGATGACTGGATTCAGCTTAAAAATGATTTCGACATCATAGATCAATTTAATATACCACGTTATCTCGGTAACACTAATCAATCATATCAAATTCATGGATTTTGTGACGCTTCTGACAAAGCATACGCATGTGTTGTGTATATAGTAGCAAAAGACAATAAGGGCAAGTACACATCGACGCTCTCTGTAGCAAAAACAAAGTTAGCACCTCTAGCAAAAAAGGTATCATTGCCTCGACTAGAGCTATGCGGTGCGCTACTGCTAGCTCAACTTATTAAGAAAGTCATGGAATCTTTATCAAATCAGGATGTAGAGATTTATGCCTGGACAGACTCCATGATAGTATTAGGATGGATCAAAGGCGATGTGAAGCAGTGGAAGCAGTTTGTAGCTAATAGAATTATGAAAATTATTAGTATCATTCCATCATCCTGTTGGCATCATGTGAGGTCAGAAGAGAATGCAGCAGATTGTGCTACTCGGGGTCTGACATCACAGAAGTTATCAAGCCATCCGTTGTGGTGGCAGGGTCCGAAATGGATAACCAATTTCGAACATCGGACCCTTCCTATCACCTCGTATCAATCACCAGATTTGGAAACCAAGCAACTTAGTGTAAACACAGCCTTATATCCAAATCATATTTCAATCATACACGAATTATTGCAGAATTACAGCTCATTAACTCGCATTATAAAAATAGTCGCTTGGATATCGCGTTTCATTACGCAATCACGAGGCAAACACACTTCAAAAACGAATGTATTGACGTCATCAGAGATGGACGGTGCATTGAACATCATTATCAAAGATGATCAGTCACACCAATTTCATGAAGATATTTTATTTATCAATCAAAAGGGGCACGTGCATCTTAGAAGCAAAATATCATGTCTTAATCCTTACATGGATGAGCACGGTATCCTTAGAGTGGGTGGACGACTCAAAAACGCATGTATCAGCGATTCATCAAAACATCCCATTATATTATCAAGTCATAGTCGTCTCACCGATTTAATCATTGATCAGGCTCACATCACCACACTACATGGAGGCCCGCGACTGACACTTTCATACATCAGAGACAGATGTTGGATAATCAGTGGAATCCGTACCGTCAAGAGGAAGCTGAGAACCTGCGTTAAGTGTCAGCGCTTCAGTCAACCACAATATCAGCAAATCATGGCCGATCTCCCACAGCCACGGGTTACCCCGTCACGACCTTTCTCTCACTCCGGTGTTGATTTTACCGGACATATCGAGTTGAAGGCCAATAAGGGACGTGGAATCAAAACCGTCAAGGGGTATATTGCAGTGTTTGTTTGTTTGTGTACCAAGGCTGCCCATCTGGAACTTGTTTCCGATCTTAGTACTCCAGCATTTTTAGCAGCCTTTCGTAGGTTTTCGGCATGACGTGGAACGCCAAGTCACGTATACAGTGACAATGGCACGAACTTCGTAGGAGCCAATCGTATCCTTAAGAAGGAGTACCAAGAGATCATAGCCACCATCAACACCGATTTCTTCAATAATATCAATGACATGAACATAAGGTGGCACTTCAATGCTCCTGCGTGGCCAAGTGCGGGTGGTCTCTGGGAAGCTGCGGTGAAAAGCCTCAAATATCATCTAAAGCGTATCATCGGCGATCAAAAACTCACTTACGAAGAGTTTACTACGCTACTACACCAAATCGAGGCATGTCTGAACTCAAGACCACTCTGTCAGTTGACAGAGAGCCCTGACGACGATTTCCTCACGCCAGGACACTTCTTGATCGGTGGCCCACTTCTATCTAGGCCGCAGACGGATCCAGATTACATGAATCAATCAACAAGGTGGCAACTCACTCAATCAATTAACAAACAGATTTGGAAAAGGTGGTCTAGCGAATATCTACAGCAACTGCAGGCTAGATCAAAATGGCGTAAGCCAAGTAGGAACTTCGAAATCGATGACGTCGTTCTTATCAAGGACGAAAACTTGCCACCCGGCAAGTGGGCGTTAGGGCGTATTCAAGCAGTACATCCTGGGAAGGATGGCTATGTAAGGGTAGTCAGTTTAAAAACTAAGAATAATATCATACTACGCCCTGTCACCAGACTTGTGTTGTTACCAGTAAACAAGGACACGACACAGGATCAAAATCACAATGAAGACAATACACCTAAGCGAAGCAAGAAGAATCAACTTCCTTGCAACAACGTATCATTGAAGAGCCTGTTCACTAGTTTCTTATTACTATTTGTCATGTTATTGTCACTTACTTCAGCGCAAAATATAACTCATCATGAATCATATAATGTGACGTCATTAGAAGAGAATCAAGCTATATACTTCGATAGAATATCCAATCTTCAGGACATCAAAGACGAATGGCGTCTTGTTGTGTACTACAACATGACGACCTACTGGAAAGGCTTATCCGATATCAAAGGTTACGTCAACCACATCAAGCTATTATGCAACACTCATGCAAGTAAACAATATCAGAGTATCATTCGTCAGTTAGAGCACGAGATAAGCGAAATTGAACACTATGATATGTTACTTAAATATCAAAGTCCGATAAGGCAGAAAAGAGGCCTAGTAAACGGGCTGGGTTATATTGCTAATTCATTATTCGGTGTACTGGATGAGAGATTTGCCGAAAAATACAAGATGGACATTGAGCAGATCAGTCATAATGAAGAACATCTTCAAAAACTTATTAAAAATCAGACAAGTATTTTAGAATCAGAATTTAATATCATACGTCGTAATGAAAATATCATGAATCAACAATTCTCCTTCATCAAGCAACATCTTCATAATCTATCGACTGAGGTGAATAAAATTCGGCTGGATAATGAAGATGGCCTTTATGTCACATCATCATCTTTAGCAGCATCAATAATACTATCAAATATTCGTTGGATTCAGCAAACGTTGATTGATACAGTTACAGATATATCACACGGGCGCATTGACAGTCATTTGTTGTCACCGGAACAGTTATCGTATCAGCTGAGCATCATCTCTAGCCAACTGAATGGTAAACTTACGTTACCAGTAGAATCGCAAAACATCAAGGACTTGTATCGTTTGCTTAAAGTATCAGCTAGAGTGTACTCAAATTATTTAATCATCGAAATCAAATTTCCACTCCTGAGCAATGAATTGTTTGAGCTAAACAAAATTATATCTATTTCGCAAAAGAAAGGTTTACAGTACTATTATCTCATTCCATCGGTATCATTCATAGCTTACAATCTACGTAAGGACACAGCATTTCTTCTATCAGAAGCAGACCTTCAATTATGTAGTCATGTTCCCAGCGATATCTTGTTATGCTCATTAAACATGCCTATTTACGATGTAAACATAAAGCAGTCTATCTGTGAAATCGAAATATTCAATAAAAAACAATTATGCCACTCCGTAAAATCATCGTGTGAAGAGCAATGGATCAAATTGCACAGGCCGAACACGTGGTTGTATACATGTTGCTCGGAATGCCAAGTGCGCATAATTTGCGCCAACGGAGTCACAATGGTCAACCTTGTCGGCAACGCGATTATTACCCTAGGTCAAGGTTGCACATTGAAAGGGGATACATTTAGTATTTATGCTCATAATAATTTCATCAATCATGTAAATATTCATCATTACATCGAAGTCCCAGAGGTGTCTATGCTAAACAAAATCATGAAAACGTCTGCACCAGAGAACTTCACAGTAGCCGAAGATCATCGTCTCATGTGGAATCAGTTAAGGGCTCAGATTGACGAGGTGAAGGAACAGTCATCTATAGACCTGAGCATTCACGACATTCATCACTATACTGTGCTGTACATCAGTGTAGCTTCGGTTATCATCTTGGGTTGCGTTGTCGTGTACCTCATCAGAAAACATCGTACTACGGATAGAGTACCAGCGTCGCCGGCCCCCCAGGGCCAGGAGGCTGGCTGGGTGGGGCCAGTGACGGTCGCGCCGGCGGACACCGCGCCGGTAACATCACGTTTAGCGGAATCAGTGAAAAAGTGTAGTGAAGTGTTTACAATTAGCGGTGTAGATAGGGCCACCTCGCCAACGTTAATGCGTTCAGTGCACTTACAAGACCTCGATGATTAAGGACATTGTGTATCTTAAAATAGTAATTTAAATTAATGTTTTACCGCATTTGTATCATTAGCTATCTATCCATCTATTATTATTTTATTCATATCAACCTGTCTGTAACTACAATACTCTGCCTATCTATCAATCATTTCAGTTGTCCCGTTTGGGCGGGCAGGATGTACGGAACCGTACATTGCTTTAACGACTTACGCGCCGTGCATTCTGCACACACAGCATTTGTACCCATTATTGCAAATAATATGTAAAAATATATTTCAATAAATCAGTGTTTAACGAACATTCACGGTGGTCGGTTTTATTTCATCACCCCAATAGAATCGCCCCGTTATCATATCACTAAGTGTAGGAAACTCCTACAGACTATCAATAGAATAATTGAATATTTTTGTGAATAGTTCAGAGAATAAGTATCTGTACTATGTCTTTTTTATGTTATTTATTTTTATTTAAAAATAAAAACTTTTTTACAAAAAAAAAAACAACCGACTTCCTTAAAAACACTACAAAGTGAAAAATAACTTTAATTTCGGAAGTCGGTGTCTTAAGATCTGTATTTATGGTTTTTTTGCCACCGACTTCCGAAATTAAAGTTATTTTTCACTTTGTAGTGTTTTTAAGGAAGTCGGTTGTTTTTTTTTTGTAAAAAAGTTTTTATTTTTAAATTTTTAGTTGTGGTATTCACCCCGCACTAATTCCAAACAAAAAATGCATATTTATGCGATAGCAGAAATCGCGGCTGATTTGCTATCATTTTTTAAAGTGTTCCGGTGTCTGTCTCCGGAACTCATCATCAGATCTAAATGAAAATTATATGGGACCATTTCGGAATAAACCCCTTTCGAACAAAAAAAGAATTTTGCAAATCCATCTATATATGACGGAGTTATGGCCGAACATACATAAAAAAAAAAAAAAAAAAAAAAACATATAAACATCCGAATTGATAACCTCCTCCTTTTTGAAGTCGGTTAAAAAAAACATTTCACCGAGTTTCTTAGCTGGTTTACAAAAAATAACAAATATTTTTACGGATATATAATTTTTAAAATTTATAGTCACATAACGTAGGAGTTCGTATGGCCATGATACATTAAGATAACCATAGAGAAGATAGATAAAGAATTCTTTATTGCATCCAAACAGGAAAAAGGCAACAAATATGCGGTAACACGATAAGTAGTCTTATTGCTAAGAACATAAGTAGGTACTTTGCGTGTGTGACTTGACTTTATCATTTGAATGATCACACGTAAATATTTACGATTTTACTCTGGTGCATAATATTGAGAATGCCTAACATTATTTGAACTCAAGGAGCCCATGGTTTACGAGAATGACGGGAACTTGAGACAAAATGATGATGCGTCGTAAAATCTTGACGAATTCTGCTGCGATGTATTAATACAAAATTGTAAAAGGATTTGGTTAAGATTTCTTAAGGGATACAGCGTCTCATTTATTCAAGGCTGTTAAAACGTTGGGATATTAGTATAGACTCACGTCTAAGCGTACGTTACTGTTTGAAAAAAAGAAGTGTGAAGAAGAAACTTGATTTTTCAAATTGTCCTATTTTTTTTATTATTCAAAAAGTCCATGAATATGAAATTCGAAGTGAATTTATTTTAAAGTGAATAAGAAAGAAGTTTTCTTAATTTTATAGTTAGTCAGTAGTTTAAGTTATATTTAAAGTAATTGTTAGTTAACAGACTTGGTTGTAATGGGAATAAAGTCGCACCGTATGTAATACTTAACAATGGAAAAAATCTTAAAATAACTTACATTACACCAAGCCTTGTTTCCACCAAGGACTGGGCAGAGATGTACAGTCACCAAGATAAATAACCAGGCTCATCGGATATAATTGAAGTTTAGTAAGATAACGATAGATGTGTTCGAATGAAATTTAATTTGATAAATCAACTGTTTATTTTCTAATAGATGATGAAAACATATTAACCATTCTCACTAAACTTCAACTATAACCGACAAACCTGGTTACATACTCTTTTGGTGACTGTTCTGCCAGTTAAGTATGCTTAAGTCCCATGTAAAATATTAATATATGTATCAAAAACACAACATTAACATACGCAAACACAAAAATTCCTGCCTAAACTAAATAAACGACACAAACATGAATTTTCATTCATTCGCATCTAGGACAGTTTGGAACCAACAATATTTTAGCCCGCTCTAGCATACCTGCCTCGAAAACATGCATAAATTAACCATATTTAACTCAGCTAATTAATACAAGACTTATTTCTAGATTTTACTAAAGCATTTACATCATATTTATCGCCTAGAGACACGCGACCTGGAAATTGGTGAAATAGTTCATGAAGAGTGAAATCCTTTTAATATATTGTGAGGTTACGTTGCGTTTTTGAATGGTAATGGGGTCTTTTGATTGTAGTTTTGAAATTGGAATTGCTTGGATCTATTATGGATGCTACGTACTTCCAGTATGTGGTCGCCATTCTAGAACTTTTCGGCTTCATCGGCCATCTGTTCTGTGAGCATTGTGCCCTGCCCACTGCTACTTCATCATCATCATCATTTCAGCCGTAAGACGTCCACTGCTGGACTTAGGCCTCCCCCAATTTGGGGGGCTTTGCCATAATCGCCACGCCTACTTAAGTTTGGCAATTTTCCTGGCTATGTCGGTTTCCTTGGTTCTCCTACGGATCTCTTCATTTGTGATTCGATCGCGTAGGGAAACTCCAAGCATAGTCCTCTCTATTGCCCTTTGGGTGACTTTCAGCCTTCTTATGAGGCCCAGGAAGTATGAAGATCTTCCACAAGGTGGACCTGATGAGGGCCGCAGGAATTCACTGGATGCGAGAAGCACAGAACGGGTCGAAGTGACGGTGTTTGAGCGAGGCCTAAGTCCAGCAGTGGACGTGTTTCGCCTGAAATGACGATAATAATGATGATGCAAATCACAATTGTTATTGTCAGTCATATGTATGGCTAAAAAACGATTCAACGCTTATACGTAACTAATATGGGGAAACAAAAACTGGTTTCCTAAAAAGAACTTTCGACTATATCATGACTAAAATCAACATTCCATACAGACATTGAAAACCATAAAAAAAAACCTTTGAATAACTCCCTAATCTGACATCCTGATCCCTTTAACAAACACCATCAATTCTCTCGCCCAAAACGAACAAAAAAAGAACAACTTTCATAAATTCAACAAAAAAAAAGTATAACTTCCACAAATTCAAAACAACATAGGATCTAAATCAGACACATTGATCGCAGCCCCTCGCTACAGGTAGCTAAGCCTTTTTTCATGAAACACACCTGTTTGTGTGGTATAAATAAATAACGGTAGCGTACAATGGCGACGGTACCGCGATTTAGGAAACGGTTGCTCCAAACGTTAGCTTTATTTTGCTTGCGATACTTTGCCCGGATTTGCGAGTTTGGCGAAACGGATGTTTACTTTGGCAAAGTTGATTTGAAGTGTGTTCTATTGATTTTGTTCGGAGATATTGTTGGCAATCGGTCTTACTGTGCTGGATATTAGTTTGAATAGGAATGCATTGGGTTTTAATGTAGTAGTAATGTGTTTCATTCTGGGTTTTTGACGCTTGTAGCATTAGTAAGTTTGAAGATTTTTTTTTCGTAACCAGAAGATTTTATCCACCTTTTTTGGCGCGTGTTATATTAATTACTGAGAAATAATTGCAGGTACCTACAAATATATTAAATGGATTTGTCTATTTTTATTTATCACAGGGATTTTAAATTCCTTTATGACTGGTATATTATGTAAAATGAGAGCTCGAAAGTTAAATAACAAAAAAGTAAACTTCAAAGGTTATTTTATGCTTGGAGTTTCCCTACGCGAACGAGATCGTAGGAGACCTAAGGTAACCGACATAGCTCGAATAATTCGGAAACTTAAGTGCTAATGGGCAGGGCACATTACTCGCAGAACAGATGGCCGCTGGGGCCGTAAGGTTCTGGAGTATTGACCGCGAACTGGATGACGTAGCATCCGAATAGGTCCATGCAATTACAATTAGAAAACTACAATCAACGGACCCCATTTTCAACGTAACCCCACAATATATTAACAAGATTTCGCTCTTCGCAAAAAGTTCCTTACAAATTAAAATTCGTTCATTAAACTAAAAATGAACGAACAACAAAGCTCGCTCATATAGTTCGTCAAACCCAAGGACTAAGCGAAATACCGGGCTAAAACATTTTCCAAAATAAAATATATAATTTATCGCCATTTTGCACAAAATAAATGATAAATAAGCGCTCCTATTTCCTACCGACAGGTTACTATTAATTTTTTACTTAAAATCGCATGTCCGAAAACTAAACAGGCCACGAATTGCGAATTTTGAAATAACAGTGTTTAATATTGCTATTATATTAACAAGGCCCCGTATCAAGGTATGTTTGCGTTCGTCGTGTGCCGTATTAAGGCGGGCTCAGAAGCGTATAGTTGCGGTAGGTAAGTGACTCGCTTTGATTGGATTAATTTTCAACAGCTTTGTGTAAGGTCGTGGTAAAGTTCTAGAGCCTTGGATCTGAATCTTCAAAGCACTGCTTACCGCCTAGAGTGGCATATCAAACACATTGTCGATTTTCGTCGCCCTGAGATGTTATCCGTTGGATTCTCATTACTCGGTTCAACACCGAGAGTTGAATTTAATTAGCTATTTTATTACGTCTGTATGCATGTTGAATTATTAATTTCAATCTTCTTTCAGCCTTTTCTTTAACATCGTCATAAGAGATCATTCATCTGATGATATTACACCAAAGCTGCAAATGTAGCATAGGAAGTAGGCATATAAGTCTGAAATCTATCTATTTTGAGGCAGCGTGAATTATCAATGGTCATGCCTTCTCTGAATAAGAAGAGGCCGTTGCTTTGCGGTGGGATAATACAAACAAATAAATAAAATTGAAATGTTTATTTGTCATGTCAATATAAGAGCTTTTAACTAAATGCATAATAAAGTCTATTAGATACCTATAATAAAAACAGTTTTCAAAATTTTGTCTGTCTGTTAGTTCTGGCTAATCTCAAAAAACGGCGGCTAGTTATTTTTATAAAACATATTGTATTTATATCAAATTTTTACAAACATAAATGACACAATGTCACATCATTATTAATGCAAATTGCGTTTAATGTGGCCACGTGCTAAACAAAATGTTAAACCGACCATAAACAGAATGTTGCGTAAATGTTTATTAGACCTCATTTATTTTAATCTTCGCTCGACAGTTTCCACGGATCAGCGCACTCCTTTATAAGATGCGAGGCTCCATGTGGCATCAACACCATTAAAATCTCATTTAGCATTATCATGGTGGCCTAAATACTCATAAGAATAAACTTTTAGTGAATATGGATCAACAGAGTTCCACGTAATTATCTATTTTGCATGAAAAAGCAATAACTGAAGAAACAATTTAGGAAAAGATGGCACTAAATACTTCCTGTGTATTATTTACTGTCTTGAAAGTTCTGAAGCCAGTACTAGCTTCCAGTGCTTTCCCTGTTCGTGTCTGAACACACCATTATTGACCTAACTCATTATTAATATACAGAAATTTGCATATAATGAGGCAAGCCGAAATATTCCCGTCGTTCCGTTTCTACGGTTTACGATATTATGTGCTGCCTGAAACTGGCTTTATTCCTGCACAACTTTAATTGTGTTTTATTTTCCTATTTAATTGGTTATTTGTTTTACGATTTAGAGGTGTACTTGTTTCGGCGGTTCTTCTTTGGTAATTGGGGAAATAATGATCCGTTGTTAAAGTTGGGCAGTGATTTAATGTTTTGTGAATTTATTTAAAGAGAAGGAGGTTGTTTTATTAAGTCAATTTTCATTTACGAACATAAAAGTAAACCTGCAGGGTAACACAGAATGGCAATATTTTTTATTTTGACAATTAAACATCACACATTGCGTCAGTTACGTTACCGAGTGATTTTTCCAAATGTATGACGCAACAGATAAGCAATTAATTACATTCAAATCTTTCGGATTATGACTGAAACTGGTGCTGTTTCAGGATAACTTGATTAAATAAATAGATGACAGTAAATAAAAATGTGTAACTGGCCCTATTTGTGTTATTAACAAGAAATGCACTATAATACACTGTGACTAAACTTGAGCTTAAAAAAAAATCTAAAAGAATAAATTAACATGACAAATGTTTAAGGCAAAATAGATTAAAAAGATCTTGTAGATCGTTAGATACTGATTTCTATCAAGATTTTTTTAATAAGGTAGACATGACGGCAGTGTATCTGATAAAGATACTAGTATTTTATTTACTTAACATAAAATGGCCAAGGCCAATTACATCGATAATATAAAGAATAAAAGTACACGACAGACATATTCTACGCTCATTTTACAATTCTTCAGACATACCGACATAATCTTTTTCCATTCTTTCGCGAGCACATCACAGTCAGGCTTACCGTCCAAAAGACCGCTGAGCGGAGAGAGTGTTATATTTATTACTAGCTTTTGCCAGCGGCATCGCCCTCGTATCCTACATACAAACCTACCTTTTGAATCATTATGTCTATTGATGAAAACCGTATTTAAATGCGTTGCGTAGTTTAAAAGATCTAAGCGTACAAACACGGGAAGACGACTTTGGTTTATACTATTATCTTCATCTGCCTCGCCTTTTCTCAACTATGTTGGGGTCGGCTTCCAGTCTAACCGGGTGCAGCTGAGTACCAGTATTTTACATGGCGACTGCTTATCTGACCTCCACAACTCAGGTACTGGGTAATGCGATACCCCTCGGTAAGACTGGTTGTCAGACTTTCGGGCATCTGACGACCCGTAACGACTGTCTAAGATCTACAAAAGACAGCCGGGACCAACGGCTTAGCGTGCTTTCCGAGGCACGGAATGGTCTTGGTATGTTAAGATGGTCACCCATCCACGGTCCAACCGCGGCAAGAGTAGCTTAACCTGAACGGTCGACCCGTTCGGCTGTTTTTACTTAGCCACAAGCCCTTACTTTATTTTATACTTTGTAAAGATAAAAATAAACAAGTATTTTGATCAAAATATAAGATTGCAGGCCTAATGTAATTTAGAGGAAAGTGGTTCTACTTTACTTACTGTAACCGGTGTCTGTTTTTCGGGAGGTTCAAGGTTCTGGCAATGTTTGCATTAGTGACGGACGAATGGACGATGTGCAAATATTTTAACAGTATATATTTGATGTGTCAGCAACGGGGTCTGTTTTGAGGGGTTATTTTTAACAACAATAATGTATTTTAGTTTATTAGATTTTTGGTGGTAATGTGTTTTAATATTTTTAGTATCCATTAAATTTTACAAATGAAATGCCCTATTTGTATTTAGTCAGGTATTTTGCGGACTGTGTTCTGTATTTTAAGCAAACGTTATTATAATAAAAGGAAAATAACTATGAATACGATGATTTTTATCACCCGACTGCCAAGGAAGGGTTATATTTTCAACGACTCGAATCAAGTCTCTAGTTATCTTAATATTTTTCCTTTCAGCTGATAAATAATGATATTTATTTCGGTAAATTGTTTTTGAAATAAATAATAGTTCAAAAAAACTAAAAAACACGCTTCCATGGAAAACCAAACTAAAAAGTACAAAATAAAGGAAAAAAAGCGTGGGGTGCTTTTAAGGTATTTTTTTATTGATATCAGGCACCCCACGCTTTTTTTCCATTATTTTGTACTTTTTAGTTTGGTTTTCCATGGAAGCGTGTTTTTTAGTTTTTTTAAACTATTATTTATTTTCTATTTTTTAGGGTATTTCGAATTTTGACACGTATGTCAGCGTAGTTTGTGACAGTTTTTTTGCTGTCCTGGTAACCCTGGCAAGGATAATGGCACAAATTTATGAAATTATTGCATTGTCATCAGTCCTTGACAGGTGTGCAAAGTTTGAATGAAATCTGGTCGTTTAAAGTGGGTCAAAATCGTACTATAAGGAGTCAGTTACAAACAAACATACAAACATACAAGTGAAGCTAATATAAAGCGTGTAAAAAGAATCACATCAAAACAAACTCAGAGGTCAGTCTCTTTTAAAGTCTAGATATATCTAATCTAAGACCAAATGAGGACCATGCTAATTAGTGTCAAATGGCGTTTTGAACAAAACGCCACACAGATTGAGTTGTTGACGAGTTCAATCAGTGCACGCATTTGTCAGTAATCTTATCATTCAACTACGATTTTAAATGTGTTGGTGTGGCCGTATTGTTACAAAAGTTAGAATTGAAAATTAAATTTTACGTCAGTTTAATAAATCAGAGTATTCAAAAGAAGTTTAGCTTAATTAAATGAAGGGTTAATTGCGGCTTTCATGCTAATGCCAGGTTGATGAGTTTTCAAACACACCTTGATTTAATGTTGCTTTGTATATTGAAAAGTAAGTTTTGCATAGTGTTGTTCACATTGATATAATACCTACTAGGTTTATGTCATATTAGTTATTAAAATTTTGTGCAAAAGTGACAGGCGGCATTAACACGTTGTATGGCAATGTTGGCCCTCAGGCCAACCCTTGGGGCACGAGAAGTGTCCACCAGCCATTTCGAGATTCCCTAAAATAGACCATGAGCATTTGGACCCCACGGCCCGAGGGTTTAAACCCTAAGTGGCTCGAAAATATAAGGTAGACTTTCTGCAGTTGCAGCAGCAGCGCCTTCTAGGATAAAAAGTTGTTATTACAACGATGCAATATGCGACGTTCAGTAAGGCTAGAGACCATAACAAATGAAAAAAAAAATCTCACTTTTAAATTCAGATTAAATGTGTCTAGGAATATAGGCGGCGGCGGCGGGTGTTGTAGCCTAGCCTGGGAGAGGCCTATGTTCAGCAGTGGGCTGCAATAGGCTTAGTTAATTGCTTTTTGAGAAATCTATAGTCGTGGAATAAAAAAATCAATTTATCTGTTTGAGACTTTTATTTTGACTGATAACGTTCTCTCGACATTATAAATTTAAAGGTGGTATGGGCCCGTATTCTAGGAAAAGTATGTATTGGAAAAGTGATTACACTTTTCGTTTCGTAAGCATATATACTCGTATACTCGTATTTTATATATTGACCAAAGTTTTAGTTACTACGCCAGAAAACCTTATGTTTACCGCCAAAGTTCAACAAGCATTGTCCTGGGATTTGTCGTACAAACAAAATAATGCCTAATAATAATAATTTATGGTAGTTTTAGAAGTAATTTTGGTAAAATGAGAGTTTTTCTAATTAACGAAAGGGCCTTAGTTTTAATTCGTGTGAATGTTTTACGTTTAACGACAGAAATTATGTTTTATTTCGTAATTGAGGTCGGTTTTATGTACATTTTTTGTTCCATTTAAATGCGGCAATATTTTTGCTAGAGGACACTAAAAAATTAAGTATATTTCATGTAAACGTTTTCTTATTAAATCATTTTAAGTATTGTTTAAGTATCTTGGAACTATGTATAGAACTAGTTATGGCAGGCATTTAATTTTGGATGGACTCTTATCATCTGATAGCTTTTGCAAGCGCCTTCGCCTACGTATTAATTTATTTTTTCCTGTTACTTTATTTTGTGTTTTACGAACTGTGTCAAATAAACGGTATTCTTTCTTTCTTCTTTTTAGGGTTCCGTTGCCAAATGGCAAAAAACGGAACTCTCATAGATTCGTCATGTCGGTCTGTCTGTCCGTGTATGTCACAACCACTTTTTCCCGAAACTATAAGAGCTTTGCTGTTGAAACTTGGTAAGTAGATGTATTCTGTGAACCGCATTAAGATTTTCACACAAAAATAGAAAAAAAAAACAATAATATTTGGGGTTACAATTTTTTTTTTTAGTTTCAGTTCTATGTATGGGGATACATAAATCTGAAACTCAAAAAAAAAAACATGTGACCCATACGTGTGGGGGTATCTATGGATAGGTCTTCAAAAATGATATTGAGGTTTCTAATATCATTTTTTTCTAAACTGAATAGTTTGCGCGAGAGACACTTCCAAAGTGGTAAAATGTGTGCCTCCCCCCCGTAACTTCTAAAATAAGGGAATGATAAAACTAAAAAAAATATATGATGTACATTACCATGTAAACTTCCACCAAAAATTGAAAAAAAAAACATAAACCTTGTGCATAAACCGTGAATACCTGCAAGTTTGTACGGAACCCTCGGTGCGCGAGTCCGACTCGCACCTGGCCGGTTTTTTATAAACATATAAACCTTCCTCTTAAATCACTTTGTCTATTGTTGAAAACCGCATTAAACTCCGTTGCGCGGTTTAAAAGATGTAAGACTTTATTCTATATAATGTAAATAAAAAACACAAAAATCACACTACCACAAAAAACAAACATAAAAAATGTCTGAACTAATGAAATCTAGATATAAAACAGAAAAGTATTTTATGATAAATATATATGTATATATATAACTAGCTTCTGCCCGCGGCTTCACCCGCGTGGATGTCGAAAAAATCACCATTTCAACCCCCCATTTCACCCTCTTTGGACTGGAATGTCAAATAACCCTTTTTTAGTGAATACCTACTCTTCAAAAAGAACACAAATTACACCCTCCAAATTTCATGTTTCTAGAACCAGCGGTTTAGGCTGTGTATTGATATATCAGTCAGTCAGTCAGTTACTCAGGACTTTGAATTTTAAGTATATAAATAGATAATCTACAATAGTTATATACTAGTGTACCTATTTTACTTATACCTATTACATTAAAAACTATTGTATTTCTAATAGTTTTTTTAATCGTTCCTATCAACTAAAGCATCACATCGCACGATCCTTGGTTGACTGGTAGAGAACGCTCAAAACATTAAATCCGACTTGTGCGAAAAGTTAAAGTAAACAAGAAAAGTTATTATTTGTTCCGCCAAATCCCCTTATATTCCTACTCACATAACGGTCAACTGAACCACCCAATTTAATCCAACAACAACACAACTCTGACACATCCACATCGTACCAATCAACACATCTTCAAGGTCCACGCCGCCAATCTTGTGATCAGCAGAGAAGTATCATCGAAGCTCTCGCCGGCCTCTTGATCACGTGCGAACAAAGGCCCTCCCGCCGCTATCTTTCACATATTACCGCCTTAACTGACAAAACTGACTAGAGAGTACTTGTAACTACTTAAGGTTTTTTTATTTTGGCTGTCTTTGACGCCTTTTGAGAGTGTATTGTGTGTTTTGGGTTCAGCTGATTGGCTGAAAATATGTCCACAGGAACATATAACACCCTGTTATCGATGTGTTTGTTACGTGTGACTATAGATATATTTCATTTTGATTTAAATTTTATTACTTATGACAAGTATGTATTCTGTTTTTGGTTTCGTGGTGGAAATAATGAGTGTTTATCAAAGATGACAGATCACAGAAATTTACAATATTTTAAAATACTTAAATGATATCAAATGAATTTTAAAGCGGAAAACGTCGAACTTCGAAAATATTCTAATGTTATTTTGAGTTTTACAGGGTCAAATAAAATAAGTTGGTAATATTCATCGATATCAAAAAGCAATTGAAAAAAAAAACTTTAGAGGTGTCAGGGACACCCGGATGGAACGAAGTTCCTTTCCAGGATTCATAATAGTTATAATTTTTTAATTATTTATTATGTACAAAAAACCTGTATACACTCAACAAAAATATTCTCCCTATCTCCTTCTCTCTCCTTCTCTCTTCCTCTCTCTCTACCTCGCTCTCTCTCTCCCTCTCCCTCTACCCCTCTCCCCCTTCCTCTCTCCCCTCCCCCCCTCTCTCCCTCCCTCCCTCTCTAGTCACAACAAAAAAAACAACAACATACAAAATATATACGGTCGAATTGAGAAACCTCGTCCTTTTTTTGAAGTCGGTTAAAGCATGTCGTGACAACTTTTCGTAAGAATTTTTTCCGTCTAGTCTAAGCAGTGAACTGGCTAACTTCGATCCAAATTTTTTTTCTTTATTTGATGGTTGATGGTTATCATACCTAATGCTTACATAATCAAACACCAAAACCAAAAACTCTTTTAGCACTGAAAACCAAACAACTCATCGTAAATACATCTAACAATCACACATGAAACTAAACACTCCAATTCAATTCTAAACCGTACAACTAGAATTTAAAATCAAAACTACCCACAAACAGCAACAACAGTATCGCGCAGATATCACGACATTGTCCCTTTCAAAGCCCGTTAACTGTTCTCGAAGTCGGTTCGAGTCCCGAGTCTAGAACTAGTCGCAACTTTCTATAGCCGTAAGCTTTGATAACAGATGCTCAGTTGATTTTATATTATTATTGTGAGTTCGTATCAAGTTGGAGGCTTTAATGGAGTTTGTTGTTGTGTTGAATGTTGCCGTGAAGTGATAGAAATTTTATCTAACAGCTACTCTTTTATAGTAAGCAATAGAAATGAATTCTGCGCACTTACTAATATTTTTGTTTGTAAGTTTTGTGTTATTAGTAAGTATAGCGCAGTATAATCTAATATAGCGCCATTAACTCCCGAGGGTTTACGCAGAAGTGTACCTAATTATAGTCGGTACCCCCACATTTTGGCAGTTATTATTGCCACTAACCGGGCACATATTTAGATCAACTATGTATTTTGAATACTTTTTTTTTACGACAGTTATTTTCAGCTTCTTAGTATAAAGGCTATTTATTACAGAAAGCTAAAATAAATAACTAACTATACAAATAAATACAAAAACAAAGGACACTTCCGCATCACTGTCATCTGGAAACGTGCCCAGAAGACTGGCATTGCACGTTGAATGGCAATGCTAATTCTTTGGCCAAAGAGTGACCCAACCCTCTGGTCACGTGAAGTGTGACCAGTCGATGAAAAAATTCGTTAAAAAGGAGACGTGCACTCGGGCCCCATGGCCCGAGCGTTTCAACCCCAAACGGCTCAAAACTGTAGTTACCTATAAGGTTACAGTATTTGCGCTGCTTGAGGGTCTCAGCAGCCACAGCAGCGGCGCCTGCACAGCCCGCCGTGCTAGGA
The DNA here is from genome assembly GCA_947507805.1 of Aporophyla nigra. Lineage (NCBI taxonomy): Eukaryota > Metazoa > Arthropoda > Insecta > Lepidoptera > Noctuidae > Aporophyla > Aporophyla nigra. Next base: position 21,772,285 of record OX382305.1, on the reverse strand, counting down.
ATATGAGATGGCGCAAGAGTATCGATACAGGTTACGTCCCACACCAGAGGCCTACCCACCACCCACCTAATACTTATTTATGTTAAAGAGTCTAAAAACAAAAAGGTATTAGCTAAAGTTTCGCCAGTTAAGTTTCTCAATTCATCTCACTTTCCTATCCTATCTATCTTCAACCGTCATTCATCACAGCTTAAATTCTATTTTCGACTAAGTATGCAAAATAATAATCATACTTCGTGTTAAAATATTAATAAATCTGTTGTGTTATTTAGCAGCGTAGCGCAGATTTACGCGTAGCACTTCGTAGCACTTACACGTACTTTGCTGATTTAGAATGACTGGCGTAGCGAGCTCGTAGCATTTTACGTAGCACGATATTATCTGTATAAAAGTTATTGTTTAATAACTGTATCCAGTATTATCACGTACACTGTGGTTTTATGTACCTATATAATATGTGAATACATCAAGAAAATATTCAGTGTGAATAAAACTTGTATTAAAAAAACTTAAGAGGTGTCAAGGGACACCCGGATGGAACGAAGTTCCTTTCCAAGATTCATAATTGTTATAATTTTTTTATTATTTATTATGTACAAAAAACCTGTATACACTCAACAAAAATATTCTCTCTCTCTCTCTACTCACAAAAAAAAAAAAAACAACATACAAACAAATACAAACAACAAAATACATACGGTCGAATTGAGAAACCTCGTCCTTTTTTTGAAGTCGGTTAAAAAGTGTCGTGACAACTTTTCGTGAGAATTTTTCCGTCTAGCCCCCTTTCACAACGCGCGATAAGGAACTTCGTTCCAAAAAAAAGTGTACTCTAAAAATCTTTGATAACTCAGATTTAAAAATGATTAAAAACTAAATTACTGTGCATTTAGTTAGACAGCCTTTCAATACCTTTTAATTCATCAACTATATTCTGCCAGCTGAAAGCTATGCTGTCTGACTTAAGCCAGATTACCAAGGTAAGGCTGAAAAGTACTATTAATCCAAAAAAAAAATATCCTTGAAAATCCTTTCAGAAGAAAAGCTAGAGTAATAGCGTCTAACCTGGTTTTACAGACACCCTTCTTAATCGAAAACTTACCGAACATCGAAGGAAATTTGAGTGTCAAATTTACTTTTGTAAGTCAGTTGGGTAATGTTAAATATCAGTCACGGTAAGGGAGATAACATCTGACCATGATGATTTGCAATTTCCTTAAAAAAAACATTTTTAAGGAAATTGCAAATTTTTCCAGTATATGAATAGTCATCATCATCATCATCATCATTTCAGCCGAAAGACGTCCACTGCTGGACATAGGCCTCCCCCAAGCACCGCCACTTCGACCTATTCTGTGCTTCTCGCATCCAACGTATTCCTGCGGCCTTTACCAGGTCATCGGTCCATCTTGTGGGAGGCCTTCCAACCATGCCTTCCATGAATAGTGGTAGGCTGTTATTATTAGTCTAGAAGAAACTAAAAACAAATAATGTAAGAGCTTACTGCGCTGTGGCTTTGGGTCGTATGTGGTCGCAGCATTATGCTGAGCGCTGGCTCGTTTTGCGTGGACGTGACGCAAGTTTTCCTCTAGCTTTTCTTTTTTTTTTGTTGTCTAGGCTTTCTTTGCGTCATGTTTACCGCAAATGAACGTATTTTCTTTATTTTATTTCTCCAAAAAGATCGATACTGTTAAGTACGTTCAATGCAACCTAAACAGGACTTCCTGTACCTTTTCATCCATACTATGAGCTATTCTTAAATAAAACTTATCTTACTTATCAACACAAAAGAACCACTGAAAAAGAAGGATATCTGTACTATCAACTAGTTCACACATAACATTTTAAACTATCCCCTTTAAAATGTCCATTGATGTGCCATTGGTGGACATAAAGAGTTCGCAACAGCACTCCATAGTTAATTCATGTGCCAATCGATTTGCACTTGTTTTGTTCAACTTGAGACCTTTTACGACAACGCGGCGCTCGGCGGGCCAAAGGATAACTGATAAATTCGTTTTTGCATAGTGTTGTGCGTTTAAATATCGATGTTTGGTACTATTAAATTTGTGATCCAAATATTCGTAACATTTGCGAATTTAATCTATTTGTTACTGGTATTTGTTGGGTTTCTCGGCAAAAAAGCGTCACTGAAATGAAATGTTTGTTAATGTAAGTAGATCTTATAGGACACTTTTACACGTTAATATTTGGTTGGTCAGTATTTTTAAAACTAGATGTAGCCGGCTTTTCCTAGCTGACTGTTCCCTGAGTAGAAATGCCGAAACAAACTTAGATGTTTTGGTCTTTTTTAAGGTTCAAACATAATATTATTGGATTTTTATGTGACTCTAACATTGCAGGGCCATTTCTGGAGAGGCTTTTTCAAACACTACTTTTTTTTAAAGAAAGAAAAAAATACATTTGTTTAGTACAGAGTAAAAAACACTCAACACATTCTGCAAAAAACGTATATTTCGTATTAACAGAAGATAATAGATAGCTGCATAGGTTTTAAGTTATAGTAAAATCACGATCACCAATTCATCAACTAACTGAGTACAACAGTTGAACTTTTTACCTTTTACTGTCTTCAAAAATCCTTAACAAGTCCATGTTCAGCCTTTAAAGTCACCGTACCTACTCCATCATTTCAGCCGAAAGATGTTCACTGCTGGACATTGGCTTTCCCAAAAGGGCGGGTTTGCCACAATCGCCACGCTTGGCAGGCGGGTTGGTGATAGTAGTATGGTGATAAAATGCATAGAGAAGGCTGCTGCCCATTCTCTAGCAATTTACGATACTCACGGGAAGACATGGGATCGTGGTATTCTTTACGTCCGATACCACACGGAAAACCTTACCTACTTAATAATAAAAAAAAAACGCGTTTGTTTTAAGCCCGTCTACAATAAATCTAGTGTTTGTATATAAAATAATGTGAAATAATATTGTTAGTTAACCATTGTTAACAAGTAAACGTTTCTAACGTTATATAAAGCATACAGTTATGACCCAGTCTGTGGAGTAACTTACAGGCAACCGTCGTGTAGTCATAACATACAAAAGTGGCTATTTCAAACGTACATTTATTGTTCAAACATACTTTCGCATAATTTTCACATATTTTCCGCTGCAACTTGAATAATAAAATAACACTCATCAAAAATTTTTTTATAAATAACTAAGTAGTATTTTAATTTATTCATTTGTTTAAAAGATGATTTTTCCGTATGGTGCGGGACGTAAAGAATACCACCACCGCATTTCTTTCCATGGGTGTCGTAAGACTAAAGGACTTACTAGAGAATTGGGAACAGCGTTCTCTATGCAGTTTACCACCATACTGTGATCGCCAACCCGCCTACCAAGCGTGCGATTATGGAAAAACCCTCCAATTTGAGGAAGGCCTATATCCAGCGTTGGACGAACGTTTTTCGGCTAAAATGATGATGATTTGGTTAATTTAGTAAAGTAAGAAATAACAGATCAGATATGTTTGTATTATAGTTTAACTAATATCGTATTTGCATACGCAGGCCATACCTAGCTAAAAAATAGTTTATTTTTAAACTAATCTCAAAAGAAATGACAGTCTTTATTAGTTTAAATAAATTTAAAAATCTTATAACTGACTTGTGAGAAAAAGCATGTCTTTTTAAATCAGAATTACAAAGTTAAGTAAAATTAATGCACTATTTATTTATTAAAAATCAGCCAACACAAATAGTGTTGTACTCAAAGTTATTGTGTTATTTTTCACACTCTTTAAAAAAATATGTATATATTGCCGTGAAATGTAACAAAGAAAATATTATGAAGAAATAAAATCTACGGTAAGATAATATATTTGGAATGCCTAATGGCGCTGAAGACATTGATAGGCGTTAGGCGTGAATTAATGTAGTGCAACGCGATTGAAATTTAGTATTACGTGTGGCTTAATTTGTATAAATGTTTGTTATGTAACATTAGAATGATGGTATAGGTAGTCTGTTCTGATTATTAATGACTAGAGCCAAATAAAATAGTAGTAATAATAATAATATCTTAGGACAACCAACACAACGTTATCTGATCCCAAACTAGGCAGAGCCTGTACTATGGCAACCAGACAACTGATAAACATACTTATATATTTCTAAGTACATACATATTATAGATAAATTACACCCAGACACAGAACAAATGATTGTGCTCATCACACAAAGATTTGTCCTGGGTGGGAATCGAACCCACGACCTCAGTCTTAGCAGTCAGGGTCACTAACCACTAGACTAATAGCAGAAGTTAATAATCTTTACTCATACAATACTATAAAAACGATAAATAACTTTTGTAAATGTAGATAATTTATATATTATAAATTCGGAACTTTAGTCTTCAGTCTTGTATCTTTTCTCGCCTAAAACATTGAACTGATCATTATGAAATTTGACAAAAAACTAATCGGAGACTTGGAGAAGGACATAGAATATTTTTTTCATCTTTGGGATAATTTCTTTGCTTCACGCGACCAAAACTTAGTATATGGTCCAAATCAATCTTCCTGGCATTTTTCCTACCATGTTGGGGTCGACTCCCAGGTTAAGCAGATAAAGCTGCTGCTGAGTACCAGTATTTTACATAGAGCGACTGCCTATCTGACCTTCGCAACCATTTTCTAGGTAAAACGACACACCTTGATAAGACTGGTTGCCAGACTTTCGGGTTTCTGACGACCCAAAACGATTGTCAAAGATCTAAAAATGAAACCAATGGCTTGACATTCTTTCCGAGGCAGAGGTATTGGTATGTAAATATGGTCATCCATCCAGGGTTAAACGCGGCAAGCGAAGCTTAACCCAGCAAGGCATTTAACAAAAACCGCACTACAAGCAGGGTCAAACCATATGTAAACTACATAAATGATGACTGTGCTAAAATCAAATGGGCACTAGAACCGTGCCTTAAATTCCAAAACCTAGACTAAAAACAAGCAAACCCATAAACAACATCGATAAAATTCGTATCGACATGCCCCCTCACTATCATCCAATTCCCTTAATGCCGGCGTCGTCGCCTGACGTACGCCATGCAATAGAACGACTAAATCTTGTAAATATTGATTAAATCCTTACTTATTTACTCTCTACCCCGGGAGTTACAAAAACTTTTGGCAATGGGAACTGTATACAAAGTAAATAGGGTATGTTCGCCCGTTTATTTATGCACAGATTGTCCGAAAGCTGTGGTCGAAGTTGCGTGCTGGATCCGCGGTTTTTCCCGGTGGGATTCAATATTCAGTCTAAATGAGCCCGGGAATGCTCGGACATGTACATAAGAATGACGGTTGAATTGCAATGGGTCATTCCGTGGCGATTTTCTTAGAAAAAACGGCAGTGTCATACAATATTAAGTGTTCTGTTGTTTTCTAGGTACGATAGCGTATGTAGTTTCAATTCAATATTGATTGGGGTGCTGAAAGATATTCTTGATTTTATTCTTATAGATGTCGTAGGTTTTTAAGATGAAGGCAGGAGATGTAGAGTTTTTCTAGGTGAGGGGCTTGTGGCTAAATAATAACAGCTGCACGGGTGCAGCTGAAACCTCATCCGTGCCTCAGAAAGCACGGTAAGCTGTTGATCCCGGCTGTCATTCGTGAGTGTGACAGTCGTCCTGGGTCGCCAAAGCTGAAAATCTGACAACTAGTCTTACCAAGGGGTATCGTATTACCCAGTAACTGGGTTGTGGAGATAGGGCCTGATCTGGTCAGATAGGCACTTGGTACCATATAAAATACTGGTATTCAGATGCAGTTAGTTATTATAAAAAGTTAATCAAGTTTTATTAATAGCTTGATCTACGAGAAGCTCAGGGTGGGTCTCCTCCAACGATCTTTATCTATCTTTGTCCAGTTCTATTTGTCTTCAAAGTGGGCCGGCTGTTCTTTCAATATCAACAGCGTGTTAAAAGGTGTCCCTTTATTCCCTTTACCTTCTGAGCCATGCCACTGTGTTGTTTCTGCGATCCATGTCTAATTGCCCATTTTCAATTCAGTTTTTGTACATAACTCTGAGCATTTGCAGCTTTGGATATTTTTCTTCCACTGGTGTGTTGTATCGTCGTATCTTTTTTATCTTGAGCATACTTGGCTCTCAGATCTTCGATCCCATTTCTTCCCGTAGGTGTTGTAAAAGACGACAAAAGGAATTACTAGAGAATGGGCAGAAGCGTTCTCTATACATTTTACTATCATACTGCCATCGCCAACCCACCTGCCAAGCGAGGCGATTATGGGAAACACTCCCGTTTCGGGAGGCTTATATCCAGCAGTGGATGTCTTTCGGCTGAAATGATGACGAAGATACTTCTCTCTATTCTGAAAAAGGTTATGCTTTCCAAGAGTTTTCCTCTTTCTCTTTGAACCTAATTACCAGAACCACGCGTATCTAAACAACATCCTACTTAATATTATATAACAAAAACAATAATAAAACAATAATTATAATTCTTAAAATCTATACATTGTTAAAAAAATAGTAGGTATAATATTATTAACTAAAAATATAACTTCTAATTAAGCACCCAGTGTTCTTCCTCCTCTCTCCTACTTGATCTTGCTGTGCCCGACAGGGTCCATAATTGTGACTTAAATAATGATTTCCCTTCCAACTATGTTTTAACATTATGGTACGCAAAAAAACTTTTTTGCAAAAAAAAACAACCGACTTCCTTAAAAACACTACAAAGTGAAAAATAACTTTAATTTCGGTAGTCGGTGTCTTAGGATCTGTACTTATGGTTTTTTTGCCACCGACTTCCAAAATTAAAGTTATTTTTCACTTTGTAGTGTTTTTAAGGAAGTCGGTTGTTTTTTTTTGCAAAAAAGTTTTTATTTTAAAAATTTTTGTTGTGGTATTCACCCTGCACTAATTCCAAACAAACAATGCATATTTATGCGATAGCAGAAATCGCGGTTGATTTCCTGTCATTTTTTAAAGAGTTCCGGTGTCTGTCTCCCGAACTCATCATCAGATCTATATGAAAATGATATGGGACCATTTCGGAATAAACCCCTTTCGAACAAAAAAAGAATTTTGCAAATCCGTCTATATATATTATGACGGAGTTATGGCCGAACATACATAAAAAAAAAAAAAAAAAAAAACATATAAACATCCGAATTGATAACCTCCTCCTTTTTGAAGTCGGTTAATAAAGAATTGAGAATTGAATTGAGAATTATTATAAATGTGAAAGTTTGTGAGTATGTATGTATTGGTATATGTTTGTTACTCTTTCACGCAAAAACCACTGATCGGATTTAGATGAAATTTGGCGCACAAATAGTTTATAGCTTGAATTAATACAAAGGGTACTTTTTATCCTGGAAATATGTACCCGCGAGATAATTTCCGACCTTCACCGCGAAATCGCTGGCAAAAGCTAGTTTAGATATAACTCCAGCCAAAAAATATCAGTCGCCCTCTACAAGTAGGTACTATCGTACTAAATAGGTACATACTAAACAAGTTCATGATTTACGTGAGTTCTACAAACGTTGAAACACATCTGTTACTTGCGGTTCCTATGTATTTCGTATTATACTTTATGATTTAGATCCTTATTTTTCTTGTTCATTTGTTTTTGGTACGGGTCCTGAATTTTGAGGGTTTGTTGGTACGGGTTCTGTGACCACGGAGCCATTTGGGTCGTGGTTATTTTTTATTCAACGTGCACGTAGTTCTAATAAAAGTAACTTTGTAAATAAAACAAATCGTTTTGTCATTCGAGTGACATTGGTAAGTCTGTTAAAGCGGCGAAGAAAAACTGAAAATCTCAACTCAAAATTGGTAACAAGTTTTGTGATCATAGCTCGAACCTTATCTCTATGAGAATAAGGCTTTGCCAATGGGAAATGTCTTCTCGTCGCGTATTCCACAGAGCCTAAAGACGAAAGTCTTCAATCAGTGCGTCCTGCCTGTTATGACCTACGGAGCCGAAACGTGGGCACTCACGGTACGGCTGATCCATAAATTCAAAGTTGCTCAGCGAGCTATGGAACGAGCTATGCTTGGAGTATCTCTGAGGGACAGAATCCGGAATGAGGTGATCCGGCAGAGAACCAAAGTTATCGACATAGCTCAAAGAATTAGCAAGCTGAAGTGGCAATGGGCCGGCCACATTAGCCGTAGAACCGATGACCGTTGGGGTAGACGTGTTCTTGAGTAGAGACCGCGAATCGGCAAACGTAAGGTAGGACGCCCTCAGGCTAGGTGGAGCGACGATCTTCGCAGGGTGTCTGGTAGCAGAATCGGGCTGAATGGCGTGCAATTGGGGAGGCCTATGTCCAGCAGTGGACTGCTATAGGCTGATGATGAATGGGAAATGTCTATTTATGGGCATTTTGTTCAGAAAAATTATACCTCTTTAGTCTAGTGGATGCAAGCGCTGTACTGCAGAGCGTGAGATCCTGGGTTGGAGTCCCAGATCGGGTAAACTGGTAATGGGTTTTTCTATCTAGATTTTCTCAGTAGCAGCCCGGAATTTGGATTTGTTTCCGATTGATGATAATAGGCTCACTCTCTACTACATACAAAAAAAAAAAAAAAATTTGTACCTTATCCTTTTTTGAAGTCGGTTAAATAGGTTTAGATATTTAAATCTGACATGTACTATACTAAACAATTTGAAGTAATTTTAACTTAAATTTCATAAGCAAACACGATAAACAGTAAAGATATTACGTAAGTAACTTGACAGTTTCCTGTTTATAACTACCACATATTAAACAGACTAGTAACATAATTCTCAAAAACCACTTTGATACAACTTAAAGTTCGTCGCAAACTAAAAGCTAAAGATATACAATACTAACATATACTATGTAAAGCGGTGGTGTGAATACCTTACCGTAATCCTTTTTAACTGCACCCGGGAAGGGATTTACGTAAAGCCGGTGTTCCACAGTTGAAGCGACGCGATCGTTACCGCCATTTATCTTACTCGCGATGTTTTAAAGTTGTGAATTCGAAATTGTTGTTGTGGTATAGTAACTTGTACTTAGTGTTTTGGGATATATTTTCTAGTCTGTTTCCAAGTACTGACTTTTATTGTGTCATTTCATATTTAGTTATGTGAGTCGTAAATATTACAGATTACTTCCTATGTTGATTTGTTTTTCGTGTGAATGGTATTTTTAAAGTTTTATAGGTACTCTAGTGTACTAACGGGGCTGTTGTAATTAAAAAGCATTAAATTTTTTACTTTTAATCCAAGCTTTTGTGCTTACATCAACGCACAATATTTTTATTTTTTACACAAAAACCCCTATATAAAAATTTGAATGCTCATTCAGAATTTGTTTGACTATTGGAATGTAACTAGAGTTACTTATTACTGCCAGCTTGCACTACATAAGGTCTACTTTCAGGCATACAAACATTACAGCACCTACATAATCTGAATGTTTTGAAAATATTGACCTAAAATTACTTTTTTTAGTTTTTAGCAGATCTTTTGCCTCGTTCATACATCTGGTCATACACACATTATTATTTTATCTACTCCGCTTATCCAAAAGCGAAACAAAAACATAGCCTAGCATGTACTGTGATCTAACCTTTAGCTATAATACATGTATAGCTTAATGTTAAACCGATTTATTCTCGTCTGCTGCGATTTGATACTTCGGATAATCTTTTGTATGACCCAATTTGCCTGAAGATGTTCCTGATATACTTAGATATTTTAACTTAATTTAGTTAAAGTGTCGCCACGTGGATTTAATTTCGAGCTGGGAAGAGAATAAAAGGATTTTAAGCAGAAAGTATTTTGCGAGAGTTACTTTATGTTACATTGAATTATTGCCCCATTTCTTCCCGTGGGTGTCGTAAAAGGCGACTAAGGGACTTACTAGAGAATGGGCAGCAGCGTTCTCTATGCATTTTACCACCATTCTGCGATCGCCAACCCGCCGTGGCGATTATGGCAAAGCCCTCCAAATTGGGGGAGGCCTAAGTCCAGCAGTGGACGTCTTACGGCTGAAATGATGATGATGATGATGAATTATTGTCGCCATTTCCTAGAAATTTTGAAAATCGTTATAACACCATCTTAAGCTGAATATGATTTTAATTTAAGGGATGTCAGGGATGGCCCACGAGATTCAACTTTGTGCGTAGCAGTGTCAGGCTACATGCTGAACAAAATATGATTTACGACCACATAGGCATTAACAGAATTGTAATAATTTGTATTATAATTAAAAATACCCTCTAAATTCATTAAATCCCATTGTAAGACTATTTCATTTAAAAAAAGATATGTCAAGTTAATTGAATCTTAACTAATCATTTATCAGGTGTACACCTCCTTATCATTGTTTTCTGCTTCATTTTTATTATTTTAAAGTTCATTTCAAAAAGGATATAATGCTAATAAACGTATTTTTATTTCTTTCTCTGCTTAACCCGACCTGACGTGCGTGCTGTTATGTTATTGTTTTAACCCCGTTAGGAACAAAAGCAAGAAATTGTTTTAAGCCATACTTTTAATATTTTGTACTTTTTAGTTTGGTTTTCAATGGAAGCGTGTTTTTTAGTTTTTTTTAACTATTATTTATTTTCTATTTTTTAGGGTGTTTCGAATTTTGAGACGTATGTCAGCGTAGTTTGTGACAGTTTTTTGCTGTCCTGGTAACCCTGGCAAGGATAATGGCACAAATTTATGAAATTATTGCATTGTCATCGGTCCTTGACAGGTGTGCAAAGTTTGAATGAAATCTGGTCGTTTAAAGTGGGTCAAAATCGCGCTATAAGGAGTCGGTTACAAACAAACATACAAGTGAAGTTAATATAAAGCGTGTAAAAATAGTGCCTTTAATTACTTGCCCTTTATATTACCTATAACGTACTAAAGGTGATACTAAGAAAGAAAACAAAAATACACTTTCCTTATTTGCAGTCTAATTTTAGGAATATACCTCTCCTTATTCGATTCTTGCCTCAATAATGATGACGTAAAACAGAAATATTATACTCGCACATTCTCACAATTGACTCTTCCAACGATATTATAACAACGAAAAACTAAAATAATACGCAATTTTCCTCCGCGTAATATAAAATAATAACCTCAATTCCCCTCAGTCATGTCTACAAAAATAATAAAACGTAATATAATATATTCTATAGGAGTTAAACATCGTTTGTTTTGCGTTTCGCGTTGGCTGGGCGGTGCACGTGAGATTCATGAATATAATGAAATAATGCTGTTTTTATTGTTGCTCGCGTGACTACATGTAACATTCTGGACCGATGGCCTGTTGTCTAGTGTTATATCGAGGGCGGAATGGCTAGATTTGTGACTGAGATTTTTACGGAAAAAACAGGCATGAAATTTCTATCTCTACATAGTATAAAGCGAAGCCGCTTCCCGCGTTTGTACGCTCAGATCTTTTAAACACAACGGATTTTAATCCGGTTTTCATTAATAGACAGAGAGATTTAATAGGGAGGTGTATATGTATAATACGCAGGCGAAGCCGCTTGCAAATGGTAGTAAAATCATAATACAAAGTGGCTGGGAAATAGACTGAAATCATGAATTCAGCAAACCTTGATTTACACGTGCTTGGCTGAACTCCCATTTGGTGCAACTTTGAGATGCAACCGCACTTTGTATTCCATTGCACGTTATTTTAGTAGAATTTTAAATTACGTCATAGCCTAAAGTGTCATCACTATATTATGTAAATTTTTCTTCTTTTCTATATTGGCACCTTATAATAGGTTGGGGAAAAAGTTTCTTCGCATTTTTTAAGAAAATTCAAAACATTTTTTAATAAAGTTTATTTACATTTAACTAAAGTATGTAGGTACCATTTTGTTCGATAACTTTTTGCCATCTTGTAGGTAGGGACATGATCCCATTGCTATAGAAATTTTGGGACTTCTGGTCAAAATACCGCGACAAGTGGTTTTGGCAGTCCTCTCGTGATGTTAACCTGACGTGGTGACCGAAACAGGTGGAAATCTGAAGGTGCAAGGTCAGGACTTTACGGCGGATGCATTAACACCTCCCAGCCAAACTCTCTTAATTTTTGTTGGGTGGCTAAAGATGTGTGAGGTCTAGCGTTATCATGATGAAAAACCACACCCCTTCTGTTGATTAATTCCGGCCGCTTTCTCTCAACTTCTTGCTTTAATCTCATCAGTTGTTCGCAGTAGAGTTCAGAATCGATGGTCCTGCCTGGTGGTAACAGCTCATAATGAATAATGCCCTTCCAATCCCACCACACACACAGCATCACCTTGTTGCGAGTTAACCCGGGTTTCGCCACAGTCTGTGAAGCCTGACCGGCCTTTGACCACGACCTTTTTCGCACGTTCTTGTCATACGTGATCCACTTTTCATCACCAGTTATCAGCTTCTTCAAAAATGGTTCGGTTTCATTACGTCGTAATAAAGAATCACAAATGAGTACACGGTTCATTAGGTTTCTTTCAGTGAGCTCGTGAGGTACCAAATGTCGAGCTTTTTTGTGTACCCAGTTTTTTTCAAATGCGCCAAAACTGTTTTGTGGTCAATTTCCAGTTCTTTAGCTACGTCGTAACTACTGGGATGCCGGCCGATCTTGCTCCACTTTTTCAAAAATAGCATCCATTTTATCCGTAATAGGGCGACCAGAGCGACGTGCAACTTTGACATGAAAATTTCCGGATTGAAAACGCTTAAACCAAATTTGTGCTACTCTCACAGACACTACACTAGGTCCATAAACATCGCAAATTATTTTCGCGGCTTGCGTTGCATTTTTACCTTTTTTGTAGTAAAATTTTAAAATGTATCGAATTTCTTCATTAGATTCACTCAGCTTGACGGTACGAAAAACAAATGAAAATCACACATTTTCCTAATTTGAATTTGGAATTATGTTCTTTAAAATTTAAACTTTCAATGATACCAAAACCAGCCAGATACAAATAGTATAGCCAAAGAGATTTTATTACAAGTTCATACATACTATAATGCGAAAAGACTTTTTCCCCAACCTAATATATCACATTCCTGTAATTAATTATTACTTCATTGTGCTTTGTAATATTGTGCGCACTAAATGAACTATTTATCTATCTATCTACATAATTCGAGAGACCCCAAGCGTCGATATTTTTCGTCGTTACAGATTCATGTTTAATCTAAGAAAGATGCCTGATACTCTGTCTATATCTGCTGAAACACTTCGCATGACACAGTTATTTTAGATGTGCCTATTAGCCGTCATTTGACTCACAACAGTGTCCTATTGGTCATCTTCTTCATAACTAACTATTCAACGTATCCTTTTAAAACGGTAAAGTATCATATTCTTTGCGAGGAAAACGACCGAAACATCTTTCGGTCTAAAAGCAACTACTTCTTTAGGTTACGTAGGTTCGCTTCTCAAGGTTATTTCCATATTTACTTTCAAGAGGCTGATAATGGCTAGCTGACCTTGCTCAACCACTTATAAAATTGCTCCTAAGCACCGAATATAAAGTACCCGTCGGATTTGAAAGTCATCACCGAACCGGGAGTGTTTCCAAAATATTAATAAAATAATGTGATGATGTACTTCGAACAATGCGCCATTAAATTTACATTAATCACGGCACGGATTGAAAGTTTTCGTGAAGTGTGCCAAGTTTGCTTTGTTTCGAACAGTTTACTTGATGTACCTACGGAGTTAGAGGGTACTTGTGATAGCTGATTTGTGGTTCATTTTTGGGTAGCTTTTGCCAGCGGCTTCTCCTGCTTGGAGGTCGAAAATTATTCCACTGGAACATACTACCTGGATTAAAAGGCATCTTAAATGCGTTTATTCAGGTAATAAATTGTTGGCTAAATTTCATCTAAATTCTTTAAGCTGTTTTTGCGTTAGTGAGTGATAAAAATCTTTACACTAGCTTCTGCCCACGACTTCGTCCGCGTTAAATTTCTTGTTCCCCCGACCTTTCCCGTCGCGTCTAATCGCCTACCCGTGTAATTTTTCCCGTTTTTGCAACATTTTTCATTACTGCTCCGCTTCTCTTAGTTGTAGCGTGATGTTATATAACCTATAGCCTTTCTCTATAAATAGGCTATCCAATACAAAAAGATATTTTCAATTCGGACTAGTGGTTCTTGAGATTAGCGCGTTCAATCAAACAAACATACAAACAAACAAACTCTTCAGCTTTAGTATAGATACAAACTTTAATATTCGCACGGTTGGTGTTTTAGCTACGCTAACCGCTGTCAGGTGGTGTATGGGTTACTACTCAAATCCATTAGGACACCTTTTTTTTTTTTTTTTTTTGGATGGGAAATCATCGAATTACTTCTCCCGCTCTGGGCGGAGCGGGAGGGCGTGTCAGACTTTTACTGTCTAAAACCCACCCGTGTTCCTTCAGTTGCCCATGTGCCAGGGTCACGGTATCTCTTTTGAACATTAGGACCCCTTTGAGCCTCGAAAGGCACGTTAGTCTGTTGGTCGCGGCCGTTATTAGCAGATCTTTGGCAGTCGTTATGGGTCGGGCAGAAATTCACAAGTCTCATAACCAATCTTACTATAGGGTATCGTGTCACCCAGTAACTAGGTTGTGGAGGCCAGGTAGTTGCTCCATGTGAATTATTGGTATTCAACTGCATCTGGTAAGAATGGAAGCCGATCTCAACATAGATGATGATGATGATTTAGAGATGCTCTTGGGTCAATTTGATAAGAGTCTGAAATCTGATAACGGGTTTGTCACCCTCCAATATTGGTGGAAATATAGGTTTTACTCGCAACCTTTAATGGATCCTGAGTTAAGGTCAAATATGTGTGATTTGACATTTGATTTGCGTAGTTCGTAAACCTTCTTGTCGTCTTCTTCGCTGACAAATAAACCAAGCAGCAAAATTGATTGTGATATTGACAAAACAGCACCATTACCATCCTTAGCCTACAGTAGTCCGCTGTTGGACATAGACCTCTTCAATTGCACGCCACTTTACACTTTTTATCTGAGTTTTTGGTAACTCTCATCCAGCTGTTAGCAGCTAGTCTGATTACGCCAAACAAAATTAAACATAACAACGTACAGGTCGCAGTCACAACAAAAACAACAGATGAAATTTCACGGTTACGTTGAAAACAATTCTCAGAAAGTACAATATTCCACAATAAAATTACCTCGAAATCTGACAGCGATATCGGGAAATACGTGAATGAGCCCTCATAACGTTTACAAATAATATTATGAATCAACATTCCGTACTACCTGAATCTACTGAGAGTGAAAGGATTGTATGCGAGTCATTCATTCATAAACAGGTGTCTCATTCAAACTTTTCATTCAGTTTTGATCGTTCTGAAAATGAAGAGAAATGTCAAGTTGCTCAATGTATTTTTATTTGACGTCATGTCTGGCATTTTGTAGTTTAATTAATTTATATAAATAGAGAACGTAGGAATTGCTAATTATATTTTTGGTTTAAAACTAAGAGGAGCTTGTATTACTTAGCTTATGGCTAAATAATAACAGTCGCACGGGTAGATCAATTTGCCGCGGTTTGTCCGTGGATGGGTGACCATCTTTACATACTAAGACACTTTCGTGCCTCGGAAAGCACGTTAAGCCGTTGGTACCGGCTGTCATTTGTAAATCTTTGACAGTCTTTACGGGTCGTCAACAGCCTGAAAGTCTGATAACCAGTCTTACCAAGCGGTATTGAATTACCCAGTTACTGGATTGTGGAAGTCAGATAGGCAGTCGCTCCATGTAAAGTAATGGTATTCAGCTGCATCAGACTAGAGTCGAAGCCGGCCGTAACATAATTGGGGAAAGGCTAGGCAAAACATGATTGTTGGTTAAAACTAAGTATCAAGAATGCATGCACTTGAAGCTACTATAATCTGTCAAATTTATTTAATAGGTTTTCAACTTTAACGCTAAGGTATTAGGTTAAAGATTGATTGGGAAAATTTGACAGTTTCGGGTTCTTTGATGTGCTAGCGTCCGTACTATTGTGATTGTCTTTATTAAATGATAAAAAAGCCGAGCTGCGTTTTTCATTATTCGAACGGGGAAATTATTAGGACAATCTATAATTTAACAATTTTTCTGTTTGGGATCTTGTTAGACAATGTTTGTTTATTTAAAACATTTTTGCTTTACACAGTAAGTGTGCTTTTATAGGTGATGTGGTCTACAGCCATAGTTTCACGGTTTGATTTAGGATGCGTAAGTTTTTAGAATGGTTTTCAACCAGACGTATAAAAAGGTTGATAGAACGATAGCATTATATGTGTAGTTTTCAGTTTTATCATAATATATGCCTCTATTAGACGCCAGTCTAGCCTACATGTAAAAAAAAACTCAATTTTTCCTCTGAAATCCTAGGTTTTCATCAAATGTTTACTCATGTAAGAAGCAACAAAGATCCGTGTGATTGATTAAGCCCATCCCTCTCACGCGAAGTTATCGATGTATTCCAGTTATTGCGGATTAGAGTAGCGCCGGTTTTGTGCGAGGTTCTGGCGTTTTAGGTCAATTGATAACGTTGGTGCTAGATAGGACTGGGAAAGTTCTGGATGATTCAAGACGAAGCCCACTTTCATAATGACGTAAAATATCGCGCACCGGATTTTCTACACTCGATGTTGAGCCATAGGTTGAGAATCTAATAGAGTGCAACTAAGCACGTCAAAAAAACATACTGTTCTATTTTCAACCCTCGACGCTAAGCAGTACCTACGTTGAAATTCCAGTGCGTAGAAATCTGTGAATATTTCCGCCATGAGCTTATAACGTCTGTGGGAATGTGGGAATACTGTCTGTTCACATATGGGTACATACGTCATGATGTTTCGTAGTAGACAAAGATTTTTTAGTGATGAATGAATATTGTCATAAATATATACATATATACATTAACTTATACTTTTTCCCATGCGGATAGGTAGACACATTGTCGAACTGTCATAATGAAAATTAGCTATTGTAAGTGTGTGGTAGTTGTACGAAATTATCCTGCGGTTTGTAGCTATTTAGCTGGTAAAAAGAGTTGCACAATTTTTTTTTGAAAATCACAGTTTACTTTGCAAAAACAAACACGGAAGTGACTCTAAAAAGTTAATAAATTAAATTTTCCCGAGCGCAATAATTTGTTCAGCGAGAAAATTAATAAAAAAAAAACTTTGTAAGCAAAACAGGTGGCCGTGTTCGAACAAGTCAACTCGGTTTAATTTCCGGTCCGTTGCCATGGCAACGGCACCAATAGGGCCGTTTCCGCTTTTTTGCTCAGAGCAATTTAATTGCAAACGCTATCCGTTGAGTATTACTTTGATTACGACGTGATAGAATTTTTAGTGCATTCTTCATGTTCAATTGTTTGTGTGATTTTGGTTTCGGTTGGAATCTTAATGAGTTTTTTTCAAGCAATATAATTTTGCGATAGTTTCGTTAGGAGATTGACGGTACCTATATGTAAAGTGATAATGTGCCGATGCTATTCAAAAGCAAAATTTAAAGTTATTTATTCAAACTAGGCTGAGAGTCAGACTCTTTTGAACGTCAAAATTATATGAGATAGTCCCCGAAAACTCCCGTGCGTCATCACTTCCTAGTGCTTTAGCTGGAAAGAAGAAGTGGCGCAACAAACTCCATAGCAGCACAGCTGTCTATTCAGTTAGAAGAACTTGATTTTAAAGAATAATATTAAAGTAATTTACATTACGAAACATAAAAAATATTATTTGCCATAGGTCAGCTATAACACGTCAATATAACAATGTTTTTACATTAAGGGGAATGCTCCAACCAGCCCGCGAAATTCAAGATTTCTTGCGTTTTTTGCAATTTGCAGGCCAGTGCTAGGTTGTATGTTGATTAAAATGTTATTCGCGACTGTAAGACGTATGTAGTTACAGAATTATAATCATCAAAATTACCAATACAACCCCCCAAGTTCATAAAGGCGTAGGAACAAAAATAAAACAGAAAAAGTCATTCCTACAGCTTTATGAACTTAGAGCGTTGTATTGATGATTTTGATGATTATAATTCTGTAACTACATATGTCTTATAGTCGCGAATAATATTTTAATCAACATACAACCTAGCACTGGCCTGCAAATTGCAAAAAACGTAAGAAAATTTGAATTTCGCGGGCTGGTTGGAGCATTCACCTTACTTTAGTATAAAACAAAATCGCTTCCCGCGTCTGTATGCTTAGATCTTTTAAACTACGCAAGGGATTTCAAAGCGGTTTTCTTCAATAGACAGACTGATTTAAGAAGAAGGTTTATATGGGTTTATAATACGCGGGAAAAGCCGCTGGCAAAAGGTAGTAAATTTAAAAACATACATTCTGACACACGTGTTTGTTTAACTCCAGGACATGACTGCATACCTGACGTCGTGAGGGTTACCTTTATATTGTCAATGATGAAGGCATTTTGGCATAATACTGGTAAATACATAGAGTTTGTACTTAGCAACACGATATTATATCGATTGAAACTAAAATCAATGTAGATAACTTCTTTATAAAGCGATTTCCTTGAGCTTTGGTGTTTAAAAGGCATCGTACAGAATAATCGATTTGAGTATTGTAGAATGCTCTTATAATGTACAACATTCGAATTACAGATATAATTGTAGATTTATTAAATAACATAACGCAGTGGGAGGTCTAATTGCTAGAAGCGGTCTTTAAGACAACACACACATAATTTCTTGGACCGGAGTCCATCCGACGTGGGGAGTGAATTCTATCTTTAAATCTCTGATATATAGCTTTGATATACTTTGTAGTACGACGGAAAAGAGATCAGGCATAGCCTGTTCTCCCTCCGGTCCGGTTAAATTGCCGTCCCATCAGACGGTTTTTGTTATTGTTATTTGTATTAACTGCTATTTTATTTTACTCCGGAGGTCCTAGTTTAACAATTGTTACTTCAACTTAGCTATATGCATCAATGTATATGTAACATTTTTTTGTATTTTGCATCGTTATGTATGTAAGCGGGCACGCCCTTTATGCCTCGAGGCTCTTATTTAGGTTTTAAGTTCTATGTATTTACGATTTTTATTATTTCAGCTTGAGTTTAGTTTTCAATGTTTTGTTGGTATACTGGCGTGTGCTAGCTGACATATGGCGAATAAGTTTATGTTTTTGTTTTATAATATTAATTACTTACATAATACTGTATAGAATCAAGTTCGTCTAACTTAACAGACAGCTGTGCTGCTGGGAAGTTAGTTGCGCCACTTCTTCTTCCTAGCTAAAGCACTAGGAAGTGGTGAAGGGTGGGCGTTTTGGGGGGACTGTCTTATGTAACTTTAATGTTCAAAAAGTGCTGACTCTCAGCCTAGTTTGAATAAATGACTTTTGATTTGATTTGATGTGATATGAGAGGGAGTGATGAGAGAGTGCACCTGTGTCAGCCCACACACTTGTGCACTATTTGTAATACAGCGTGTTCAAGCAAAAAAACAAACCCTACCGCTTTATTATTAGTCCTACTAATATTACGAGTGGTTGGCGAATAATTAATTTGATTTTAATTAACAAAAAGAAAAAAAAATCACTACTGCTCTGAAAACGGTGAAAGAAAACATCGTGAGCAAACCGGCATGTCCTACGACCAAATATTCGAAGATATGTCACATCTATCAACCCGTACTGGGCCCGCGTCATGGATTATGGCCCACTACCACTCACAGAGCGGAGGCCAGTATCCCAGCATTGGGGTATTATAGGCTAATTATGCTAGTAACAAAATATTCGATTACTGCACTCCGTCTTTTCATAAAAAGGGGGACAAAGTTTTTGTTTCGTGAATTAATATATACACAAATGTGAAATTTTGTGTGGTTGGATATTTGTTACTCAATCACGCAAAAATTGCTAATCGAT
Source organism: Aporophyla nigra (assembly GCA_947507805.1). NCBI lineage: Eukaryota > Metazoa > Arthropoda > Insecta > Lepidoptera > Noctuidae > Aporophyla > Aporophyla nigra. Next base: position 21,752,374 of record OX382305.1, on the reverse strand, counting down.
TTTGGATGAAATATGGCACACAGATAGAATATACACTGGATTGTTGTGTACGTATAAAAAACTTTATAACTCGTTCGTATTATTCTCGTTTATATTACGTTCCCGTGGGATAATTTTTGACCGCCACATGGCCAAAGCCACTGGGAAAAGTTAGTATTACATAATTTTTTACACCAATATCCAGGATGTAAAGTAGCCTTCGTCCTTCCTGCCCCGAGCTACCTATTTGTCAAATGTTATCTCCCGCGCCGAACGCTGGTTTTCGCTGAGATAGATCGCCAAGGCCGAAATTCGATTTGGAGGGTAGTATATGTGTACCCACATCATGCAAATGGACCCTCACAACAATAATGGCGACGCCACCCAGAACTAAAAGTCCCATTACAACAGTAGTTCCAATCTGGGAGTATGCAAAACTTCCAGTACCGGTCCTGGGTAATACATCAACGTCATATGCACCATAGTGTGGTCTGTAATGGCACTTGACCCTGGCTATTAGTTGGCCGGAGTTGGGCCAACTTTGTGGCCCATTGTGCCCGAATTGGGACGCCTTTGTGTTAGGTTAGGGTTATTTTAATCAAGCACAGGTGTTTGTTGTTACGTAATGCAGAAGAACTTTTTACAAGAACTGCATTTTGGTATAAGTTTTATGCAATGTTTTGATTTTATCACTTTAATTGTACGCTCAGAATAGATGTGTATCTAGCTTTTAGTTTTCTTTATGGGCCTATACCATGACATTATATTTAGGTTGTAAATTCTTCGTTTTAATTTTCAGGAAGTTATTTTTCTGGGAGGCATTTTATTTTATTGCAAATAGCACAGCTCTTAACTTTAACCATATTTTTAATGTGTAAGAGAATGCTATATATTTTGCTTTTCCCAACTATGTTGGGGCGGCTTCCAGTTAAATAGGATGCAGCTAAAAAAACAGTGTTTTACACGGGGCGACTGCCTATCTGACCTCCACAACCCATTTACTGGGTAACACGATACCCCTTGGTAAGACTGGTCAGACTTTTGGGCTTCTATCTACATGTAACGAATGTCAAAGATTTACGATTGACAGCTGGTACTAACGGTTTAACGTGGTTCTTAAGGTACGGCCCCTCCGTGCCTCGAGAAGCATGTTAAACCGTTCTCATATGTAATGAAACCCATCTACTTATGAACGTGGCAAAGGTAGCTAAATCTTCAATCTCTATTCTTCTATTTCGTTCCATTATTATTCATTTCATACTCTATATCTATTCAGAGTTTATCATATGAATGTACACTTTGTTTAACAAACAAAACAAATAGTAAAACCAGTTCGTGTAAAGACAAAATCGACACATAACACTCCAAATTCTAAACTCAAAGACGTAAATAAATTCTACCCTAAAGATTTATCACCCTCCCAAGCAATGAAATAGGAAACATTTACTGACACTTAATTATATGTCTCAAACTTACACTAGTAAACAGTTAAAGTGTGACCCTTTAAAACAACTTCTGAATTCGGCCCTCAGAGGCCCAAAGGCCGAATTCATGGCCGGCCGAATTCGGAATAGTAATTGTAAGTCGTAATTTGTTGATTCAGTTTAATTCAATTCTGGACGGAAATCATTAGAAGTTTGTTGGGTTAGTTTATTTGTTGATAGAATTTGGACTAAAACTAGGCGATGTGTTCTATTTATATTAACTGTGGTACCCTCAGAAGAAATCAACCTTTTTTTTCTTGTAGGTGTCATAAGTGGCAGGCTATTAGGAGCAAGAGATAATGTCTCATAATTGGGCTTAAATAATGGACTAAGAATTGGACTTAAATATTCCAAATTCATCATCATAATTCATGGATGGATTACTTCATTACATTACATACACATACATTACATTACTTCCAAATATTCATTTGGAAGTAAATTAAAATTTAGGCCTTACCTGCATCAGTTCCAATTAATTGTTTTAATTTCTAACATAATACATATTTACATCATTTAAGCTTACAGTCCTAGAATAATAATATGTACAAGTATATACAGAACAGGTCGAAGTGGCGGTGCTTGGGGGAGGCCTATGTCCAGCAGTGGACGTCTTTCGGCTGAAATGATGATGATGACAAGGATATAAAAAAGTAGGGTAAATATCGTAATTTACTCTAAAAACTCGTCCGCATCCCTGATAACTCGCTCAAAATGCTGGCAACATCGCTAACTTGTATGACAATGCTGATTCTTTGGCCAAAAAAATTGCCAGCCCTTTAGTCACGTGAAGAATCGACCCACCGCTTGGTGATGTCTCGACAAACTCGGTGGGCACTGGGACCCCACGGCATGCAACCACAAATGGCTCGTACACAAAGTCCCAATAAGACTGGAGTTTTCTGCACCTATAGCAGCTACCAGCAACCCAAGGTATCTATAGCCCGCTGTTCTAGAAAGATGGGAAAGTGGAAGGGTGTCGACACACGTTGCTTCCCACACCAATTCAGAGGTTAAATTTAGTTCAGAACTAGTTGAATACTTGGATTTGGCACAAACGTAAATATTCACAAACATTGTTCCGTGAGCAATGAACAGATGGCCGATGGGGCCGAAAGGTTCTGGAGAGGCGACCGCGTACCGGTAGACGTAGAGTTGGAAAGCCTCCAACAAGGTGGACCGAAGACCTTGTGAAGGCCGCAGGAATCCGCTGGATGCGGGAAGCACAAAACCCGTCGATGTGGTAGAGCTTGTGGGAGGACTATGTCCAGCAGTGGGCGTCTTTCGGCTGAAATCATGATAATGAATGATGATTGTTCAGTGTGGTGCGAGACATAAAAAATAGCACCATCCCATTTCTTCCCGTGGGTGTCGTAAGAGACGACTAAGGGACTTAGTCTAATAGGCAGCAGCGTTTTCTATGCACGTTACTATCATATTGCGATCACCAACCCACCCGCCAAGCGTAAACCCTCCTAAATTGGGGGAGGCCTATGTACAGCAGTAGACCTCTTTCATTTGAAATGATGATAGATGATGACACATAAATACCACGCAATCACCGCATCGTCAACCAAGCGTAGCGATGACAATTACATCTCAGTCTTTCACTGCCGCTATGTATCAGGTGGTTTACGATCAACAGTATATTTAGAAGGCGATATTTATGATGTTCCTATACTGTAAGAGCCGAAACCATACTGGTATTACCAAAGGCGATTGTAAAGCATTGTAATTATGACACTATGCGTCCCGGATCGTTTATTATGGCCATCTACGTGCACCCAATCTTGCGCAATGGACGTTTACGATAATTTACTAGTATTGTGTGAAGTGGTAATTTATTTGTAAACGCCGCCGTACTCAGCACCGTCAAATAACTCTAATGAAGCATTGTCTTAATATGGAACAATATGAGCGCGAAGTTATGGATTTGATTTCTAGGTCGAGCAAAGTGTTATTTGGTTTATCAGACAGACAGACAGACATGACGAATCTATAAGGGTTCCGTTTTTTGCCATTTGGCAACGGAACCCTAAAAAGGAGGGTAAATATCGTAATTTACTCTAAAAACTCGTCCGCATCGCTGTCAACTCGCTCAAAATGCTGGCAACTTCGCCAACTTGTATGACAATGCTGATTCTTTGGCCAAAAAATCATTGAATGGAACAATATGAGTACGAAGTCATGGATTTGATTTCTAGGTCGAGCAAAGTGTTATTTGGTTTATCGATCTGGAACTTCTCAGTAACAGACTTTTACTGACTAAAACCCACTCGTGACCCTTCAGCTGCCTGAGTCAGGGTCACGGTAACTCTTTCAAACAGATCCGGGACCCTGGCAGACATCGGTCCTGGCAGACCCCTTCAATGTGTGCTGATATCTCTATGAGGCGCGCGTGGAACACTACGCGCCGTCGACACGGGACCGGTCCTTACCGGGTGGCGAAGTACCCATTGCTCGCCACCAGCAAGCTCGCGCCTACTGTGGCCGGATGTCCGCCATGGACTCTCGACCCCCGGGGCGTCTCCTGCGGCAGCTAGGGGCGCGTAGATTGCCTCTCAGTTATAGCCTGTATGGATTTGTGCCCGGATGATGGCAATAGGCTCGCCCCCTATCACATGGGACTCAATCATAACTGTGGCGAAATGTGGGTGTACTAAAGTTACACCTCCAGTCCTCTACCCAACTCTTTGGGAAAATAACGTGGGATCGTGCCTTTAATCCCTGGGTTACGCAGAGATATCTGTAGTAGTGTAAAATGGAATAATGTTCATAAAAGCCTTTTTCAATAGAAAATTATGTCTTAGGAGAATCTAGGACAACTTTCTTATGTAGTTCATAAATCTCGACCGCTAGTTAAACTATGTTGGAGTAGGTACGTGTCAGTAATGCTACAAAGTATCATCATCATTTCAGTCAAAACACGTTCACTGCTGGACATAGGCCTCCCCCAATTCGGGGGAGGGGTTTTCCATAATCGCCACGCTGGGCAGGCCGGTTGGCTATCTCAGTATGGTGGTAAAATGCATAGAGAACGCTGCTGCCCTTTCTCTAGTAAGTCCCTTAGTCGCCTTTTAAGACACCCACGGGAAGAAATGGGTGGTATTCTTTACCGGCACCAAACGGAACCGTTCGGCACCAAAGCATAAATGTAACGTGAAATAAGTTACTAAATTAATTTTGTCGATACAAAAGCTATTATTAGTTTCCACACATCATAAAAAAAAGCGTAAAATAAACAAAATTCTTAAACAAAAATTTAGTACATAATGACTTTTTAACTACCCCTATTTGACATCAATACAAAATCGATTATACAAGCCACATACTTCAAGTCTCGACTCACTAAAAAACCTTCATTAAGCACTATCGATTATTACGGTCAATAATCGAATGGTACTTATGTTCTGCGACTCGATTTCGCAACGGTTCTTTGCGGTGAGCTCAAGGAATTCTCGCCTGTAATTCGTACGACGTAGAACTAATAATGGTTCGACACTGATTTGATCAGCCGCGTATTATGTTGGCGGCTCGTAAATGGGTCGCACAATCGATATTCATGTAATCGGCTACTCGTTCCCGCCTCAATCCCGTAATATCCGATTGTCGACAAATATAGTGAGCGCGAGTAATTCTTAAATAGTTCGGTGAGTTTTATCGACTCGATTTTGACTTTGATTTTGTAAATCGAACGAAGGTACTTTTTTATGAGTGGGTACCGTTTTTGATTGTGGAACGTTGTACATTTGTTTTGTTTTCAAATCTTAATGACATTTGTGTGTGTTGTGCTGTGGACGATGCTGGCTATCATTTAAAATTTTAAAGACAGAGGGTGGGTTTCACTTCAAATAAAACTACAAAAAAAAGCAAAGCTAAGTAGGTAACTACCGGCGAGCAATGGGTAGCTTGCCGCCTGGTAAAGACCAGGCCCTATTCGACGGTACGTTGTGGTCCACACGTGCCTCAAAGAGATGTCAGCATTATTGAAGGGGTCCGCGAGGAAGAGTTACCGTGGCCCTGGCATATAGGCAACTGAAGGAATACGAGTGGGTTTTAGTCAGTAAAACACGCCCTCCCGCTCCACCCACAGCAGGAGACGTTATTTGATGATTTCCCACCCAAAAAAAGTAAGTAAGTAACTACAAATTACTAATCATAATAGAAGGTATCTTACTTAACAAACCATTGTTGCAACAAGAAATGAAATCCTCGAAGACTTAACAAACTACAACCCTCGAACTACTTAAATACCAATTAATTGCATCAAATTACATTTTCAATAGTTTGGAACTTGGTAAACTTAGGATAATCAAGTAGTAATTAATATCTAGCGGTTTAAAGGCTAACTGCCTTTAGTTGATACAAAGTAAATTGTGCCGTTCCATTAAGCGGGTTTTGTGTGTGTGTTTGTGTGTTTCATTAAGAGCGTAAGTTGTGTGTGTGTGTGTGAGCGTGAGTGGATGTGTGTGTGTGTGATTGTTTGTTTGTCTTAATTTGATGGCCATATGTATTAGCGTATGCTTTTAGAGGGGGTTTGTGAAAACTAAGTGAATGGTAAACATGGTTGGGAGATTACGGAGTTGGCGTAAGAGATGGAACTATTGGGTTGGCACAAAAGTAATGAGACACTCTACAAAACTCTATACGTTTCCTTTTTTAAGTTAATTGTTTTCGATAATATTCTAGAATGTTGTAGAACATTCTAGGTACTTCTGATGTGGGGGTATATAAAGCCGCCCTCGCGATCGGTTTAGTCAGTTTGAAGGAAAATGGACGAGCGACAAGTTCGAACACTGTACTTATACGAGTACTTGTTAGGCAGCAGTGCGCGGGCTGCTGCTGACAATATCAACACTGCATTGGGCGCTGGAAGTACAAGCCATGCGACGGTGTCCCGATTGTTTGATCGTTTTAAATCGGGAGACAGGAGCCTTGAAAGTCAGCCACGCTCAGGACGACCACCCGCAGTGAATAACGACGATTTACGTCGCGAACTGCAATCGAATCCGAATGCTACCACTCGTCAATTAGCGGAAGCACTTAACTGCAGTCATCACGCCGTAGAATACCATCTGCATGAGCTTGGGTATCGAAAAGTTTTAGCTCGGTGGGTACCGCACAACCTTACAGACGCCAGTCGTGCAGTCCGTGTCGCTATCTGTTAATCACTTTTGCTAAGACCCCGACGTAAAGAGTTTTTGTCTGATCTGGTTACTGGAGATGAATCATGGATTCATTACGAGAACGATACACGTCGTGCTTTTTGACTGCCTCGAGAAGAAACGCCACCAACTCAACCGCAGCTGAGTCAAAAGAACCGCTTAAAAGTTCTGCTTTGCTGTCTCTGGGACGCGCAAGGCATACTGTTTTATGAACTATTACACAATGAAACTATAAACGCTGTCAAATATTTAACCCAGCTCACCAAACTATCTGCTGCTATCAAGAAGAAACGACGAAGACGAGTCAATGTAGTTTTACTACACGATAATGCTCGACCTCACGTCGCATCTGCCGTTCGGCAGCAGTTGGAGAACTTGGGCTGGGAGACGATACCCCACCCACCTTATTCCCCAGACCTCGCCCCATCAGACTACCATTTGTTTAGAGCCCTGAAACAACATTTGCGGGGTAAACAATTTAATGATTTCTCTGAGGTAGAGGCGGAGTTGAACAACTTTTTCAAGGCACAGCCATCAGAGTTCTGGGCGAAAGGCATCCAAACTTTGCCGGATCGTTGGCAAGAAGTCTTAGATACTAATGGTGATTACATCATTGACTAAGATTTTTGTATTGTAATAATAATAAAAAATATAAAACGTAAATAAAGTGTCTCATTACTTTTGTGCCAACCTGATATATTTAGGTTTGGTAGATATTTGCAAAATTAGTGAGACTGTATTTGTTCTTTTAACTGTCTGGTCTACAGTTACATATCTAGGGAGATAAGTAACTGTATACAGAAGCCTCTCTGGAATTGCGCTTGTATAAACAAACATGTTTGTAGTCGTGTTTGGTATGTTTTTAACAAACTTCGCGCTCTCCATACTGACTGGCATGGACATCGAAGCGCAAACTGTTATCATAAATTTAGCACTTGATTCTAGATCGTTGGGTAAAAAAATTCGTGGGTTGTCAATAAAGTCGGCTGTTTCATGGAAAAGTGAACGGTCAAATATATGGAACGTATTAACGTTAATGTATTAAGTTAATAATCAACAAAAAATGTCAAGTCTCTAGAGTTCAGAATCTTGCGTTGATATACATAATTAGGTGCATAAGTAAAGTATACATATTTTAGTTTCATACCTCCTATGGCACATAAATATGTTATTACCTGGATCGTGCGTCCAGTGAGGCAATTACCAACCTCCACGCGGGCGGAGCTGCTAGCAAAAGCTAGTACTGTTGTAAACTGAAAATAGATACACTAAACAAAAGAAAAAAAAAAGAAAGCAGGTGAAAGTGATTCTTCTAAACAAAACAGGAAACATTTATCGGAAAACACGATCAAAGTATTCCTTTCAGTCAGTAATATGATACCGTTCATAATAATAAAAGTATCTGCCATGAAGCTACATCCAACATACTACCTAGCCTTTTCCCAAAATAACTTGCGATCGGCTTTCAGTCTATCCGGATGTAGCTGAATACAAGTATTTCACATGGAGCCACTGCTTATATGACCTCTACAAACCAGTTTCTGGCAAATACGTATCCCTTGGTAAGACTGGTTGCCAAACTTTCGGACTTCTGACCTGTTATGACTGAAAAATCTACAAATGACAGCCGAGACTAACGACTTAACATGCTATCCGAGGCATGGAAGGCTGTCTATGTGTAAAGTATGGTCACCCATCTATGAAACTAATGTGGTAAACGTAGCTTAACCCTCAATCAACCCAAGCGGCTGTTATTATAAAACCACGAACCCTCACCGTGAAGCTCCATATTGTTAAAAAAAAATGAAAACACACGAACAAAATGATAAACACTTTACCATTACATTGCCTTTGCATCGTTACGCAGTATTTTATTTGCCCACATAAAATCATACCTTATATTTTATTGGATCATTCCTCTGGCCTGACAGCGCGATGATGCAATATATATTTACTTTGTTAAATGTGTTTGTACTGTATATTAACCCGTTTCTGCTTGTGGAAACAATGATTTGAGGAGGGGTGAAAATGAAATGATTTGTTGTTAAAATAATGGTGTGTATATCGAAGTGGAATTTATTTAGGATAATAAGATATTATTGAGATAATTATAGCTACTAGGTAATAGGTATTCAATTCTTCACGATTGTTCACTTCTGTAACCGTAACATGTAAAAGTATTAGCTTGATTTTTTTACTTTAGTTTAAAACGATAACCAGAAACGTCCTCATGAAAATATAACTATTAAAGAAACCTGGATGAAAATATAATATTTAAAAGCTTAAATCGAAACTTCTTTTTTAGGGTTGCTAAAAAAGAAATTTTGCCGTTGCCAAATGCCAAAAAACGGAACCCTTATAGATTCGTCATGTCTGTCTGTCTGTCCGTGTATGTCACAGCCACTTTTTTCCGAAACTATAAGAGCTATGCTGTTGAAGCTTGGTAAGTAGATGTATTCTGTGAACCGCATTAAGATTCTCACACAAAAATAGAAAAAAAAAGAATAAATTTTGGGGTTCCCCATACTTAGAAATGAAACTCAAAAAAAAAATTCATCAAACCTATACGTGTGGGGTATTTATGGATAGGTCTTTAAAAATGATATTGAGGTTTCTAATATCACTTTTTTCTAAACTGAATGGTTTGCGCAAGAGACACTTCCAAAGTGGTAAAATGTGTGTCAGTCCCTGTAACTTCTAAAATAAGACAAACAAAAAAAAATTTTTGATGTAAACTTCCACCGATAATTGTTTAGAACAAGATCTAGTAAGTAATTTTTTTTTTAATACGTCATAAATCGTAAACCGCAATTTACCTTTCATTCAATCAACTCAAATATAAAAATTAAAAAAAAAATAATTTCATAAACATAAACCTTATGCATAAACCGTGAATACCTACAGGTTTGTACGGAACCCTCGGTGCGCGAGTCCGACTCGCACTTGGCCGGTTTTTTTAGCTAGCTTACGCTTGCTACTGCTGAGTAAAGACCTACCCATCAACATCTTTTTCAAGCCACGCTACGCCACCTCTTACTGGTCCATCCTCAAACACCTACGTGTGGAGACTTGCCCAGTGAACACTATGAGGCTGCCGTGACTCTCCATCTTTAACTTAGTAGCCTTTTTGCCTATATCGTATCGTATTCTCTCAGTTTGCTTAAAGACCAGAATTCTGCACTCCTCAGCCCTCTGGTTACCCCTAAACTTGGTAATTTGATTAATATCCAACGAAAATACAAACATCCTTGAAAATATTCCCATAGGACTGCCAAAAAGCGTTGTCCTATAAATGTTTACACAATTAACCCTAATTATGAAGGGGCGGGGCTGACGTCGACGTCAACGTCGGCGGCACTTTACGACGTCGTTAGAGTTACATCTGACAGGGCGCTTTTAGAGCTGTGACAATAAAAGACCGAATGAACTCTTTGGGCACCCGCGTCGGAGAGACGGGTGAGGGTACAGTGGGTCGCGGTAGCGGGAGCGGGTCAGGAATAATCATTTTAAATTTAGTTTATAATTATTATGAAGTTGGTCTGGGTTTGAGTGTAGTGCTGGCCGAGTGGTATATGCCGCAACTTGTCGTAGGTCGTAGGTGACGCTTTACTGCTCACAAAATGGTGAAAAAAAGGATCGCGGGGAAATCCGGTACCCGCAATGGGCCTACGTGGTGGATTACGGCTACTTCCTCTCACAGAGAGTCCCAGCAGTGGGAACATTATATCGGCTGACTTTGTATGTATACGTACGTATAATCTGAGTTTCGTAAGAAGGTCGTGAAAATTATTATGGCCTGTAAATTCTACGTGCGGAGCGTGGCCTTTTTTACTTTCTTTCATGAATTGAATGTTTCCTTCTTCTATTTGGGTTTTGGATAAAGTACTTTACAGTAGCAATCAAAAAACATATTCATATAAAATATTCTGAACATATTTATTTATCAATTTTAAATAGAACACACAGTCAAATATCTAGTTATTTATTCAACAACACTAATAAAAGTTCGCCTCCGTAAAAACGCTTAGTATATATACTTTTTTAACGCCCCACACTCAATAATTCGACCTACTTTTGTTTTACCTTCTATAACCACCAACTTCCTGTTTGTGTAAAAAACAAACAGCGTAAAGTTACAGGAAATCAGTCGTGCGAGAAAATATGCTGTCAAAAATAAAGATACGCGCAATGAAACGCGATCCGCTCTCTCAAGCACTAAGCGAGAACTCTTATTGGTTATTGACGAGAGAGAGTGAATCCCTCGGCCCGAAAATTCTAATGACCGCACCCTAATTTTCATTTATTATTAAAATTTTCGTCCGAAAATTTGTTTTCCTAATACCCCTCTAATGTTAATGATTGTTTTTTTTTTGGATCCTTTGATAACGTTTATGTAGATTTGTTATTTTGTACCTAACTAGCCTAAGGCTATGACCTTGTGGTAAAATTAGGACTCTGTTCAGTTTGACGGCTAGATTTGGACCTAAATTGTTGGATTTTGGCAGTTACTTCTAATAATACCTAGTTATAGATTTGGTTTAAAAAAAAAAAACCGCTACAAAGTGATAAATAATTTCAATTTCGGAAGTGCCAAAGAACTAAAATTTATATCTTTCAAATAAAAAGTAATTTTTTACTTTGTTTGTAGTGTTCTTTTTTTATTTGAAAACGTTTTTCAATGAAGAAAAATAAACAGATAAGAACCGAAATTGAAGTTATTTTTCACTTTGAAGCTTTTTTTCAGAAATCGATTGGTTTTTTAAACAATTAAAAAAAAAAAACAAATGAATTGAGAACCTCCTCCTTTTTCAAGTCGAGTAAAATGCTTCGTTTGAATAATTTTACAGACGCCGTTGCAGATTTGCATTGCATATCAAGCTACTCGAAACTGACAAATTCTGCCAATCAACCTTGAAAATAATGCTTTAGCGATAAACTTGAAAATCTATTAAAGAAATTTTACAGATTGTAGTAGCTTGATGTGCTGGCGTCTGTACACCAAAGCTACATATATAACTACTTGTCCGTAACAAAATTTAAAAGAAAGAGGTAGATAGCATTTACTATTAGCAAAAATAAATGGTCATAAATTTAGCAATTACAAATTTTCAGTGTCAAAATGTAAAAGTTAGTTCTGATGATAAGCACAGATATTTCGTACAAAAGTTTATTAACCCTGCTTTGTTCACTTTGAACACCTAAATAGCGTAAAGGGACGCGCTTTAAACCCTAAACTAAAATAATAACCTATCACTTTTTATTATAATCGTTGTTATCTCCGACAACAGTCGCGTCATTCCATTTGAAAACGAGAAGTTAAATTCACAAAACTCATACGCATAAATTAATTGTACGTCATGAATGGAATTCTATGAAACATTTTATACTAAGCCGTCCAATTTTATATCGACCGTTGTACTACTAAAATCATAATTTTGAACGAAAGACGTCCACTGCTAGACATAGACTACTCCCAATTTGGGGGGGTTTGCCATAATCGCCACGCTTGGCAGGCGGATTGGCGATCGCAGTATGGTGGTAAAATGCATAGAGAACGCTGCTGCCCATTCTCTAGTAAGTCCCTTAGTCGCCTCTTACGACACCAGCATGAAGAAATGAGATGGTTCTATTCTTTACGTCCGGTAACACACGGTACCTGAAATAGCATTTATTATTTTCCCTGAACTCGGAATAGGTTGGACAGTAAATGTAATGGAAAGAATGTGATGATAAACAATGGGCCCAAAATTATAAAGAAAATACTCATAAGTTGCTTAAACTTTATAATGGCACAACTGTTCTCTTCTACACTCCAACAAGTAACAGTTCTTACACACGAGCGACATTTTGCCAACGGCAGCCGTCGACACGCGATGATGACGCTGATCTTTGAAGATGACTTGTCGATGGCTGCCACGCATCGACGGCAGCAGATAGCTTTGCCGTTGGCAACATGTCGCTCGTGTGTAAGAGCTCTAATGAACCGCACTCCATTCTACCATATAAAATGTCATTTTTGTCCCCACCCAGAAATTACGACATCCTAGCTGATATTTCTAGGTGTTTCGAAAGTACACTAACACATTCAATTGCCTGAGTTGTCATAATGATAACACACCTAAAAATACTGTTACAAATCATGATAATATCTTAACAGTGCTGCTAACTAACTATTATAAATCGGTATTAAATTATTTTTTTTTTCCAAACTAAATCGATGAAATCACGTCACACCAAAGATGGATTGACGATGCAAAATAAAGTTAAATTACAGGCCTTTGCCCAGCAGTGAGATTGTAGAAACAAAATAATACATTCAAATATATAAGACAACTAAAATTATAGAAACGATGTTGTGTTCTACGGAACCCTAAATACAATAAAATCAGAGAACTTTTCCGTACCAAAGAAATTGTGCCTCAATCAGAAACATAACGAATTCGTGCAAATAATAAAATATGTAATATTCATATGAGCGAGTAATTTAAACTTGTATATTAGCATCGTTCCCCACAAATTGGGGTACAAAGTGTATTTGGGGTAAAACATTTAAGTACATGTCGATACCTGTTTTGCTATTTTATTTCCTTTTATATAAAATATTCGTGCGTATATTTCCTTTGATGGAAAACTGCGCAGATGGTACCGGAAGGAAATTCTTTTTATTATTTATTAGTTGACTGCCCTTATTAAAATGTGTTGTTTTTTTGGTGGAACAAAATTATGGTTGGGCTGCATACATTATTGTATGATTCTTGTTTATGATTATTTCTATACATCTAAGTTCTATACGCTATACAAATAAAATTAAATGTCTGTTTGTAATGTCAAAAAACAGGATTTTAATAAAACAAATACAATTGATTGTCTGTTTGTTCCGGTAAATCTCCAAAACGAGTAGACCGATTTTGACGAGACTTTCACTGGTAGATAGATGATGTCATAAGGGTAACATGAGCTACTAACATATAATACCTTGTGTCCCGGAAGCACGTTCCCGTGGGTTAATACCCAACATCCACCCGGGTGAAGTCGCGGACAACTAGTAAAAATAATAATAAATAAATATCTTAGGACAACCAACACACCGTTATCTGATTCCAAACTAGGCAGAGCCTGTACTATGATAACCAGACACCTGATAAATATACTTATATATTTCTAAATACATACATGTTATAGATAAATTGCACCCAGACACAGAACAAATAATTGAACTCATCACACAAACATTTGTCCTGGGTGGGAATCGAACCCACGACCTCAGTCTTAGCAGTCAGGGTCACTAACCACTAGACTGACAGGCCAGTCAGTTCAATATATTGTGTAAGTAGGAATTTTTCAGTAGCAGAACGAAGCCTAGATTTGTACCCGATTGATGAAACTAGGCCCCCTATTAAAGAGGACTGATAAATCTAGTAATATGCTGGTGTACTATAGGTTTGTTTTGAGTGGGAAATCATCTAATGACGTCTCCCGGTGGAGCGCGAGGGCGTGTCGGACTTTTACTGACTATAACCCACCCGTGTTCCTTCAGTTTCCTGTGCCAGGGCCATGGTAATTCTTTCGAATAATTCTGCAACCGCTGGCTGACTGTAGGTAGACTTTTGCATAATAATTCGGCAATTACCGGCGTGATGTCATAAATAAAACAGCATCATGACAGACTCTGAAATCTGTCATCATAAGTCTATACATAGATAAAACCAAGGCCCTCTTGTCCTTGCTTTTAGCATAGCAGTAAGGAGTTTTTATGAGCCACCTTTAAGATACCTACGTATTACATACTCTGGAGTTTATGATTTTAAGAATAGAAGCAGCACTCTAAGAGAAAGAACACTCTGTATTGATTTGCTTCGTAAGATAATTTGTTTTGGAACTTTTGCTGTTTAGGATTACGTTTTAATAATTATCTAGTAAGAAGATTACATTATTTTTAAGGATATTGCATAAAATTCAAAACCAATTGCCTACTACGGATTTCTAGTGTTGTCGCAAATAAATCAACTTCCTGTAAATAGAATACAGATAATAATTTATTGTTAAATAATGTCAGTTCGCACATTTCGGGCGAGTAAATACGTGCGAATTGAATTATAAGCCACTCGGGGTAGGCAGAAATGGAGCCTGCGGATCCTTACATACGCCGTGCGCAAAATACGCACTTTGACGTGGAGTTGTGGAGACCAAACCGTAATACTTATTATACGTGAACGAAGCATAAGGAGTATATACATTCATCAACATATTCCATTTGTTTTGTTTACGTTTATACATCTGGTCGTACACGCACGCTAATTTCGATTACTAAACACCTTTTTTTTTTTTTTTTTGGATGGGAAATCATCAAATGACTTCTCCCGCTCTGGGCGGAGCGGGAGGGCGTGTCAGACTTTTACTGACTAAAACCCACCCGTGTTCCTTCAGTTGCCCATGTGCCAGGGTCACGGTATCTCTTTTGAACAATCACGCGACCCCGGCAGGCATCGGTCCTAGCAGACCCCTTCAGTGTGGCTGACATCTCTTTGAGGCGCGCGTGGAACACTACGCGCCGTCGACCCGAGCTTGGTCCTTACCGGGCGGCGAGCTACCCATTGCTCGCCACCCGCAAGCTCGCGCCTACGGTGGCCGGGAGTCCGCAATCGACTCCCGGCGCCCGGGGCGTCTCCTCCTGCGGCGGCTAGGGACGTGAGGGCGCAGAGACTGCAACTCCCTCACGCGCCCCGCCTCCTCCTTCGCGAGCATTACTGCTTCGCAGAAGGAGGTGACGGCTTCCCATGCCCTCTCGCTCCGTACCATGGCTCGCACCAGGGCCGGACGCGAGAGGTCGCCGCCGCCGATCGCCTCCACGAGGACACGGCGGTGCTCCGCCCAGGCAGGGCACACTTCCACCGTATGCTCCACCGTGTCCTCTAGACGATCCTCACAATGGAAACACCCGGGCGTTTCCTCCCGCTTTATCCTGAACAGGAACTCACCGAAGCACCCATGCCCGGTGAGAACCTGCGTCAGGCGGAAGGTGAGGACGCCGTGGCGCCTCTCTATCCACTCCTCAAAGAGGGGACTTACCGCCGCAATTGTGGCGTGCCCTGCGTTGGGTTGCGACAATCGTACCCGCCATGTCGCCATGAGATCCTGCCGGAGCTCTGTCCGCCGTGCCGCGATTTGTCGCGGCAGCGGAGTTTCGCCCCGGCGTTTCGCATCCTCGCGCCACTCCCACATGTGGGCGAGGACCTTTGCCTCCAGATCCCATGGCGGCACTCCGGCAAGGAGGCTCGCCGCCTCGCAGGAGACCGTGCGGTATCCCCGGATTAACCGGATGGCCATGACCCTCTGGGCCGCACTTAACCTGCGCGCTGGGCGCAGCCTCAATGAGGGCGCCCACACCGGTGCCCCGTAGAGGGCCATGGACCGCACGACCCCCGTGTAGAGCCTCCGGCAGGAGGCGTTTGGACTTACTACACACCTGACATAACCTTTTTTTTTGTGGCTGGGAAATCATCAAATGTCGTCTCCCGCTCTGGGTGAAGCGGGAGGGCGTGTAAGACTTTTACTGACTAAAACCCACCCGTGTTCCTTCAGTTGCCTATATGCCAGGGCCACGGTATCTCTTTTGAACAAATCTCGCGACCCTGTCAGGCATCGGTTCCAGCGGACTCTTCAGTTTGCTGACATGTCTTTGAGGCGCGCGTGTACCACTATGCGCCATCGACACTGGTCCTTACCGGGCGGCGAGCTACACCTAACCACACATAACCTCAAAAAAGAATTTGAGAAATAGTTTGTCAATTACTACTTAAATTGTTTTCTCCCCAAATGATTGCACGCAACTTAAGCTCGTGTGGTAATAAATGCCTGAATTTAGTTCCCAAAACGTTGATCAACATTTTATAGCCTTTTTGCATGTTGTATCTTCAAAAGTGTGTAACTAGTGAGCTATAAATTAACGTTACGGCACAAATTAGCCTTCAAATTATATATTTCTGTGGGTGTTGTGGAAATTTTATAAACTTGGCAGCGAAATTGAATATCTTCTACTAACTTTTTTCATAATTTTCCTAATATAATATGTTATATTTAATTATTGTTCTGAACTTTAGGTACGTACCAATTTTACTTTAAAGATGACAATATAACTTCCAGTACTGTGACACAGAATCACATTTTAATATTGTAGAATCCTGTCGATTCTGTATTTAAGTAAAATATATCACTCCACGGGCTCACTACCACACCAAGCGCTTCCGTGCAGATCTGCCTCATTTTACTTGTTTCCCGCCATTCCTCGTGACTGACAGATGACATTAGCGATAGCAGCTACCTCTTTTTGTGTGAATGTGACAGTGGTTACTTATCTAATAAATAGGAAACCAAAATCAGTTCAGCCGTTTGGGAGCTTCGATACCTCAGACAGACTTACAGTTACACTTTTTAAACTTATAACCCTCTCTGTTTCCGTCGGAGGGTCAGAAATAAAATCAACCAACACATTGCACAGTAGTTTAATCAGACGTAAGGGCCACCACACCCTACGTGAAGTATCAAACACCACTGTACACACAGCCCGACCTTTTTACATACACCTAACAACTTGCAATACAAATACACAGTAAAGAAAACTACAAAGGAAATCAACTACAACAAGCCCCCCCTACAATTGTACCCAAAAACGGACAACGATAGATATTTCCTTTACACACTACAAACAGGTACTTCCCTAACTAATTCAGCTACTTATGTATGCCATAGCGTGCACGAATTATATTTGAAGCTATAAATCTATCCGTAAGGTCCCAATGTGTTTATATATTTAGTGCATGTTCTTATTTTTGGGTTCCGTCGTTAAATAAAGGGGTAATGGGGCACTTGGGGGGGTAATGCATTCGTATTTTAGGGGGGAAATGGCGCGGTTTGGGGTTGATTGGCACGGTTGCAAATGTGTGGTGTTTATGTTGGCAATTGGAGTGCAAAGTATGGGGTTTGAGCGATCTATAGTGAAATAAATTTGGGTTCTTTTTTAAGCAGTTTATTTTCAAATAATGGCTTTAGTATTTTTTTCGAAAAAAAAAAAAAAAAAACTTTTACTAAGTGTCATACCTTACCTTACCCGTATGTGGGAAGCGCAGAAACGGTCGAAATGGCGCAGTTTGGGGGAGCCTATGTCCACAAAAGGATGTCTTTTGGCTGAAATGATAATGATTATACCTTATTACAGACATTTCATAGCGGATATAATACCCATATCGTCATACATAGACTATAAAATAATAGTTTAAAAAAACTAAAAAACACGCTTCCATTGAAAACCAAACTAAAAAAAGCGTGGGGTGCTTTTTAAGGTATTTTTTTATTGATATTAGGCACCCCACGTTTTTTTCCATTATTTTGTACTTTTTAGTTTGGTTTTCAATGGAAGCGTGTTTTTTAGTTTTTTTAAACTATTATTTATTTTTTTAGGGTGTTTCGAATTTTGTGACGTATGTCAGCGTAGTTTGTGACGTATGTCAGCGTAGTTTTCGAAGGCAGTTTTTTGCTGTCCTGGTAACCCTGGCAAGGATAATGGCACAAATTTATGAAATTATTGCATTGTCATCGGTCCTTGACAGGTGTGCAAAGTTTGAATGAAATCTGGTCATTTAAAGTGGGTCAAAATCTCACTATAAGGAGTCGGTTACAAAGAAACATACAAACATACATACAAACATACATACAAACATACATACAAACATACAAGTGAAGCTAATATAAAGCGTGTAAGAATCATGAAAAATGTCTAACTCCAAAATAAAATTGTTTGCTCACAGTGAATGACATTCAAAGGGCAAGCGAAACCCTGACCTACTCCGAATATATTTTGTTCCCCCATAGAGAGATGGGGTAAACAGAAAATGAATTGGGGACAAACGATTTATGGAACTCGCAAAGTCGTGTTTAAGGTAAAATAGCACCGATTACCTTTATATGATCATCAATGGTCACGTGTTTATTTCTTTACGTGAAAAAACAGAAAATGTTGAAGAAAAGAAATGGTTTTACCGAATTTCGCTATAAAGCTTTAATAATTTGCTAAATAGAATAATGGCGGATAAAAACGGGCTCGTCAAAAAGGGGAAATGTTTCGTGTTTCTTGGAAAATTAATTCACAAAGGAATAGGATTAATTTTGAGTTTGTTGAGAAAAGGAAGCTGTTTAACGTACAGTTGAGGAGAATTGTGAATTTCTTTTTAAATATGAGTGACTTGTTCGATTCTTTCCGGCTTTCTTCGTGAACGTTCGGGTGATTTCGATCAATCTTTGTCGCGTTTTAGAAAGAGATTTAACGTTCAAATCTTTGTGGATATGTAAATGGGAACTTTGAAAGTATTTTCGCTTATCGTACTTTCTTGGTATTTATCTACACCAATGTCTGGAAGAAACATATAAATAAACTAAACGTTTATGACTTTACACGGTAAATGTTTCCATTTTTGTCATATTCATGATACTTTTTTATTTATTTAAGCATTTTACTTTTCTCTATTACCTGAATAATCACAAAATTTGGAACTATTTTCAGCGAACTAAATCAGAAGATAAGGCAATAATCTCCTTAATATAATTGTTATTTTGAAAAAAGAAAACATCTTTCATATTTCTCTTTCCGTAAAATTCAGAACAGAGTCGCGGTCTACAAGCTAAGTAATTTAATAACTCCTCATCCATTCAGTTTACGCCTTCAGGGAGAGACGCCAACTTTACGATTACACTCAAAAGCTTATTATTCTGCTCTCGTCGCAAAAGTATTTGATTTATTTATTAGAATAACATGTTCCGAATCTTTAGTTTGATTACCAATTCAAAATGCCGGGCGAATTCAAAATGGCGGCCGCCACTGTGACAGTTCGTACTCGATGCCCTGTTTTTATGTCTGTTGTTAATATGCATGTGTGCTGATCAAGTTCTGTGATTGGAAATAAATAAAGGCACTAAGGTTTTAACATTCTACGAGTGTAAAATTTATGTTAACTTCCAAGCTGATTGTGCATTCGTTAACTAGGTTACGACTTGTGTTGGTAATAAAAAGGAAGAAAGGCTTTCGGGTGAAGATTATAAACTTGTTTTTTTTTGGAACTGACTTTCTGTTGAGAATTTGCCAAGAGAGAATATATCTTAACAACTCTTTCAATAACCGATAGGAAAGTTTTTTTCAAATATACTTATGGTATTTTTGCTTTGTTACAGGAAATCGCGGCAATACTCATCAGTTTTGACAAACACAGCGATTGGCAGTCGAAAGAGGTCAAAATACGGTAAGTGAATATTTTTATTTGTCTGTAGAAAATCTTACGGCCGATGTTCACCACCGCGAAGGCATGGGCAAGGGGTTTAGGCGTCTCATCAAAATATAATTTAATATTAGGGCACAAGTTTAAAATAAGTAAGTGTATAATACAACATCTCAAAGCCTCGGATTTTGCAGCTGTTTCCTGACAAATATGTAACAAACGTTCTCTACGAATATGTGTTTACGAGCCAATTCGGAGAAACGTTTAAAAAATTGAAAAGTGCTAATAGATTTAAATGAAACCTCACGTGCGGCCAGCCCGAGGGGAACACGTAAAGGTTTTCAAGGAAATCATAATTATTTGCGGTTCAGGTGGGGAAATTGATTCGAGTGGAGGTTAAGGAAATATTTATTGTGTGATGAAGAATTTATTTACTCAAATTGTTCACTAATTAGATAATAGGTTGTTAGGGACTAATTTAGGAGTGAATTTACGATACAATACTTTAAAGGCATTGTTTTGTTGTGCTTATAAAGCTTATACTTGTAATTTCAGCCAGTATTACCAAGGGGTATCGTATTACTTAGTAACTGGGTTGTGGAGGTCAGATAACATAGATAAGGTTAGTGATAATCAGTCGCTTCATGTAAAACGCCCAGGAAAGTGCTACTGAATTGTGTAAAGTTCAAAATGACATTATTCTTAATTATAACGAAACTAAATGACACTATTCTTAACAACAACATAAAATATTAAGTTAAAGTTAAATTACTTATACTGGTATTCAGTTTCATCTAGTTAGACTAGAAGCGGACCCCAAGACAATAAAAAAAGGCTAGGTAGGTGATGATGATCTGTAATTTCAATACTGATTACGAATGTTTCATAATATTATGTTACATTTAATTAATATTATGCTATTACTTTATTAACTTCATCTAAATAACTCTCCTAAAAGCAAATAAAACATTAATATTCATCCTTTGTTTACAACCCAAGCAAATCGTAAATCATCTCCTTCTCTCCTTTTGGGGCTTTGTTGAAAACAAATAAAACTTGCCTCTTTATAATATTAGTACAGCCAAGGGACTAGCATTTTTTATTATTGAATGGGCTCATAAAAGCCACCTGATGGTGAACGGTCATCGTAACTCATCGATAATGCGCGATTCAGCGCTTTAAAGAGCTCCCTGATGCATTGCAGCGCTGAAACTGATTCGGTTCCCGTTGAGTGCTTTTGAATAAAATAAAATATGTGTTGGTCTTTGTGATTAACACAGAATGGACGTTGATAGGTACGTGTGTAGTGTGCCTTTAGTTTTGGTTCTGATGTAATTGGGTGCCAAAGTTTGAATGACTAATTTTAACTGTGGTTCCTTGCTTAATTCCAATAAAATTCGAATACTATAAGACCGTGAACATTCTAAGAAAGTTACAAGAAGGACAACCTTTTCAAGCATACTTTTACAAAACTTAAATTACAATCGAAATGCAGAATAGAACACAGCTAAAAAAGTCTTCGCGAACGAAACGAATTAAACTATCAGTAGAATAACGTGACCGTTACTTTTATACTGTACTCTGTGACTGTACCTAATTTGGCGCCCAACGAGGGACCCGTTCCAACTTGTAACAACTTTAAGCAAATTAAAACTTGGGCCGTGACTACTGCTGGCTCTGTGTGCGCCGTTGAAATATTAACTCTTTATGGGAGCGCAGTGTACAACGGGAGTTGCGGTGGATCCGTGTCGTTACATAAAAATTTAATAATGGTCTTGATACTGCGAAGTTTTTGTACGTGATCAAGTTTAGTTTGGTTATTTAAGGTTGCACTGAGATTTCTGATGTTTTTTTATTCAGAAGTTAGCTAAAGTTTGTCACCGAGCCAGTACTAAATCCGGGACATTGCCATAATAGCGTAATCAGAATGGAGCTTTATGGCAAGTCTGGGATTAGGGAAATGGGGAACCGTTCGTTTCATAACATGATATTTTAAATGACTTTCGAAGAATAGGAAGTAACTGTTGTATTTTTTGGATGATGGTCACTTTTGTTACTCCCTCCATCATTTTGCTCCCCGTGACATTATTGAGGTCAAGACTGGATCCATTTAACAATACAAAAAGTTGTCAGACAAGAGCAACAGGCAATAGAATTGTTCAGTACAAGTTTATGCCGAGAGGGGACGCCCTAGAATAACATATAATGGTGACCTAATTGGTGACGTTCTTCAGAAAAGTCAGGTGTTCAACCGGCCTTCATGTATAACCAGATGTATGACCGTAATCGAAGTAAAATGAGTAAGTTGGAGGGTATACTTGTAGATACTCCTTTTACTTTGTTTACGTATTCGGTATTTCGGCAATACGGGCTGGTCTCCGCAACTCCACGTCAAAGCGCGTAGATTACGCACGGAGTATGTAAGTATCGTCACAGACACTGTTGCTGCCTAACCATCAGAGGAAGAACGAGTAAGTTTGTGTTTGTGTGTAATCGAATTAAAAGGTGTGTGTAACGAGCTTAGCAGATGGCGTTCTGTAGTTTCAGCTTATCCATATGGCAAGAAGGTGTGACTTTATGTATATGTGTATAAGTTTACGTAAACGCTACTCAGTTCAATTTAACAATCTTACACTACTGATTTCACTGATCTTACATATACTCACATAAGAAAATTGCCCTCTAGTTTGCAAGTGTTTGAACTAAAAGTCGGTCATAATTGAATTATTTGAGTAAGTAAGTAAGTTATTTCTTCTGACTCCCAGAGAGTGAAAGAAAAACTTGAAAGTGCATGAACTACTTGTCTACAAACAAGTTTTAAGAGTTCAAAGTTTGCATCATCTTAACTTGCACTGTTGTAAAACATTTAAGGTATATTGCTCCTCAAAGTTTGAGACAGCTGGTATTGCTATTAATTTGTTTCTTTTGATATCTTAAACTAAATAATAATAATAATAATAATAATATTCGACAACTATCACACAACGCCATCTAGTCCCAAGCTAAGCAGAGCTTGTATTATGGGTACTAGACAACTGATAAACATACTTATATATTTCTAAATACATACATATTATAGATAAATTACACCCAGACACAGAACAAATGATCGTGCTCATCACACAAATATTTGTCCTGGGTGGGAATCGAACCCACGACCTCCGGCATAGCAGTCAGGGTCACTAACCACTAGACCAACAGGCCTGTCAATAAAAGAACAAATAAAAGAACTGCCTCGTTGGTCAAGTCGGCGTAAACGCTACTACTGAGTAGTAGGTCCTGGGTCAGATTTTCGGGTCGGTCATTATGTTATTGGCTTTTTCTGGCTGGAATTTCTCAGTAGTAGCTCAGAGTCTGGATTGGAAACCGGTTCATGGCAATTCTCACCCTTTGTTCGATGGGTATACTGTAGGTACGCGAAATGTGGATAAGAAAGAAAGAAAATGTATTTGTTGTGAATCGCACAGAGACGAAGCTAACACAATATACATACTAAAATTAGAATAAAATTAAAAACAGATAGTCCTGCATGAGTCCTGTAAAATGCCCCTATCTCAGCATGATGCTGGGGTATTTAAGAATGAATGAAGGTACTCTTGGTATATCTCAGTCCAATCTAACGGGGAAACATGGCATGCTGTTTTTATGAATAAAATATAGAAAAGAGGTGGAAGTAGCTAATAAACACATTAATTTATGCTGTTAACATTTCTAACTGATCAAACCGTGTCTCACTAAATAATTCTAGCTGTAAACCAATGCCAGACAGCCAATGTGCAGCAAATGCTTAACTACAGGATGTAGTTATTCCTGTTTGAAGTTACAACGTACGACCTCTATAATATATTATAATGAACTATACCATTTTGAAGTTATTTTCTTAAACTAAATTAGTATTTAAACGCTTTCGCCACCGGCTTCGCCAGCGTTTTATACATACATATAAACCTTCCTCTTGAATTACTCTGTTTGTTAATCAAAATGTGTTCTGGTGTGCCCGCGTATTGGAAGACGTAGAATATTTAGGATAAGGACAATAGAACAATCAGTCCCTTTTACGCACACATACAGGGTGGCAAGTAAATCGATTCGTAACCCACAAAACAACCTACGGTTAATCACTTTCGTCGGTTATGAAAAACAAAAATATTGCTGTTCCGTACATTTATATAGCTGTTTTTTTTTTTGATAACCGATTAAATTTTTTTACGCTAGGGGTCTATAATTATGTGCTGAATTAATAGTTATAGTTTGTACTGACCATGTCTCTGCCACCGTATATACTAATTAGGTAACCTCATCATTATCATCTGTCTAGCTTTTTCCCCAATAAAAAACAAAAGGGGTCGGCTTCCAGTCTAACCGATTGCAGCTGAATACCAGTATTTTACAGAGAGCGACTGCCTATCTGATCTTCACAAACCAGTTACTGGGTAATCAAAAAAACGATACCCCTTAGTAAAACTGGTGGTCAGACTTTCGGGCTGCTGACGACCCGAAACGACTGTCAACGATCCACAAATGACGGACGGGACCAACGGCTTAACGTGCTCTGCAAGGCACGGAGGGGTCTTGGTATGTAAAGATGGTCACCCATCCACGACCCATCCGCGGCAAGCGTAGCGTAACCTGATTTGATTGATAATTAAGTTACAACTAATTAGTTTTTGTTTATGGCCAATTATTATCATGATTTTTTCTTCTCTCTTTCCATGCTCGTAGAATAATCAAAACCCTCATTGTATCCATCATTTATTAGTCTTTCTATAACCAGTTTAATCACGTACAAAAATCCACTGAAAAGGGGTAACCCGTGATAAACATCCCCGCATCTAATTACTTTACTAATTGTATCCACCATATTATCCGGCTTAAACTTTGAACTTTGCAAGTACTAATGAGACCAAAGCCAGCGTTGTTTTAACTTGGCTTTAGTGAGTTATGTTGTGTGGTGTGAGTGTATGTGGGATAACTTAAGAGGGAATGTCGGTGTGAGTTAATTTATGCTAAAGATTTTCAACACAAAAATCAAATGTACAGACGCTAGCACATCGAGCTACCTGAAAATATCAAATTTTGCCAATCAAGCTTGATTTTGCGATAAAGTTGAAAACCTTGTAGTAGCTTTATGTGCGGCGTCTGTACCTAAATAAATCTGGCATACAACAAAATTGAAGCAATTAATGATTAGCATGGCCGAAATAATTGTTCCTTCAACTTGTAGTACCATCATCTCCATAGTCTTTTCCCAAGTATATTTGGGTTGGCGTATAGTCTAATCAGATGTAATTGACTACCAGTATTTTACATGGCGGGACTGCCTATCTGTCCTCTACAACCAACAAGATCAAGACCAACATTTAAAACTATAGTCAGACAAATAGTCCAGTCAACCCTGTTTTTGGATGTTTTTTAGTGCTGATAGCGCAGTTGAACTTAGGTTCTAAAATTGGTAATGCTTTTCGATTTGCAAAGCTGTGAGGATCATTGATCCCATGAGTAGTTATGGTAGAGTAAATTCCGATGACTTTTTATTATCTACAAGTGGTGCCATCTCCTACCAGGGTCGAGAGATCTGTTCGCAAGAGTTATCACATATGGGCAACTGAAGGAACACGGGTGGGTTTTAGTCAGTAAAAGTCTGACACGGCCTTCCACTCCACCTTAGAGCGGGAGACGTCATATGATGTTTTCCCACTCACAAAAAGAAAAGTGGTGCCATCTATTATCATAAGAGCGTTTATTTTCGTTTTCCTCAGACAGTACAGTACTTTTTTTCGATAGGCAAGTTACTATGTCTGATTCTGTACACGTACAACTGACAACCTATATGCAAAATTTCAGGATGATCCGTTCTGTAGTTTAGACGGGAAAAGGTAACAAACAAACAAACAAACTTACTTTTCGCATTTATAATATTAGTTAGGATTACCTATGGAAATTTAACAATCATTTTGATCTTAATTATCCTTAACATCTTACTGCATCTATAGTCTGGAAGCTGTCCTTGGTGATAGAGAAGAATTATAATGGAAGGTTCGAAAAATAACTACTATACCTCTCGTCTCGATATAAGCCTGATTTCAAGTTCTAATATCTTAGACAAGTACGTCTTAGCAATATCTGTTCTATTCTATCCTATAAATCTTCTACTGTCAATGCACAAGAACTTCTGTAGGTCCATTCGGGTGTCGAAAACATAAGCTTTGGTTATAAATCATGACTCAGTTGGAGTATTATCTTATCGGAGCCATCTTTCTTAATGGTATAGTTTCTAGGTCTATTAACTACGCATATATAATATGTTTGCTTATACCTATTATAAGTAAATACTTATAATAGGTATAAGCAAACATATTATTGTTGATATGTTGTAGACAAATATTAACCGTAGTTTGTTCGTTACATTTTTTTGATCCAAGCATCTATTCATTTAAGGTAGACACTTATGTGTCACTCAAAATACTTTCTGTGCTATGTCTAGACTTTCTGGCCTTTCTCCCTCAAATATGGCGAGGGGGGTCATGGCTGATCTTAGTGTCACGCTTGTGAAAGGGGGACTGTCATGTAATTTTGAATATCGAAAAGTGCTGACTCTCTGCTTAACTTAAATACATGATTTTTGATTTTGGCTTCTACGAGATAGTTAAAGTTCTCTCTCTGTCCTTTCGCAAAAGCATATTTCAAAGTTGCGTACTTGAACAGTTCAGGGTCTGCACAGTTAGCCTATTTTGCCTTACCACCCACTTAATTGTCACTGTGCTCTTCTGAATTTCTTTCACTGTTGCTTTTGCTCTGTAATCATATAATATAAATGTTAATTCATCAAAAATTACAGATGGTTACACCAACAATCAGTGGGTAGAGAATTACCTTGGTTTGTTGTAAATTCTGTACAAAAAAAATTAAAACTCTAGATTATAACTTGTCTTTTCAAAAACAGTGTACAGCCTTAAAAGTTTTTACACACAAATACGGTTTCAACAATTAATGAAATCTCTATACAAATAAAAGTTCCTTCTATATTATAAGTAGGTATCCCCAAACCGATTAGCCCATTACCCAGTGTCCCATACCAATAAATCTATCAGGAGCATTAAATTATCCGGAGTAATGGCTGCAAAATGATCTGTCATGGCAGCGCTGCGTCTGTCGACATATTGAGCGCGAATTATTCCGGATCGAGTCAATATGAGGCAGTACAATTAAATCACTCTCCGTTTGTACAGAGTGAAGTGATTGAGGTGTGGGGCTGTTTTGTTTGCTGTTCGCTTGTTTAAAGGTAGTTGAGTCTTTTTTTATTCTCCGTTTTAGGGTTGTAGACTGTCGTGTAGTGATAGAATTCTGATGGGCAACTCCTGTATTTTAAAATTTTCAAAATCTAGTTCCAATCGTTTTAGCGTCAATCATAGTCTTTAAAATACGAGAATTGCCCTTCTAGGCTCTAATGCTTGTACGGAATAATTTATTTGGATCATCATCATTATTAATTCAGCCAAAAGATGTCCACAGCTGGACATAGACTAATTCTAGTATCTTAACTTCGACCGGCTCTTTCCGGTAAGCAGTTGCCACTTTAGAACCTCTTGCCTCCATCGACCATCTGTTTGTGTTTATATGCGAAACTAAACAGTGGTTACCGTCGTCTACCTGTAAAGATAACGCGTGTCACCGACGCGGCGAGACGCCAAGTATCTGTAAACACGACGAAAACAGACAAATCTTAAGACGAAGTCGAGGCGTCGATGGAACGCGTTATCTTGACAAGCGTCTGTAGACGGCGTCAACCACTTAACATCAGCCGAGTCATCATACGTAAACCTTTTTGCTACTATATTACACAAAAAATAGACATTTTCCACCAAAAATTCAGCAAGCAGAAATCAAGGTCAAAATCCAACACCTAACTAATGAATTATTGAATTGAAAACTGTTCAAACAACCTATCGAAACTAAAAACTACACTGATTATTCCGAACCGGAGAGTTATGCCCCCGTACCACGAACACACAACGGTAAAGTATTGTCGTAAATAAATGTTACGACTTTTACGAGTGCAATAAAGTTGGGCATGAGAAACATCCAATAACGGCCATCGTCACGATACTTAATAGTTTTTATTTGGGAATTAATAACTGCGTAGGATAATGGGCAGAAGGTTCAATATTGCCTGGCGAGCCATTCACACAGAAATGGGGCGTGGATTGATGCCAAGTGTGCAAAAAAGTGTTCACTTAATAATAGCATCGTGTGAATTTATATTTTTGTATTCAAATCTAGTTATTACTACTTTATTAACGTTTCCTAAAGTAGTAACGAATATTTACAAACATAACATTACGCCTATAGGTAATCCCAAAAGCATTAGACATCTGTGTACCTATAGAACATCCACATTTTAACAGTTCTGTTTAAGTCACCTGTAATACGGGGTTAGCCTATTGCCATTAACAAACTTTTCACATTTTAAACTTTTCTATAATTTCTATTTTAACTAGTGGTCACCCAGTGGTCGAAATTCTATCATCATTAATTTAAAACTTAATGTATTTCTAATGCATAATTAAATAAAAATATAAGCTTTCTGGGCCTCCTTTTCCATATAAACTTTACCTGTTCCAAATTTCTTACTTCTCCGTCCGTGTAATTTTCGAGAAAAGGGTACAAAGTTTTTGCTTGACTTATTAATTTATCGATAGGTATACTTTTTTTGTACACCTGAAAAATACAAAACAAGAAAATAAATGTACACTAAAATATTTCATTATCAATGCGTTGGACAATTCTCCTATCCAACTTTTCAAACATTAGATTAATATGTTATGTATTTTTTTCTTTTTAAAACAACAAATTATATTTCAACTAGCTTCTGCCCGTGACTTCGTCCGCGTTAAATTTGTTGTTCGACGCGACGGGAAGGGTCGGGCCCTTCCCGTCGCGTCGAATCGCCTACTCGTGCGTTTTTCCCCGTTTTTGTTACATTTTTCATTATTGCTCCGCTCCCCTTAGTTGTAGCGTAATGTTATATAGCCTATATCCTTTTTCGATAAACAGGCTACCCAACACAAAAAGATTTTTTCAATTCGGACCAGTAGTTTCTGAGATTAGCGCGTACAATCAAACAAACAAACAAACTTTTCAGCTTTATAATATTAATATAGATGTGGATTGCAAAACATAAAATACTCTTTACGACATATAAAGGGTGGCTGAAATATGGACACACCAACTGTAACCAACACATCTCAACAGCAAACGATTCTAGTTTCTAGCGTCGAGATTTATCGAGGTATACCAAAAAAAAAAAAAAAAACTGCTATTTCATAGAAAAGTGCAGTCCCTACGCGGTCTACTACTACTTAAAATACTTACATCTGTATAATACATAATGGTTAAGTTGTTGTACTTATACAAAAACCAGTAAGACCAGTAGTTTCTGAGATTAGCGCGTTCAATCAAACAAACAAACAAACTTTTCAGCTTTATAATATTAATATAGATGTGGATTGCAAAACATAAAATACTCTTCACGACATATAAAGGGTGGCTGAAATATGGACACACCAACTGTAACCAACACATCTCAACAGCAAACGATTCTAGTTTCTAGCGTCGAGATTTATCGAGGTATACCAAAAAAAAAAAAAAAAACTGCTATTTCATAGAAAAGTGCAGTCCCTACGCGGTCAAAATGTACTGATTAGCAATTTAAATAAAATAAGTGACGATAAATTTCAACGCATGGGCTTCAAAATCCTGTATTGAATCCAAGGTAATGGTAACAGGTTGTGTTTACACCATATGAATTTCAGACATAAATATTAAGAATTTACATCTATTTCTATTTATACCATAAACAAAGTTTAGATGCTTCTACAAGCAGGAGTTACTTACAGACTGGAGTTTCTTGCCCGTTCTTCTCCATAGGTACTTATTTACGCTTTGGAATGAGCAAAAGTTTCATTCTTTTGACTCTGCAAAAGCGCCTATTATTGATTCGATCGAAATAAATGATTTGAGTTTGAGTTTGACTAGATTATAAGATTAGGTACCTAGACGCTGTGTGAAGTGAGCCTTCTGCCATTTCTTGTCTAAACGTCATACCGGGGTATGAATAATTACTTTATGGGTACGCTATATATATTTTTGAAATGTGGCCTGGGATTTAAGGAAAGTATTTTATTGTTTCCGTTATTAGGTTAGAGGAAAGAACTTGGCGTTGCTTTTGGTATGTAAAATTAATTAAAAACAAAACACAGTGTTCCTTGGTTGTAGAATAATCAAGCTATAATGTTCCCACTGCTGGGACGCAGGCCTTCTCTCTGTGAGAGAGTGGTCGGTATTCTACCACGCGGTCCCAGTGCGGGTTGCTAGATGTCACATGTCTTCGCATTTTTGGTTCTAGGACGATGTTCTCACGATGTTTTCCTTCACCGTTTTGAGAGCAGTGAATAACAAATTTCTACAAAGTAAAGCGCCTGTCTGGATTCGAACCTATGACCCACAACTCGTAAGTCACGGTCGGCGGTTACCACTGGGCTATCACTGCCCTCCACTGCTCTTATTGAGCCCCTGCGCCCTAATTGCGGAACACATTCAAAATGCCAATCATTATCATTATAGCAGTTCAACAAATTACACTCTTTATTATTATAAAGAGTTTGTAATTTGTTTAAACAATTTAAAGTTGTTTGTAATGTGTTTTTGTAAAAAAAAAATGTTTTTATTTTATTATAATCATCATCATTTCAGCCGTAAGACGTCCACTGCTGGACGACTTAGGCCTCCCCCAATTTGGGGGGCTTTGCCATAATCGCCACGCTTGGCAGGCGGTTTGGCGATCGCAGTACGGTGGCAAAATGCATAGAGAACGCTGCTGCCCATTCTCTAGTAAGTCCCTTAGTCGCCTTTTACGACACCCACGGGAAGAAATGGGGTGGTGTTATTCTTTACGTCCGGCACCACACGGTACGGATTTATTAAAATACCTAATTATTATGCTGATCGGTATTGGTTGAAGAATGAATGTTGGACGCAGAATGGATGAAAATACTCTGAAGTAAGTTGAGACACTTTATTCCATTTGAACCACGAATTTTCAGCTCGAAGTGTATGGCTTCCGTGTTTCAAAGGTAGATTGGTAAATGAAAACATATATTTTATTATTGCACCGGAAGTACCTGATTACCTGCAGGTCTATATGAAAATGGAAAATATATTTTATTACTTCAATAAAAAGTCCTCGTTAAAAACCTGAAATACAGTATTATTTCATTTTAAAGTAGGTAAGTAGGTAGGTACAGTTACCAGAAGTGGTTAGTAGCCAGGGTAGTCGGATATTATTGAAAGTTTTGTAAGAAACTGATGTACATTTTCGAATAAACTTTAAATACATGAATTAAAACAAACATTTAATTCATTTAATTTACTTTTATTCGAAAAAATCCAGCGTCTTCTCACTAAACTTAAACTATATCCGATGATTCTAGTTACCTCTTTACGTGACTGTCCATCATATATTTCTAGTGGTAGTTTATTAAAAATGTCAGGAAACATAACATTGCCTAAAATAAAAGAAAAAATAACAAAAATACAGAAGCGAATCCAAAATAAGTTAAAAATTCTGTTAACCTATTAAAAGGAAGGCAAAAATTTTAAACGCACGCGATTATAACCACTAATAAAACCCAAAGTTCAACTTAAAATACTTACATCTGTATAATACATAATGGTTAAGTTGTTGTACTTATACAAAAACTTGAGCAATTTTACATTTCTGAGGCGGAAACTTTTTTATAGAAATTCAAAGATGGCGTCGGTTACGATGATTTATTAAAAACTCGCGCCATTCGGGAAATTTCGCGGCTGGAAAAAAAGAAAGTTTTCGCTAAGTTTGTGACCTAAACGGCTTTGTAAAGAATGTTCATCGTAAATCTTGGGCCGTATCACTTTTATAGTATGAATGAATTTACCGTCTGCCAGTAGTTGGTGTTTATTTATTTATTAAGTTTGTTAAAAGTTGTAAGGACAAAAAAAGTGGATCTTTTTGGTAGATTTAAATATGAAAAATGAAAGTGTGGTAACTAGCTGTGAAACATTTGCTTTATTACAAGTAGGTTTTATTTTTGTTTCGTACAATTTACCACTATTTCCGACTAAAGTTGCGACACATTTCCGTCAAGTCTCTCTTTAGACCGACATCATTTCAGCCGTAAGACGTCCACTGCTGGACTTAGGCCTCCCCCAATTTGGGGGGCTTTGCCATAATCGCCACGCTTGGCAGGCGGGTTGGCGATCGCAGTATGGTGGTAAAATGCATAGAGACCGACATGCCTTTTAAATATTATACGTACAATTGTGGCGTTCACACATTCGCAAAAAACTAATTTCTTTTGTCAAAGTAAACTATTGCCTTAAATCAGAAAACAGAGGAAAAGTTTTCTTTGTCACAGAAACAAGTGCATACAAAAAGATCAGTTAAGTAACTCAAATAATGAAATGAATTTACAGGGTGGCAGGAAACGACGTGCAAACTGCATGTAGTGTTGAAATATTTGTCAGTTATAAAAAAAAATAGTGTTTCATAGAAAAGTACAATACTTACGCGTTCTAAAAGTATGGAACAACAATTTAAAAAAAAAGTTACGATTAATGTCAGTGCAGTGGGGTTCAGAATCATATACTGAATACGTGGTTAGAGGTTCAGGCGTGGATGTCCCTAACACCCTTTAATATATCATCACAACCTCAGAACAGAAATAGTAGCTACACGTCGTGACTGTAAAAAGAAGGCTTGCACTCAGCATTATGCTGTGATATGGACGCCTTAAGAACAGTGCTGGTTTTTAGTATGTATGCTATGTTATTGGCACAGTTGGTTTTGGCGTGAGGTTGAACTATAGAGGTATTTCCTTTCTTTGTTAAAAATAGGACTCTTGGGAACAATTACAGAACTAAATTCTTAACCACACGGCAGCAACCCCCGGGCCGCAAGAAACACATAAAGTACTTAAATAGAGTCGAAGTTAATTGCCTAACAATTCACTAGAAAGCGCGACATTTACAGTAGCAAGATAGATGAATTTAGAGTCTACTAGAGTCCAGACTTATTAGGGAAAGTTCCACTGAACGGCAAAGTGTTGTTTTTATACAGAGTAAGAATGATTGCTGACCACCATTTGCTTAATATGTGTGTTCACAGACCATTTAAATGACCAAATTGTGAAAGTCGTACTATTTTGAAGATTTACTTCTTATGAAATAAAAAACTTAAGAGGTGTCAAGGGACACCCGGATGGAACGAAGTTCCTTTCCAGGATTCATAATTTTTTATATTTTTTTTTATTATTTATTATGTACAAAAAACCTGTATACACTCAACAAAAATATTATCTCTCTCTCTCTCTCTCCCTCTCTCTCGCCCTCTATCTCCCTCTCTCTCTCTCCCTCTCTCTCTCCCTGTCTCCCTCTCTCTCTCCCTATCTCCCTGTCTCTCTCCCTCTCTCTCTCTCTATCTTTCTCTGTCGCTCTCTCTCCCTCTCTCCCTGTCTCTCTCTCTCTCTACTCACAACAAAAAAAAACAACAATATACAAACAAATACAAACAACAAAATATATACAGTCGAATTAAGAAACCTCGTCCTTTTTTTGAAGTCGGTTAAAAAGTGTCGTGACAACTTTTCGTAAGATTTTTTTTCCGTCTAGCCCCCTTTCACAACGCGCGATAAGGAACTTCGTTCCAAAAAAGGGTGGATTGATGACCTTCTGAAGGCCGCAGGAACCCGCTGGATGCGAGAAGCACAGAACCGATGAAAGTGGTGGAGCTTGAGGATGCCTATGTCCAGCAGTGGACGTATATTGGGTAAATGATGATGAAAAAAGGAATAAAATTCTTACGCCAAGCACAACAGCTGCAGCGACACGCATTTTCTTTTAAAAAATAGTTAAAAAAAAAAAACTAAAAAACACGCTTCCATTGAAAACCAAACTAAAAAGTGCAAAATAATGGAAAAAAAGCGTGGGGTGCTTTTTAAGGTATTTTTTTATTGATATCAGGCACCCCACGCTTTTTTCTTTCTATTTTTTAGGGTGTTTCGAATTTTGAGACGTATGTCAGCGTAGTTATATCGAATTCATCAGTTATATCTCAATAAAGAATTGAGTATTGAGTATAGTTTGTGTTTTTTTGCTGTCCTGGTAACCCTGGCAAGGATAATGGCACAAATTAGTTTGTGACGTATGTCAGCGTAGATTTCGAAGACAGTTTTTTGCTGTCCTGGTAACCCTGGCAAGGATAATGGCACAAATTTATGAAATTATTGCATTGTCATCGGTCCTTGACAGGTGTGCAAAGTTTGAATGAAATCTGGTCGTTTAAAGTGGGTCAAAATCGCGCTATAAGGAGTCGGCTACAAACAAACATACAAATATACAAACATACAAGTGAAACTAATATAAAGCGTGAAAAATGCAGTAAAGCTTGCCATAACTGTGCGTAGGCTTAAAGAAAATTACCGAAAGTGATGAAGGAATATTATTGAAAAGTGTTACATTCATTACATTCAGCGTCATATTCAATCCCACCTATTTTCAAAAAAATAACTCTCGTTAAGACAAACAGAACTTACAATTAGAACGACCGACAAACTTAAACACGTCGTCGTCAAAACCAAATATCTGGCACCTCAAATCGATACCAAATCGACCTAACTCATTTTATCCCTAATTAGTGCCACATCATTAGCCAACACGAGTCGAAACACGCGTAAATTACATTCAAACGAATAGCCAGCGCCAATTAACATGACCGGTGTAATTCTCGATTAAATCACTCGATTCTCGAATCGATACTGGCACAGTATTTATCGATGCGATTAGTTTGATCGAGATAGAAGACTCGAATTAGCGCTGACGGATGAGTGCCGATCCGATTGGCGAGTGTGTGAAGTTCTAGCAATTCTGAAAGGTTTGCCGCCATCTATTTGAAGTAAGTCTGGCGATTTTACTGAATAATTGGCGCTTTAGAGGCAGTAGTGTGGCGCTTTAGTGGCTATAGTGTCGCTCCTTTATGTATGTGTTTTTGGATGGGATGGGGTTGTAAATTAAGTGTTGATGAAGCTTATTTAGTGTTTGTCAATGTGATCAAGGATGAGTAAGAGTTTTAAACTTGATAGAGACTTTCCTAATTTAATGTATTTGTTAGATTGAGAGTTAATTAACGCTTTAGTACTGGTTAAGACAGTTCATTATTTTGCACTTTATACTATCTCATTTTATTTGGGATGGTAAGCCTCTAACTGAAGAGACAGGTGTGCTACTAGAGAGTTTTCCAGCTAAAGCAAATAAGACGTAGTAAAGGGCGAGCGTTTCAGGAGGACTGTCTTATATAACATATACGTTCAAAACGTCCTGGCTATCAGATTTATTTACGTTAACACAATATATTTCTCAGTATAGGTAAATGCTCGTTAGCACTAATCTTTAAGAATCTTAAAGAAACTTAACGAACTCATACAGTTATCATTAACTAGTGTACTTTGCGATCTTCTTGCATAGATATTACCGTGTAGTTTCTATTCGCAAAAATAAAACAAGATTCATAAAAGCAACCTTACCATCTCAACTAACATCCATTGATGTATTTATTCTACTGACAACATTTCCAATAGACAACAGAAACTAAATTATCCAGAAAAGAACTGGAGTTACCGACATAGCTCGCAGAGTAAGCAAGCTGAAGTGGCAGTGGGCTGGCCATGTCTGTCGAAGGACCGATGTCCGGTGGAGCAGACGAGTCCTGGAGTGGAGACCGCGTATCGGCAAGCGTAGTGTGGGACACCCCCCAGCTAGATGGACCGACGACCTTAGGAAAGTGGCTGGGGCAAACTGGATGCGGAAGGCGGAGGACAGGGTGTTGTGGCGCAACATGGGAGAGGCCTATGTCCAGCAGTGGACTGCTATAGGCTGAGTTGGTTGATCTGACTAGAAACAACTCCAACTCTGAATATGATCATTACCCTTCACATGCATACATCAGCAGCTTATAACGTTCCCACTGCTGGGACACAGGCCTCCTCTTGGTGAGAGGGAGCGGGCCATAATCCACCACGCGAGCCCAGTGCGGGTTGGCAGATGTCACAAGTCTTCGAATTTTTGGTTCTAAGACATGCCGGCTTCACATGCATACAAATACATAAATTCACGCTTTCTTTTCCAATGGGTAGGCAGAAACTAAAGAAGACTTCGTGCTACGATCCTTACATACTCCTGTTGCTTCGTTCGAACCCTTTATCTTTCGAGCCAGCCAGCCGTCAGCTTCCTGTCTAACCAGATGCAGCTGAACACCAGTATTTTACATGGAGTAACTGCCTATCATTGTACCGTGTGGTGCCGGACGTAAAGAATAACACCACCCCATTTCTTCCTGTGGGTGTCGTAAAAGCCGACTATAAGGGACTTACTAAAGAATGGGCAGCAGCGTTCTCTATGCATTTTACCACCATACTGCGATCGCCAACCCGCCTGCCAAGCGTGGCGATTATGGCAAAGCCCCCCAAATTGGGGGAGGCCTAAGTCCAGCAGTGGACGTTTTACGGCTGAAATGATGATGATGAATTGCCTATCTGACCTCCAACACCCAGTTACTGAGTAACACGGTACCCCTTGGTAAGACTGGTTGTCAGACTTCAGACGACCCGTAACGACGGTCAAAGATCCACGCCAGCCAAACCAGCTGTCATTTTATCCCTCCAACTCGTTTAAAATCCTTTCAAATCCAACAAACGGATTCCTTTCAAGAATCTATCAACGCGAGCACATAGACTCACGGAATAAATCCCCCGGTTGCATTAGTCAGTTGGTATTTTTTAATTGAGACCGGATCGATTCTCTCCGGCTGCAACGTCGACACCAATTGCTTTTATAATTTTGACACACTTCCAATCCACGGAACGATATCGGATCTGTCAATTAAAATTTCAATTTACATGTCGAGAGGATTCGGATTCGATGATCATCATTTCGTTTAAGTTTTAAGTCAATTAAGAGGAATATGTTTAAACTGAGTCTGCATTGATTGTGTCTGCAAGTGAATATTTATAGTAAAAGTTAAAAATAGAAATATTTTATTATACATGAAAGAAAGAAAGAAAGAAAGAATACCGTTTATTTGACACAGTTCGTAAAACACAAAATAAAATAACATGAAAAAATAATTTAAAAAATAAAACAACATGTGTGTGCCTCACGGCTGCGCCAAAAAGGTTCATTTCAGCATTAATGCCAGACAGATGCTGCCTGACGCTGGTTTTCTAATGAACCTATAGGGACAAGTGACGAGGAGTACAAAACAGTTTCAACATAATTATATTATTTAGTACTTATAAATAAATAAACTAGTCATTAATTATATATATTTACTCACAAACACGACATAACGAAACAAAGACAACAAAGACTAAGGCAAAACCTTCTCCCGTTCGCGCTGCACTCACAGACACAGCACCTTATCGCCGCGGATGGTACGGCAGCGTCATCCAGTCGAGGACATTTGAGGCAGCAAAGGATGGAAACCGGGTGGCTCAACAGAAATTATGTTTAAATTATGAAGCATTGCATTTTATATAAGTGATACATTTAAGGCGACCATATCAATCTTCCGTTGTGAATCTATTAGATACTGCCGTAAACGTGTTCTGAACGTGTGGATAGTGCCCAGAACCCTCAGTGGTGGTGGGATATTATTCCACACCTTAGATGCAGCGTATCGGAAAGTGCCTCTGAAAGCCGCTGTCCTATGAGACTGTGTTGAGAGCTGCTGTGCACATAGCCTGGGCGCGCAGTCCCGTCTACTAGCCATCCAACTAAGCTTGTCATACAAATACCTCGGTTTCTTAGACTTAACGACACCAAAGAGTAGGCACGCTAAGTGTAACTTTCTTCTCGACTTCATCTTGAGAATAAAATGTTTGTTAAGAAAGGGGGTAACATGACTTCTAGGGGGAACAGAGTAACAGAAGCGTGCACATGCGTTTTGGACTCTTTGTATAAGTCGATCGGTACGAGCCAGCAAACGTGGGCCGTAAACCGTATCAGCGTAGTTTAATTTAGACAGAACAAGGGTTTCGACTAACTGTTCGCGAAGCTTTTACATAAACCTATAGGGCACTTATGAAGCGGTAGAAGTTAGTTGCGCGGGTTACAAATGGTGGATTCTTATGGAGAAGAGCCGGCAAGAAACTCCACGGTTACTCTTTAAAACATAATTTGGTTTAACAATATTTTCGAATTGCAGTGTTAATAGGTATGGGAGGACAGTGTAGGCCTGTCAACAAGGACCAGCCGGCTTAGCATGACCAATTCTATATCTATTCTACCAAGAACAAAAAAAAAGTTCCTTATGTATTTTAATTCTGTAAAAATGTTTCTATCTCATCAATAGTAAAGAGAAATAGTCATCATACTTGACATCGTACTCTTGTCGACTGAAGAATAGAAACATCTCTTTTCTTCAGTTTTACACAATTTTTCTACGATACAATCTATCATTTTGTCTTCTCTTCCGTCGACAAATTCCGTTTCTATGGCGGTCATGCTACGCGTGCAGGTACTTAATAAGATAGAAAACAATCTAGTTTACTGTCTTCAAGGTCTACAAAGTTCTCATATGTACAAAATATAAAATTCACATAGTATAAACGATAAATAAAATGTAAAAATATATTTAAACCAAATTATATGATTTTTATTACAACCAGTAACAAAGAGTTGAAATTAAAGTTGACAATCTTTATATTTTTAACCGACTTCAAAAAAGGAGGAGGTTTCTCAATTCGACCGTATATGTATATATATATATTTTGTATATGTGTTCGCGTATAACTTCGTCGTTTATGAACCGATTTTGATGATTCTTTTTTTGTTGGAAAGGAAATATCCCAAGAATGGTACCATGATAAGGAAACCAGGATCTGATGATGGCATCCCAGCGAAGTTAATGGGAGCATTCGAAAATTGTAGTGGTGACTAGTGCGTTTATTATTTTTTTCATTAATTATCTTAAAGCACTACTATTTAATGAAGGTCTGAAGTTGCTCTGATGATGAAGCCGAAAGACAGTCGAGGGAACTCCTCAACGACTTACAGCAATTACTCAGCGTGTGGACTTAATTCATTTGTATTGATGAGAACTTTGCACCCATATGGGTTATAAGTGCCATTACACGTCTGATAATAGAGACCATAGACAGTCGACGGAACTCTTCAACGATTTATAGCAATTACCTGGTGTTTGAACTTCATTAATTTCTATT
The DNA here is from genome assembly GCA_947507805.1 of Aporophyla nigra. NCBI lineage: Eukaryota > Metazoa > Arthropoda > Insecta > Lepidoptera > Noctuidae > Aporophyla > Aporophyla nigra. Next base: position 21,713,171 of record OX382305.1, on the reverse strand, counting down.
GATGAGAAAGCCCCCATAAGGCTTATTAGTACCATTACAGGTCTGATGATGGAGATCATAGACAGACAGTCGAGGGAATTCCTCAACGATTTACAGTAGTAGTAAAGTATTAAATTACCTGGCGAGTAGTGGTATAGGAATTAGTGCGGGGTAGATACCATAACTAAAAATTTAAAAATAAAAACTTAAAAAAACCGACTTCCTCAAAAACACTACAAAGTGAAAAATAACTTTAATTTTGGAAGTCGGTGGCAAAAAACTCAAATACAGATCCTGACACACCGACTTCCGAAATTAAAGTTATTTTTCACTTCGTAGTGTTTTTGAGGAAGTCGGTTTTTCTTTTTTATTAAAAAGTTTTTATGGAATAATATGACAGTCAGATATCGGTTGCGGTTTGATAGATAGATAAGTAATTGTTAAATAAAACAAAGCTGTGGTTACGCGTCTATGTTGCCTATTTTAGCTACGGTTATCGACACCTGCAATACGGTTCTTTTTTCTTGTGTGAATACACAGCTGGCTTATTACGTTTATATATTCTACTTACTGACCCGACAGACGTTGGCTGGTTCAAATTTCAATAATTGACACAATAAAAAGTAAGTTCAAACACTAAAACCGAAAAATCACGCTCTAAAATCATGAAACAAGAAAATATTCTCATCAGGAACGCTCCGACCTTGATGAATATACATAAATACATTCCCACAAATTCGTAACCTCCCTTTTTGCTTCGCCATAGACGGGTAAAAATAAATTTGATTTTCTCCCGAATTTGAAGATTTTACAGGAAACTTTTTTAATACATTTTTCAAGAAACTGATTCGAATTATTACTGACAATATAGAACAAAAATTACATTCCAAATCGGCTCAGCTGTTCTAAAGTGATGCGCTTATCAACGAACAACATTTATTTTTTATTTTAAAGAACATAGTAGTATAGAAAATTGGTGCGTAGTACGTTTATTTTCAACGGATAAGAAACATTAAATTCTGATCTACTTCCACCCTTTTCGTAGAATAACATGTCCGAAACAATAACAGACATGATATCTGTCTGACGTCAAACATGACTTCATTTGGCCCCACGTCAATATCATGTTCACATAAAGCGATAACATTCCTACCCTTAGAAAATACCCTTTGTCCGATCCCATATTAAGCGGTGGCAGCACTCCACAGGCAATAAAGCTAGTCTACACGCACTGAAACAAAATATTGTCGTTCACGGGGACGCTGTTCAGTATTCGACAAACACTCGATTCCCGATGGTCGGGCTAAGCGGATATTTCCCGGGATTAGTCGCGGGATCCGAGATCAAACCGATTTTTAATACCGCCCGACGTTATATGATAGAATTTATGGAATTGGATACGTATTTTTCAAGACTTTTAAGTAGTTTTGAAACTGTATTTTTGAATCGTTTTTATTGGAGATTGGTTCACGTGAATTTTTCTAGAATATATTTTACGAAGCTGTGTTTTATTGGACTGAAAATTTTGTTTATTCAAATGAAGGTCAACAAAATTGAACGTGAAAATTAAGGCCGACAATTTGGGAGATCTCATCAGAATATTGTATTTACACGTGCTTCAGAACGCTTTGTACTGTAATTAAGCAGAAATTTAATATTTTAACGCAAATATTCTTTGTGATAAATGGATCCATTTCAATATTTGTATTATTTCCTTTATTTTACTATACATACTTATAAATCATATTTTTTAAATATTTAAGTTAAAATATTATTTTTTATTATTATTAAAGATAAAGAAGTTTCCATCTTGTATCTATCTCTTTACACAAATAGCCGTTCCATTTCTCCGGTACCAATAAATAATGCTACAATTAAGTGTAGCGGGGCCGCACAGATCCCGGGATATCCGCAAACACGGAACAACACTACCCGAGCCTATAATTTGTAGGGTCATTGAGGCCAGGAGCTGACTGGCGCTGTTTGGCTACATCACAGCCCTAGATTCGCTCGGCTTATTTGAGTAGCTTGATTTATGTAGCTATTCGTTTGCTAAGCAAGCGCTAGATTGGTTTCTATTAGCGATAGTGTTTGAGCTCAGTCCGTACAGAATTGATTCGCTCAGCGTTTGTGTTTGTGGGTTAAAATTTAAAGGGATTTGAGATACTTATTGTTATCATTGTAGGTCTTATTACTATCATGTTCTAGTTAATTTTAAAGTGCTTTTGTTAGCTAAGTATGTATCCTTGTAATGGAATCTTTGAACGTGATTTTCACCCCTTTTAAAACGTCGGATTAATTTGAAATTTCGCACACTTAACAAGAACCGAATACAATACAGTGAAATATTATAAATTTGTGTCATTACCCGAGGGAGGATCATCAGGACAGCAAAAAAAAAACCCGCTTTTGTAGCTAGCCAAACTATGGAAAAAATTTTATAGAAAAGCGTGGTGTTTGATATCAATTAAAAAATACATCAAAAAGCACCCCACGCTATTTTACATTATTTTCTACTTTTTAGTTTGGTTTTTTATGAAAGCGTGTTTTTTGGTTTTTTTAACTATTTATTTCAATACAATAACGCATTCGGAGAGCTGGTAGGGTTGCCTCAATACTGCAACGCATCAGGGATGCTTTCTGAAGGTCACCTTGACTGCTTCTACACTGTGGTGTTTCTTAGTGTTAGTATGGTACGGTGGAGCACCAACAGCATCCTGTTTATGTTAGCAAGCAAGATAGATTGTGCTCATTCAGGATACTGGCAGGGTTGTCTCGATACTGCAGTGCATCAGGGATGTTTTCTGAAGGTCACCTTGACTGCTTCTACACCGTGATGCTTCTCTATGTTAATGGATTATCTCAAGTAAACCTCAAAATTAGGTTCTACTGGTATAAATAAAATCCCTATCTAATCACGTTAATTAAAACAACAACTTTTAGTCCAAATGTTAAATATTTAAAATGTCCAATCAAAAACCAATCAGTCTCCTGAATACATTAGCACAGTCCCTCTAATTGTGGCCTCACGTTCCATTTCGAAGGGATACTGATATATTTGGCGCGGGACAGAGGTCTCAGCCGTCGCCGCAATTCATGGCGATCTGATTGCGATGTCGGGTGACCATAAATTAGTTCTAGTGCGTCCTAATAGGTGAGGGTTTCGACTGCAAATTGGTACGTTGATGGAGGTTTTTTTAAAGGGTGTGACGTCAATTTTGTTTACTAATTATATGAGGTACAAATCGTCTTACTGGTGATATTTAATACGAAGGTCAGGTGCGTAGTACTTGCAACCAGCGTGCGTATAACCTGAGGGGCTAGGACGTTCATCAGTCAGATCTCACTTACATTTTTGACAAGTTTTTGACGTATGATTGTCGCTGAGACGAGAATAAATTGATTTTGAACGTTTTTAAGTAAGAAAATTGGCTTTCTGATATATGAAAGCAAAACAAAGCAAAATTAGATATAAGTATAACTGTTGTGATCGTTGCGGACAAATCTTGAATGAGTTGATTCTAAATACATTTCCATTTTCATTGACTCAGTGTATATTTTAAATAAATTCATTTTTTTGAGAAGTATAATTGACGTTTGTATTATTTCTAGGTGAAATGAATTCCTTTCCTTTTTTTTTGATGTGGTGAATTCCTTGGTAAGAGATATCTGATGTTGGAAAAAAAATTGTTAATTTAAAAAAAATCATGACTTTAGAATTCGAGGTCCGGTTTACACGATTTTAGAAACCATGTTTCTGTTCTGAATACACATGAACTGGAGGAATAAATGATTAAAAATCAAATAAAATAAAAATTAAATAATCGCTCGATTGATCGCAGTGACTGTTTCTTTTTTTTTACAGTTCATCTTCCAGTTGTCATCGTCATTATTAGTTTATCAAAGCCCCCAACCCTTCATAATTGAAACCACTAAACCACCACAGAGTGCAGCACAGTTTGCTATTCCAACGCCAAACCCAGCGAAACTTCAATAAAACCTAATTCAATTCTAGCCTATTGAAATTCATAGCACGCGTTACACTTAGCTCGTTGCAATTAAATTGCGAGGCGGCTTCGCTAATTGATTTGGGATACTGTACTGCGACCGGGGTATTTTTGTGCACCGTCTTCCAAGACTGAGGTACTTTTGTACACCCTCCAGCGAGATTGCGGGGAGTTTAAACCGGTTTAAAAAGAAGGATTTATTAAGAAAGGAAATTAGATCAGAGGTAAGTAGATTAGAAGGGCAGTGTTGATAATGTTGTAGTTACTTATAATTTGATATCCTAGGAAAGCGGTTCCGCAATATTATTACGGTCATCAGTATTTGACGTTAAGGTGTCAAAAAAAGTTCTGAGAGAGAGAGCCCTGTGGATTGCAGTTGGAAATCAGAATTAGGTGGTACACCTTGTGTTGTCATCTAACATTAGCCGGTTGAATGTACTAAGTGTGTAAGTGTGTCATTTTTTCGTATTTTTCGTATTTTATATTTCTCTACAATGCTTATGAATCGAACCCAGTGGGGTAGGTCAACCAGCGCCAGATAAGAACAAGCGAGACGTTCGATTCCCGTTGTTACATTTATGATTTGTTAAAACGCTCAATACGAAAAAGGGACAAGTCACTTGTAGCACTTTGGCGGTTAAAAAATAAATATCTTAGGACAACCAACACACCGTTATCTGATCCCAAACTAGGCAGAGCCTGTACTATGGTAACCAGACAACTGATAAATATACTTATATATTTCTAAAAACATACATATTATAGATAACGCGCGTTACGCTTACGCGGTTATGCTGAGCAGAGGCCCTTTTGGTATTATCATCAGTTTAAATGTTTTTTTTGGCTGTTATGTCAATAAACGAAATCTTCTCTTTCTTCATTATCTGTATTTTGGCATCCATTATTGTGTATTAGTGTTCACCGCTTTCTTGGGATCCCTAACCTTTAATGACAGGTTCAAGTTCGATAAAGGTGTAAAAATATATGGAGTTCATTATAGGAATAATATTTAGAATAATTAAGTGGGTGTGCAAAAGACGCACTTAATTATTCTAAATATTTTATATAAAACGAATTTGATTTGATTTTTCTCGTATAAATGTGGCTTTACATTATTATACTACAATGGGTCGTCTCTATCAAGAAACATACCAAAATAAGCAAACCATTAGCTGTAACAATATAAAAATTATGTCGCCATAATAAAGACATATCATAAAGTACCACTATGCTCCTCAGGATTAATAAAAGAGGTGTAATGATTCATAAAATTTGTGTGTTAACATTAATTTATCTACTCAAGGGCCTAATATACTTTTATAACTATATTAGTGATGGTTAAAAATGTATATCCGCGGATACGAATCCGGATATTTGGTGTCAATATCCGCGGACTCGGATACAGATATCTAACTTAACGTTCTTACCCAATCAGTGTCATGCGCATGACCTTGAAACGATAGTTGACGCCACATAATGCTTTGCTTGACAGAACATGTTTTGACTTGCATTGCACGGGTCTTTTTTTTGTTTTTTCTATAGTTTAGTCACTAAATATTTGATTTAAAGAAATTAAAAACCGAATGGAATTTATTAGTTTTTCATTGATATCTAATTACGTTTACAATGAATTTCATCCATATTTTGGCAATTAATAAGGTAAGAATATTTAAGGTATTTTTAAGGTAGGTATATTTTACCTTATTAATTTAGGATACGAATACGGATATATGGGACATCACTAAACAGTATACAAACAACAAAATATATGCAAACGCAAGTTTATAAATAGCTCGTTTTCTTGTTATTTTTTCGGTATTGCAAAATACGGGGATTTCAGTACCAACGCATTTGCAATTACATTGAAAAGTCAGTACCTACCATTAATTGATGGAATGTCTGATGTATTTCCGTAGGGTGATTCGCAAGTCGAATGGTATTTACCAATGTCCAGAATTCTATAACAATTGGTCTAATATAATCATTGTCAGCTTACCCTTTTCCCAGCTATTATGTTGGGATTTGCTTTCAGCCTAACTGAGCGACTGGCTAACTTTATTTATTTATTTATTATTAATAACCAACTTACACTAACAGTTTGCACCACACATACAAGTTATCGGTCAATACTATTTATAACTTATACAGAATACACATACAATCACAGAATTTAATAAATTATAAAATTTGGTAAAAGTAAAGGATTAAACAAAATCAATTATAAGATGAAAATAGGTATAAAAAAAGGGTAAAATTAGATAGCAATTAGATAAAATTTCATAAAAAAATAGTTACATAAAAAATTTACATAAAATTGTGCAATAAAATAATCAATAATATAGTACAGTTCAATTTATTTATTTAGTCCATGGAAATTGTACTGGGAGTGGCTATGGACTCCAGGTATCGAGTAGCAGTGTTCAGGAATCTCAGCTCAGTATTCGCGAAAACATCGGATGATACGTCATACAGCAAAATGTTGTTAATATGTATATGTTAATAACTGACCTATTCGTAAGAATGTTTGTCAGACTTCTGTACACCTATAACTCATAATCCATTGATAACAGCTGCGTTCAACGGATTTACCAACTTTCTGAGGTACTGAGATGTAAAGATGTTCACCCGCGTGGATTAACCTTATAAATGATTGTATCTGTAAATTGGCTTGTACAAACACTTCAACACGTCATTCATATTTTTAATACTAGATTCAGCTGGCGTTACCTAACTGACTACTCTGAGTAGAAACTCCGAAATAAAATCAAAGGTCTCTTTTAAAGTCAGACATTATTTTGGTTACATCATGTGAAGACCATGTAGATTTGTGTCTGAAATGGTCTTTTGAGGACAGAACCAAACAGATTTGAGTAGACCTGTGCAGACAGTGACAGCATTTCAACTATTGTGCAGCTCAACTTGGAACTTAAGGATCTTAACGATTATTTTACGATCGATTACGATTATTATATTTTACGTCAGTAGAATTCCAAACTATCTCCAAAATCGGTTTCAAAGCATACAAACATACGTATAGAAACACTTTAGCCTATGTGAAGTATCATCAACATAATAGCGTATCGAATTCAATATCTATTGACCAATATATCACCGTTTAGCCGTTCTATCGGCATGTAGGTAGCATCGCATTGAAGATATATGTCTACATTTGTTGGCACTGCATGCGAGTCGGCTTTCTAATTGATGTCGTCCGAACTTGAGTGATTCCAATGAATTTTTGTTCAGCTATTTTGTTGATTGGATAAATCGTTTTGGTTGTGAATGAGGTAATTTCGTGTTAGCAGTTTTGACAGTCATGTTTTTGTGATGCGCTAGGTGCGCTGAGACACTTTCTTCTATTGGAACGAAGTTCCTTATCGCGCGTTGTGAAAGGGGGCTAGACGGAAAAAATTCTTACGAAAAGTTGTCACGACATGCTTTAACCGACTTCAAAAAAAGGACGAGGTTTCTCAACTCGACCGCATATATTTTGTATGTTGTTGTTTTTTTTGTTGTGAGTAGAGAGGGGGAAAGGGGGTGAGGGGGAGGGGCAGAGCGGAGGGGAGGGGGAGAGGGGGGGGAGGAGAGGTGTGAGAGGGGGGGGGAGAGGGAGAGAGAGGGAGAGAGAGCGAGGGAGGGAGAAGGAGATAGGGAGAGAGAGAATATTTTTGTTGAGTGTATACAGGTTTTTTGTACATAGGTACTAAATAATTAAAAAATTATAACTATTATGAATCCTGGAAAGGAACTTCGTTCCATCCGGGTGTCCCTTGACACCTCTAAAGTTTTTTATTATACTGGGTGGCAGGGACATCAACGTGCACCGTGTTACCGGTTCATGATTCTGAAACAACGTGCGATTCGTGCAAATTCATGGTTTCAGTTGGTTCCGCCAACTGAAACCATGAAATTTCGCCCCTGAACGATCATAATCATCATCTGCCTAGCCTTTTCCCAACTTTGTTGGGGTCAGCTTTTTTTTTTTTTTTTTTTTTGGATGGGAAATCATCAAATGACTTCTCCCGCTCTGGGTGGAGTGGGAGGGCGTGTCAGACTTTTACTGACTAAAACCCACCCGTGTTCCTTCAGTTGCCCATGTGCCAGAGTCACGGTATCTCTTTCGAACAATCTCGTGACCCTGGCAGGCATCGGTCCTAGCAGACCCCTACATTGCTGCTGACATCTCTTTGAGGCGGGCGTGGAACACTACGCGCCGTCGACCCGAGCCTGATCCTTACCGGGCGGCGAGCTACCCATTGCTCGCCACCCGCAAGCTCGCGCCTACGGTGGCCGGGAGTCCGCTATCGACTCCCGACGCCAGGGGCGTCTCCTCCTGCGGCGGCTAGGGACGTGAGGGTGCAGAGACTGCCACTCCCTCACTCGCCCCGCCTCCTCCTTCGCGAGCATTACTGCTTCGCAGAAGGAGGTGACGGCTTCCCATGCCCTCTCGCTCCGTACCATGGCTCGCACCAGGGCCGGACGCGAGAGGTCGCCGCCGCCGATCGCCTCCACGAGGACACGGCGGTGCTCCGCCCATGCAGGGCACACCTCCACTGTATGCTCCACCGTGTCCTCCAGACGATCCTCACAATGGAAACACCCGGACGTTTCCTCCCGCTTTATCCTGAACAGGAACCCACCGAAGCACCCATGCCCGGTGAGAACCTGCGTCAGGCGGAAGGTGAGGACGCCGTGGCGCCTCTCAATCCACTCCTCAAAGAGGGGACTTACCGCCGCAATTGTGGCGTGCCCAGCGCTGGGTTGCGACAATCGTACCCGCCATGTCGCCATGAGATCCTGCCGGAGCTCCGCCCGCCGTGCCGCGATTTGTCGCGGCAGCGGAGTTTCGCCCCGGCGTTTCGCCTCCTCGCGCCACTTCCACATGTGGGCGAGGACCTTTGCCTCCAGATCCCATGGCGGCACTCCGGCGAGGAGGCTCGCCGCCTCGCAGGAGACCGTGCGGTATCCCCGGACTAGCCGGATGGCCATGACCCTCCGGGCCGCACTCAACTGGCGCGCTGGGCGCAGCCTCAATGAGGGCGCCCACACCGGTGCCCCGTAGAGGGCCATGGACCGCACGACCCCCGTGTAGAGCCTCCGGCAGGAGGCGTTTGGACCCCCCAGATTGGGCAGGAGCCGCTTTAAGGCAGCCACAGCCCGCTCCAGTCTGGGAGCCAAACGCCGGAAATGCTCAACGAAGTTCCACCGGCTGTCGAGGACAAGTCCCAGATACTTCATCGTCGACTCGACGCCGATGTGAACTCCTCCCACCGTGAGTTGGGAACCCGAAGGTGGCGCGTTCCGAGGACCATGAAAACCCATGGCCTCGGACTTGTGCAGGGCCACCTCGAGTCCCAATTGCCGGATTCTTTCGACGATTGTCGCAACCCCTCGTGTCATTAAGTCGGCCGCCGCCTCGTACGACCTCCCGTGCGCCAGGACCAGCGTGTCGTCAGCGTAGCATACCACGCTGACGCCGTTAGGGAGGTCGGCGCGCAGCACCCAGTCGTATCCGATGTCCCACAGATGCGGCCCCAGGACCGATCCCTGTGGGACACCGCACGACATCTCTCGCCGGTTCCACTCTCCCTGGTGACCGGGGTAGATGACGGCCCTATCCGCCAGGTAAGCCTCGACTACTCGACAGAGGTAGTTCGGCACCCGGTGATACCGGAGTGCCTCCCTGATGCAACTCCAGGGCAGGGTATTGAAGGCATTGGCGATGTCTAGAGACACCGCCAAGACGACCCCGCCCCGGGCCACTGCATCCCCCGTCGAAAGGGCTCGCACGCGCATGATAGCGTCCACCGTAGAACGCCCCTTGCGGAAGCCGTACTGGCCGTCTGACAAATCCGGCCCCTCCCACCCTAGCCACCCGACGAGGCGGTCTGCAATCACTCTTTCAAAGAGCTTGCCCACCTCGTCAAGCAGCACGATGGGCCGGTAAGCGGACGGCGAGTCCGCAGGGCGCCCCGGCTTCCTAATGAGGACCAGTTTTCCCGTCTTCCAACGAAGTGGGAACTGGCCCCTCTCCATGCATGCGCTAAGGAGCCCCCTTAGTCGAGGCCCGAGAGCCTCCAAGGCCAGGACCCAGGCTTTTCCAGGCAAGCCGTCGGGTCCTGGGGCGGTATTCTTGGCGTTAAGCCTTCGTACCGCCACCCTCATCTCTACCTCGGTCACTTCTGGAGCACCGTCGTCGTCGTCAGTGATGTGGTCCGCATCGGGCACCGCAGTAGGCGGAGCCATGGGTGGGGGACTATGTTCCCCTCGCGAAGGGAACAGAGCGCTCACCACGCCCTCCACGAGTTGGGGCCGGAGACTCTGCGTCAGCGGGGGAGCCCATGGGCGAAGTTTCTCCCGGACGGCCTTGTAGGGCCGTCCCCATGGGTCCCTGTTCAGAGTCTCCAGCGACTCCTTGCGGGCCAGTCCTCTGGCCCGCAGGATCTCCTCTTGGAGGGCGGTCTTCGCCGCTCTGTACCCCTCATATAGCTCCGCCTGAATGGCTTCCGTATCCGGAGGGCGGATACGGAGCCTGCGGTGCCTGGTGTACCGGTATCGCGCCGCAACGCACGCTTCGCGCAACGCTGTCAGCTGCGGCGACCACCAGTACACCTGGCGCCTAGCCCGTCCTGGCTGAACTCGGGGCATAGCCACGTCACAAATCTCGGACATGGCCTCCCGGAACCACTCGGCCTCGTCGTTAATGTCAGCAGGCCTGTCTGGTGGTGACACCCAGGCCTGCACGATCGAGGCTTCCAGGAGAAGCTCCCGGTCCAGCTTCTTCAGCGCCCACCGCGGACCACTCGGGGTCTGCTGGATCAGCGCGCTCGAGGTCTGGGCGGAGACGTCAAACCGGATGTACCGGTGGTCAGAATATGTCTCCACCCCCTCCATGACGCGCCAATCAATGACCTGCGGTGACAGAGCGGGGCTGGCGAACGAAATGTCCACCACTGAATCGCCCCGCATCCGTACACACGTAGGTACAGAACCCCGGTTTAGGACGACCAGGCCTGTCTCCAGAGCCCAGTCCTCCACCATCCTGCCCCGTGTGTCCGTATACCGGGAACCCCAAGCCAAATTCTTGGCGTTGAAGTCCCCGAGTACGAGCACGGGGAGGGGACGGAACCCGACGACGACGACTCTCAACTCCGCAAGGGAGTTGTGGAACTCGGCGAGAGTTCGGCTCGGGGAGAAGTATACTCCCACCACTACAATCTCCCCGAACCGTGCTGCTACGCAACCCCTTCCCCTCTTGACAGCCTCGAGGGTCGGGGTCCCGGCGGCGGCCGACGAAATGAGGGTCACTGAGCCGCTCAGGTCCTCCACCCAGTCATCCCTGGGCGGGACAAAGTACGGCTCAGCGACCACAGCGATGTTAATCGACCACTGCGCCATGCTCTGGAGTAACAGATCCTGGGCGGCGGCGCAGTGGTTGATATTCGCTTGGAGGAGGCGCAATGGAGTATCTATTATTGACACTCCATTTCAGCCCCCTCCTGAGCCCCCTGTGAGGGCCCTGCCGTAGTAGTGCCTTCACTTGATCAGCAGAGCACCCCCCCGTCCTAACAATGGCGGCTACCACCTCCGCCTCCGTCACGCAATCGTCCAGGCCCAGGATGCCAGCGCACTTGGTGGGCCTGGACACTCGGGCCTCGTCCGCGTCTAAGGACGCCTTTAGCCTATTGGCCAGAGCGTCCGCAGTCGGGCCACTGGCCGCACCGGGGACCTCCAGCATCCGGGCTCCAGTCAAAGTGACCTTCACCCGGAGGCCGTTGGAGATGCCGATCTCTTTGAGGTCCACTGCCGCCTTAGCTTTGGAGAGCAGGTCGCGGTAGGTCACGCCCTTCTTTTCCGCTTCCGGCTGTAGCATGATCACTACAGCAGCGGACCTCGGGGCGCGAAGCCTAGCCGCGACGCTGCTCTTCTTGCGCCGCTGCTGCCTCTTCTTGTTCCTGGCTGCCCTTGCGGCCTTGCCCGCCTTCTTTTTCGCCCCGACCACTTGCCATTCGGCGGTGGCAGGGGGAGATCCAGCAGGTGGGGGCGGCATTGTCGGCCCTCTCACCTCTGTCACTGGGGTCCTCGCGGGGGCCTGCTTGGGCTGGCCTTTTGTCTGCCCCGACCCTTTGGCTGGGACTGACGCGGCGGCGGCAAACGAGGCCGCTTTTGGCTGGCCCGAGGCTGCCTTCGGCTGGGCGGGGGCTGCCTTTGAATGACCCGAAGCCGCCTTAGGCTGGCCCGAAACTGGCCGGCTTGTCGCTAGCGGGGGGCGCAGGACAACGGCCTCCAGAGCAGAAAACCTACTCTGGAAGGCAGCGAGCTCCTGCCGCACCAGGGTTAACACCTGGTCCTCGGCAGACAGGGGCCCGCCCCGCTCATGCCGCGCTCCCCCCTGCGATGCCACCTGGGGGCCGGCTCCTCGGAGCCCGGCCAGGTCCGCTCGGAGCTCCGCATTCTCCTTTCGGAGGAGCTCCATGGCGGTAGTCACGCGGGCGACCTCCGCCCGCAATTCTGCCACCCCATCCATCGGAGGCCCAGAGCGAATGGCCTTCGCTGCCGCCACAATGGTTTTCGTGGCTGCGGATATGGCCTTATCCTTAGACGTCTGGAGCCTCTTTAACACGTTGAGTGCCGATCACGCGATATCGCGTGAGTCGGCTCTTCATAATGTGGCCGATCACGCGATATCGTGTGCTTGCTACTAACAATTTCGTATGCGCTCTAAATCTGTGGCCATTTTGGATTAATCATCAATTTGTGTTTGGCACTCAACGTGTTAAGGTCGCCGCCTTGATGGCTGCAGCCACAACCTCCGCGAACCTGCCCATTCCCTCCAGGCCACTGGCAGCGTCCGACTCGCCACCGGAGGACTCTGAGGGGGCCCTACTACTAGTCCCTCCAGAGGGGTGCCCCTCCGTGGCAAGCCTCTCTCCTCCTTGGGTCGGTGCGGCTGTGCCTGCTCGGCTCGGCTCGCCTGCCTCCTTGGTGGGGAGTCCTCTCCCCGTGCCCCTCTCTTGGAGCCCTCCACGCCGTGATATTTTCCGGCGGGCCGAGCTCAGCCCGCCGTCAGAAGAGGACTCCTGTCCTGCCCCTGATTTAGGGCGCTTCTGGGAGAACTCACGGTTCCCTCCAGCAGCGCCCGCCACTCCTCGCTCCGGGCTCGTGCGCGAGCCCTTAGCGCTCGACGCGGCGTCGGACTCCGACCCCGCATCGCTCCCCTTCGTCTCTGGTTTTTTAGGTTTCATAAATTTTTCCATAATTGTTCCCACGAGTAAAAAACAGTTTAAACAAGAAATCCAGTGGTTCGCACTAGTGACTAATTTAGCTACCCATTAGTCAAGCTTTCAACCTCCCTCACGGTGCGCCGCCGCTTGGAGGTTTGGGGTAATTTTTTATAGAGGTTTTCTACCTCGCGGCCCGGGCGATAAAGCCAAGACCCTCGACCCCCGTCAAAAGTCAGAGACATGACCGTGACAATCTTCGGGGCTACGAGACTAACGGTGGCAGAAGGAGGACACTCCTTCTTGCCTGCCCGGCGGCAGGTTAGTGCGCACCGAGCCCGCTCTGACTCCACCGCTGTGCGCCTCTGCTAAGATCAGAGGGACACACGGTGGAGCGTTCCTCCGACAGGACATTAGCGTACGGGCACCGAAACCCCTTAGACACACAGTACCTAATGGGGAGTCCTTGCCCGCACCCCAGGGTGCACCGTCCCGGAGATTGGCCTTCCCCCCGGACGTAAATTGGGGTCAGCTTCCAGGCTTACCGGATGCAGTTGAATATCGGTATTGTACATGAAGCGTCTGTCTATCTGATTTCCACAATCCAATTACTGGGTAATACGATAGCCCTTGGAAAGAGTGATTGTTTTTCAGGCTTGTGTAACGAGTGTCAAAGATCTACAAAAGACAGCCGAGACCAACGGCTTAACGTGCTTTCCGAGGCACGGAGGGGACTTTGTATGTAAAGATGGTTACCCATCCACGGACCAGCCGCGGCAAGCGTAGCTTAACCTGATTGCTCGATCTTGCTGATCGCTGTTATTACTAACAAGCCCCTCGTTACCAACCATGAATTTTCAACGCAGAGAGCATTGAAACTACTGCGACGAAAATTCATATCTACTAGAGCTGTTCTTATTATTATAATTACTAGTAACATAACATAATATTTATTAAAAAATAAAAGGCTTAAAATATGTATAGTTTTGTTTATATGTAAATTATATTCTATGATTTACGTGCCTGAACTAGGCAATCCTGTGTTTCAGGCAAGAAGAGCCTAAATGGTCTTATAAAATAAATAATCAAAAGTTGAGAGTAGACAAATTATTATATAAATGTTAACTAGTGGTTGCCCAGTGGTCGGATTCGGCCATAATTCATCTGTATATTAATACGTGAAGCGAAAACTTTGGATCCCTTTTTACGAAAATTGGGCGGACAAAGGAGTATGAAATTTCGCACACTTATATGTTTATACAGAGAAGAAGTGACGAATGCTAATATTTTTTTTTAAATTATGCGTAAAAATACATTATTTTCAATAAATAACTCGTTACACACCCTACTATTCATTACCGTGTATTTAATACACACATGCACAGATATTCTTTCGATTATTTGGAATTCTATGGTCAAATGTTGAAATCTGTGGTCCAATCGAGAATATCTGTCTTTAATATTATGTGTCTATAGTCTTACTGATTGTCAAGTATAATCATATGTAATAAATTAATTTTATAGATATATAACCTATTTTATTTTTAACATCTATGATCATCATCAAGATCATTGGTCTTTAATATTATTTTTCTATAGTGTTACTGAATGTCAAATATAACCATATTTATTTTATTTATTATTATATATTTTTTTCATTTAATAATGTATTTCTATTCAAATGAAGTAGGTACGGTCGAATTTCGACCAATGGGCGATCACTAGTTTAAATAAAACTGCCATATTATAAACTTTAACTGTGCTAAATTTCATACTCCTCCGTCCACGTAATTTTCAAAGTTTTTTGCTTCACGTATTACATACATAGACAGATTGAAGACTGAAATATATTGTGCAGTAGGGCCTGTTAGACTAATAATTTACCAAAAAGGCGACACCAAGGTTCTACATATTTTTTAAAGTGACTGAAATTTTTGGTGTGTCTCTGAATTTAATTATTTATGTTAAGGAATAACATTTAAAAACGCCACCCCAAAAATCATTGTTCATCATCATCATCATTTCAGCCGTAAGACGTCCACTGCTGGACTTAGGCCTCCCCCAATTTGGGGGGCCTTGCCATAATCGCCACGCTTGGCAGGCGGGTTGGCGATCGCAGTATGGTGGTAAAATGCATAGAGAACGCGGCTGCCCATTTTCTATTAAGTCCCTTAGTCGCCTTTTACGACACCCACGGGAAGAAATGGGGTGGTGTTATTCTTTACGTCCGGCACCACACGGTACGTATTCAAAATCATTGTTAGCAGAATGCAATACTTACATTCACACGTTTAAACATACACAAGTCGTTTTTTCATGTGTAATCAATATTACTGATAAATCCTGCATGAAAATTAAACATTTATAGAATTCCGGTCGTTCCTGAAATTAAAACTTCTAAGTAAACATTAAAATAGAACAATTTGTCTTCCCGTGACGTCACTACAACAAAAACTGAACAGTAAAAAGTAGAAATACATTTTTCATAATTAAATCGGAATCGGAACTGAGAAGTTGAGTAATTACACCTTGAATAAAGTGACTGCTACAGCTAATGGGCTTTCTTTGACTAATGATTATACTTTTTTAATACAGGTACTGTAATAATTGGAAAGTTAATTTTACCTTTTGACTTGACCGGTAATTTTCTAAAAGAATAAAAGTAAAGATGTATTGTTTCTTTATTTTGAAACGTCGAATGTACATAGCCTTGTAAATTGTGTGGTTTATTTTTTCGTTGCTTCGCTGGTTTGTGGCTACGTTGCTACGAACATGCTACGCCGTAGGCGTTTCGTAGACTTGTGCTACGCTTGTATTCCAATGTTGTTCTATATGATTTTTTAAATATTTTTACTGCTGTAGTGTAAAAGGCGAATTTTACAACGATCAAAAAACTTTTGTTATTTGTGGTTTACATATTTTCTATACAAAAGATATACCTATTTATTCTTCAGATAAAAGATATATGACAATTGAAAAATCACCGATCACCTCTTAATGTACTTTAAAGACTCGTTCTGTAATTTATTCGAGCCATCTTACCTACAATTTTACAAACTTATTACTTACTTATTACAATAGAATTAGAACCTACACACTAAGAAAATAAAACTGGATCTCAATACTTTACCTTGTGTTACAGTTAACTATTATTGTAACATACTATTATTTTAATGAAATGTACAAGCTACGTAGGTTGTTCTATCAAGTTTATACCTGCCCTTGTTTCACTTGATAAATTACATTAGTGAATGACGCAGCTGTAACGGCGTATTTATTTTGAAAGTGGATTTTGAGGACATCTATGATATTAAGGTCATGTGTGTTAGAAGTAACATGGAGGGTGTTTATTATACTGGATGACATTTTTTACCGTCTCAACCCTTATATGGTGTGTTGTGTAACTAGAATAGAAGGCAGGAAGGCCTTCAGATTCATCGTAGGTGACTAAAGGAGCGCGGGACGCGGGCGGAAAGGGATCCGTGTGCGGCTCGTGCGCCTGCGAAAGATCAATGAGGCCGCATATCGGCCGGCTTCAAAGGGTAGGACCGCGCTATGAAATCATTGATACATGCCGCGCAAGGAGTAGGGTGCGTGTGATTTGAGTTTCGATAGGTTTTTAATTGTTTTTTTTTTTGTTTTTTTTTCCAAATTTCTTGTTTTGTTGTTCTAGTATGAAAATGTTACTTTAAATGTGTAGTATTTATTGCTAGATCAATTTCATTACATTTTGTTCAAAAATAAAAATATCAAAAATTTCTATGCCAAAGGCTTCTACTCCATTCATCTATTACCCCCATTTTTTTTCAAGACGTTATAAAATGTCACCCGGTATTAGGAAGATGGATTATTCTGTTTTTTGGGGAAAATTCAAACAGCATTTTGTTCAGCACTGAAATTGAAGTAGAACTATTTCTTTCCGTGTGGAACCGTTAACCGTGTGGTGCCGGACGTAAAGAATAACACCACCCCATTTCTTCCCGTGGGTGTCGTAAAAGGCGACTAAGGGACTTACTAGAGAATGGGCAGCAGCGTTCTCTATACATTTCACCACCATACTGCTGTCGCCAACCCGCCTGCCAAGCGTGGCGATTATCGCAAAGCCCCCCAAATTGGGGGAGGCCTAAGTCCAGCAGTGGACGTCTTACGGCTGAAATGATGATGATGATGATTTATTTCAGAACAATATTACGTAATCAGCCTATAAAGTTCCCACTGATGGGACATTCTTCTTGGTGAAAGGGAGTGGGCCGCAAACGACCACGAAGACCCTGTGGAAGCCAGTGTGCCAGCAGTGGGAACATTATAGGCTGCTGATGATAAAATAAATTATTACTTTTCTTTTTGTTTTTTTTTTTTTTTTTGAAAAATAATCATTCAAAAATAAACAAAATTGTTTGAACATAGGAATTGTGTATTAAGTAGTACACACTTTCCTATGTTCAAACAATTTTGTTTATTTTTGAATGATTATTTTTTACCTGCGGGCATGTTTCTTAATTTCCGGGTTGGTAGAATCTACCGGATAGTGAACCAAGAATAATCTGCAGGAAGGGGACATTAATCTTTCATTTTCAAAGTAATGCTTCTGGAATTATTACGTCCAAAATCGACGACTATATGTGTATTTTTTGTGATGTTTTACATGTATGTGACTATACTAATAATAAACATGAAGGGTTGGTTTATTTGAACTTGCAATGTCTGATAGTACCCGTCAGATGTGGAAAATTCTTTTTACATTTGATAGTAAATTTTTTAAGGAGTCGGACGGAAAATGCGAAAACGAAGTAAATGCGTGGGCGATGAGTTGCGACGGGTGGGTCGCGAGAACATGAAAGTTCACGCGGACAAAGTCGCGGGCATAAGTTGGTAAATTATAAAAGAAGTTAAAAAGGATCGCCTCTTATGTCGATGTTTCTAATTAAATAATAATAAAAAAAAATATCATGAAATGTCTTTAGTGTTGATTTGTCACTAACAGTTCGCACCATAATTGGCAACACATATCTGAACCCGAACAAAACTATACACATCAAAACAAAAAGTCATAAAATCTAGTTAAGTTCAGTCTTGCATTCTGACGTCATAATTAAGTTTTAACATATTACAGTAACGACGTAGTTTTATTGCTAAGTAATTGCTTAAGCACGTGCTTACTTTGAATTATGACCGATGGCTTCAGTCCAGTCTATGGGGGAAAACGGGGCGCTAATTAAGGGGAATGGGGGATTATTAAAATACGTTTCAACTACTCGTTTTGTTGAAGATTGAAGAGTTGAAATGTTTTGGTAAAGTGTTATTAAGAAGTGCAAATTTAAACATGGGTTTGAGTATGACTTGGACTAATAAGTACAGTGATGGATAGGTGACTTTTGAAAAGATAAATATGTAGATTATAGTGAAGGAAAGTTGTTTTTTTTGTGAATCTATGGCACCACTAAAAATAAACTGCTTACGCTTATGTCACATTCTTTATCTTATTTTTTTAACTTTACATGGTATTAAACAAAGTCGCTCACCGCGTCTGTACCCTTAGATCATTTAAACTAAGCAACGGATTTTAATCAATATATACACTGATATAAGAGAAAGGTTCAAATATAAAATCGGCGAGCGATGTCGTTGGCAAAAGCTAGTTTATAAAATAACGCTTTATGCTCATCTTTTGATGATTATTTTGACTTTTTCCACGTAACTTTAAAAATGCATTCAGTTGTATGGGCCCAATAATACTTTAACACTATTTATTTTTCAAATTCCTAGATTTGCCAAGGTGACGTACATCTTTTCCAACTTCCAACACGTCACAACTCCCACAAACCAACAAAAAGAAAACACAAAAATCTAAAAGATAAACACAATGAAAACAAAAATGATTTAATAAGTGAACAGGAACAGAAACACCGAAAAGGCTTTAAACAAGAAAATTGCCCGTAGCTTACATCGCGAGTTCCATAATCGTTGAGCGGATTTCTTTAGAAAAAGAAAGAGTTCTAATGAACTTTTCGAATCAGGCTTTTTCCGGTCGAGATTCTTTTTACAGCCGGCTGACGGATAGTTTGTTTTTCATTTGGTTTTTTGAAAATGCCGTGCTTGTTTTGGTTGAATTAATTATTATCGAAGTGTAAAATTTAAGTCAGAAGGTCAGATATGCTGCGAATTGTTTAGTTAATTGATTACATACTAGTTATACTCCGTGTGGTGTCGGACGCAAGAATAACACCATCCCGTTTCTACCCGTGGGTGTCGTAGATGGCGACCAAGGGACTTACTAGAGAATGGCAGCAGCGTACTCTATGCATCTTACCACCATACTTCGATCGCCAACCCGCCTTTCAAACGTAGCGATTATGACAAACTTCCCCCCAGCTTTTTAGGGGAGACTTAAATATGTTAGGACAACTAACACACCGTTATCTGATCCCAAACTAGGCAGAGCCTGTAGTATGGTAACCAGACAACTGATAAATATACTTATATATTTCTAAATACATACATATTATAGATAAATTACACCCAGACACAGAACAAATAATTGTACTCATCACACAACAGTTGTCCTGGGTGGGAATCGAACCCACGACCTCAGTCTTAGCAGTCAGGGTCACTAACCACTAGACTAACAGGTCAGTCAAAAAGCTCAGATCAGTCAAGCTTATATCCATAATGATTCTTGCTGGTTCCCGCGGCTATCTACCGGGCGCAAAAGATATTTTGTTTATTGGACACAAGAGGATGCCGCTTCCCCATATGTTAAAGCAGCTATCAGGCGCTTCATTTTTTTTTTCATTTACGTCATTCATTCAGAATCTTTCAGTCAAATACAAAATGAATCAAAAGTGAGAAATTAATTCATTATTGAAGCGACCCAGCGATGTTGCACTCAGCGTCATTCAGTCGCCTATCGAATGATTGAAAAAAGCAATGACAGGAACCGAAGAACGATCATTCCATTGCGCTTATCTCGGTGTCTTGTTGAAGTCGATTAAAAGAAAAAAATACATTTACTCGAGTTAATCGTCTGATATCAGCTTAACGAAATACCATAGTCAATAATTGTTACATTCGTTTTCCATTTAACGAAATATGCTTAAAAGTGACACGTTCATGAAATTTCAATATTCGTCCAATTATCGAATTGGCGCCTTCATTTGTAAACTATCTTTTGCCCGCGACTTCATCCGCGTAAATATCGGTTATCGCAGACGCAGACGAAGTCGCATAATTAAAAGTAACCTATATCCTTTCTTGGGGCTCAAACTTACCCCGTACCAAATTTTATCAAAATCGATTCAGTGATTTAGTCGTGAGAGCATAACAGACAGACAGAATTACTTTCGCATTTATAATAATACGTATATCCTTTCTTAGAAAGAAAGAAAGAAAGAAAGAAAAAGTATTTATTGGTTTAGTCGTGAGAGCGTAACAGACAGATAGAATTTCTTTCGCATTTATAATATTAAGTATAGGAGCATAGATATAGATTTCTAATATAATATCCTTTATTCACATTCCCATAAAAATAAATTCATTTTCCCCACCAATCAAAACACCGTAGTTCTACAAATAAAATGACTTCATTACCACTATCATAATCCGTGATCAACAGAAATATTCGCGCCGTGTGTGTGGCCACATTGCATGACGTTAGAATGCAATTAATGTTCAATATCTTTGTTAAGTTGGTAGTGTCAGGCGAGCGGTGCCGATTCCAGCTCGAGCCATTTGGTTTTTTTCCTGTTTGGTGGCTGGTACAAGTCTTGTTGCTGGATTTAATTAAATAGGACTTTTCTTTAATTATTTTTTATACTAGTTGTTTAAAGGTACTTAGCTTTTTAGAAATTTAAATTATTATTATAAGGAAAGAGGGGGATCAATGTGGATGGCAATAAGAGTAGGGGAAGATCAATGAGTTGATGGATGGACTGTGTGAAATATGTTATGGTTTGAAAGGGCGTGACTACCGAGACGACAACTAATAAACAAGTATGTAAGAAAAAAACCCCAAAAAAATTTGGGCAAAGGCAGGACCATGATTTTAATGACAAATCGTATTAATTGTGAAGTGCAATATTAGACCCTACTCCGTAGTAGGCTCACTGACCACAGACTTGATCGTTCATAAACAGTCTGAAACAAACGGTTTTGCGATCCCAGTATGGTGGTAAAATGCATAAAGAACGCTGCTGCCTATTCTCTAGTAAGTCCCTTAGTCACCTTTTACGACACCCACGGGAAGAAATCGGATAGTGCTATTCTTTACGACCGGCAATACACGGATTCCTTTAACAATTTAAAAAAAAGTCAAGGTACATTTTATATCGCATTTGTCTCAGATGGATTGTCAAATTCGCTGCCCCTCAAAATGGGCACTATAGATGAACCATTTAATTATTTTAATATTGCACCACCCACGGTATAATCTGACTGCGCTGCAGTTCGTGAGCCGCCCGCATAACTCCTAACCTTCCAATTGAGTTATTTATTTGCTATTCTACAACTTAAGACCGGTTTATAGTAAACCAGTGGTAATTCGAACGGTTTTTAAATTAACGGTGAATTAATCGACAAAAATATGGCGGAAATTATTCGTAAGCGAAGATTTATTGAAGTGATCGGGCGGTGGCGCCGTCATGCGATGTGAATGCGGATCGGCGTTGCATTTATCGTAGTTTTCATGATTTTCGTGAATTTTTATGGCCTCATTAGTACGTTGCACAGTTTTCATCGGAATCCGGGTTAGTTTTGTGCCTCGTTCTTTTCTGATCGTGTTTGTAGTCACGCTTTAAAATCGTACCGGCTGTAAGCACTGTTTTGAATTGTGTCGACATGATAAGGCAGAAATTGTGCAACTTTGTAGAAGAGCTGTTAACAAAGTTAGTGTTTTTTATAGGCAGATTGGCATATTTTTATTTACTGCGTTTTTTTTATACTGATTAAGTTTTTAAAAATAAAGTTGGATTGACTACTGCTCTAACCTATATCCATACAAATAAACAAGTTAAACAGTTTGTTTGTTGGTTTGAACGCGGAAATCTCTGAAAACCCAATTTTTGTGGAAGGCTAGATGTGGAAGGTTAGGACTAGATTTATCTTTACTACATCCATATATGCAACTTTAACAATAACCAACACCAAACTCACAGATTAATCCATAAAAAGAAAAGTCACCAATATAAATTCCATTGTTTCATAAAACATCAACAATTCCAATACAGACGGAGCAAAATGGAACAAAAAAGCAGCTTAATTTGAAAGCGCATTCAGGACCAGTGGAAGAAGTTAAAAGCTCGTGAAGGGTTAGCGAAAAATTATTTGGAAAATCACGGCTCACGGCTTGCTCTTGACAAATCGCTTGCGGCGGACCCAGGGTTGTCCGGACTGTGTCCCGAATTTCGGGACATGAAAACTTTATGCAATATTGATTGGATGGGGAATTTGTAATCTTGTTTACAAGCTTTCCTGTGGCACTGTGTGTAGGAACACTGTGCTTTTGTGTTGATCTTTCACATTTTGATCTCGTTTTTACAACGACAGAAAATCCGATAATCCATTTAGTTAGGTGCTCTACCGTGGGTTCGTAGTCTAAGCAACGTGAAGGTATAACGAAAACTATATCATTGTAACTTTGTTACATAGTTGTTTTGAAAAGAGCACTGATTCTGGTGAACAGCCCCAAGTTTTGAGTTGTAGGTCATGCGTTCATCGTTTCAAACTTGCACCGGATTTTCAACTCTCGGTGTTGAGATGAACATTGATAATCCAACAAAGTGCAACCTAATGCTTCGAAAACACACTCCGTTCGATTTTAAACACTTAGCAGTTTTGTAAATCAAAACGGTGATGGTTTTTTTTTTGAGAAAACTAAAAATTCAAAGACTTCTTCCTCATCCACCGATCCGCAATGCCCAGTGCGAATTCATAGACGTCGTAGTAGATTATTTATTTATTTACACCAATAAGTACAACATCTTACAGTAAGTATTCCAATACGATGTTATACACACTAATTAAACTATTACACTTCATATTATAAAATATACTTAAACATAAAATTATAGCCCACCCCCTCTCTAAAAGAGGAGGCCTATGTCCCAACTTTATAGGCTTAATATGTTTTTGGGAATAAAAAACACAACTACCAAATTATATAGTTTTCGTTATACCTTCACGTTGCTTAGACTACGAACCCACGGTGGGTTCGTAGTCTAAGCAACGTGAAGGTATAACGAAAACTATATCATTGTAACTTTGTTACATAGTTGTTTTGAAAAGAGCACTGATTCTGGTGAACAGCCCCAAGTTTTGAGTTGTAGGTCATGCGTTCATCGTTTCAAACTTGCACCGGATTTTCAACTCTCGGTGTTGAGATGAACATTGATAATCCAACAAAGTGCAACCTAATGCTTCGAAAACACACTCCGTTCGATTTTAAACACTTAGCAGTTTTGTAAATCAAAACGGTGATGGATTTTTTTTTGAGAAAACTAAAAATTCAAAGACTTCTTCCTCATCCACCGATCCGCAATGCCCAGTGCGAATTCATAGACGTCGTAGTAGATTATTTATTTATTTACACCAATAAGTACAACATCTTACAGTAAGTATTCCAATACGATGTTATACACACTAATTAAACTATTACACTTCATATTATAAAATATACTTAAACATAAAATTATAGCCCACCCCCTCTCTAAAAGAGGAGGCCTATGTCCCAACTTTATAGGCTTAATATGTTTTTGGGAATAAAAAACACAACTACCAAATTCTGAAAATGAAAAAAGACATTTTAGCATTGTTCTGCTCCCCGCAACCCTACTTGTCTCAGAGCCGACTATTTGTCTGGTTTACGTAGGTTAAAAAGCGGCGGCCCCGTAATTCTGGGCCCATGTCCCGTATAAATAAATTTCACTGTCTTATCCTCGATTAATTAACTTGTGTTATGTCCCACACTTTACCAGAGTTTATTATTCATATTTTTATTTAAAATTTCGGCTGAAACAACGTTAACAAACAAGAAATTAGTAATGGTGTAACTTTTGAGCGTAAAATCTGGGCTTTTTGGTGACTCCTTGTTTATCGTTACGATGGGCTTTGTTGAGTAAGGTCGGAGAAAATGGCGGTTGAATAATTAATGTTTGTGAATAATTTTGCTTATTTTTTGTTTTTCAGCAATTTGCCTTGTTATAAATTTTCAGCTCAACAATCTAGCTGCCGTAATTTAGAACGATCCTGTTTAAATTCGAAATATAAAGGAATCAAATCAATGTTTGTTAAACCCCAAAAAGATAAGGTAAACAAAAAATACGCAAATTTTATTCAAACGAGCGACCTCCAATCTAACGTTTAGCATCTGATAGCCCTATTGACGGATAACCGAAACGAAATCGCGGAAAAAAATCGTAACTAACATAGATCGTCCAGATTTATGCGTTCAATAGCGATTTATTAGTCGGCGTACTCATGAATTTGACACGAAGCGTGTTTTTGTCCCAGAAATAACGTACGGCTGTGATGTCATACGAAATACGGCCTCGCGCTCCCATCAGCGATTTTTATTGCTTTAAATAAATAAAATTGCATCAATGAAATCTGTTTTCGTCGTTATGGATGACTCGGGTTAGGTATGGACGTGTTTTATGTACTTTTTTCGGAGTGCGATTTGTATGTGCCGAAATATTGCGCGATCGATAGGTCATGGTTGGTAATGACGATTCAAAACACGGAGTTTTTACTGTGGTACATTCATAAAATGCTTTTAAACATTGGAAGTTCGTTTGACCCATCATCTGCCTGCCTTTTCACAACTATTGTGGTACCAAAATACTGGTAGTATTTTATAAATACAAATAAAAAAAAAATACAAATACAAAATAATGTATTGCTTACATTACGTTTAGACGTGTTTGGAGCCTCCTATTAAGCAAACAATGCCTGTATTCGGATTTTACATGGAGCGACTGCCTATCTGACCTCCACAATTCAGTTACTGGGTAATACGATACCCCTTGGTAAGACTGAATTGTCAGACTTTTCCTTCGGGCTTCTGACGACCCGTAATGACTGTCACAGATCCATAAATGTCAGCCGGGACCAACGGCTTAACGTGCTTTCCGAGGCATGGAGGATCTTGGTATGTAAAGATGTTCACACAGCTACGGACCTACCGCGTCAAGCGTAGCTTGACCTGAATGATTAACCCGTGCGGCTGTGTTACTTAGCCATAAACTCCATCCTTAGCTAACACTTTGAAATTACGCTACATTAAGACATTTTAAGTTATAATACATACCCGATGATACCATAATAATTCAGTTTTCCAATGTATAAATTACAACCTTTGATATGCGACTCAGCTGTACGTAATTTGAGTTATCCTGTAGCCGTCAGCTTTCTAATACAGTTTTATACATTCATTTAATATTTTACGGGTGAACCCAAGGCTATAAAATATAAAGTTCGGCGCGCACACTGTTACAATGTAGCCTCGTTTGGATGAGACTATTTGACGATTCATACTCTGTAACGAATGGACGTAGAAAATTTTGACACAATAATCACACTTGGTGAATGAATTAGAATAGAATAGAATAAATGTTTTTGTATACAATTTAGGTGTAACAAATCAATTTTTAAATTAATAGATAAAAATTATAGTACATGAATGAAGAATGGCTTACTACTTAAAAGTGTTTACAAGGTAGATGTGAGTTGAAGCGCGAGGAGGACAGCATAGGAGGACATATAGTTATGTTCTTTAGAAATGTCAAGTGCGTAGTGGCATTCGCGTGCTTATATGACCTAAACTTTCTGAAAAATATCAACAACAATTTTCAAGCAATTATCGAGCTGATCTGTTACTTCATCATTATCATCATCATTTCAGCCGTAAGACGTCCACTGCTGGACTTAGGCCTCCCCCAATTTTGAGGGCTTTGCCATAATCGCCATGGTTGGCAGGCGGGTTGGCGATCGCAGTATGGTGGTAAAATGCATAGAGAACGCTGCTGCCCATTCTCTAGTAAGTTCCTTAGTCGCCTTTTACGACACCCACGGGAAGTAATGGGGTGATGTTATTCTTTACGTCCTGCACCACACGGTACACTGTTACTTCATATGTTCGAAAAAGGTCTACCTAACAATCAAACTGAAAGCCATTGCTTCTGTTAGTGTTTTACACAATTACCCCTCTGGTTCTCGCTACGTTTTCCATTAACGTCGAGACTATCATCAAAATGATAACGGCAATACATTATTATGGGATTGAACATCCACAATGATATCCAGCAATAACTTTAAAAAAGTTGACTTGTTCTATGAACATCTATGCCACTCAGACAGTTAACATCCTAAAAAAACTTGTCTTCTCATTTTTCCTCTATAAATATGTCCTCTCAGCTCAAGCGCCCGCAATAAGGAAATCACCTAACAATACCCTCCTTCTGAGCATCAATGAGGAAGTAATCCAGAACAAAACACGATCTACACCATTGTCTCTCGACAAGTGAGCGTGTCTCCTTACCAATAACGCGTGATTATGCGCCTAAAATACCTTTTGGTCCTATACGACGCTCCGTGGGCGTTTTACAGCTACCTAATAAATCTTTAGGGGTCCGGATACCATTGCTATAGGGATTCAAATTATTCTGGGCAAGGTGGCCTTAGGGAAGGTACATTCGTTTTGAGGGTATAGACGAATGATTGGAGAGTTGATTATTCAAAATCATTGGGAAATAGAAAAGGAAATTAGTAGAAAAGTGAATTCTGAGAAAATGATCAAGTTACGTTAGTGATTGCATATTTGCTTTTGTGATTTGTTCGTGGATATAACAGGGGGTGAAGTCTGTTGTTTATCTTCTTACACATATACACACACACCCAAACACATACTGTAAAAAAAAAAATATTTAAGTGTCTCTATGTTATGTCAAAATAACAGTTTTTCCTTAATGCATTTGAAAGTATATACGGCAGTTTAAATTTACAAAAATCACTTTTTTAAATGTTTGTGTGTTTATTTCGGCTAATATCTGAAACGGGTTCACTAATTTTGACTGCACCTTCACTGACAGGTAGGTGATGCAATAAAAAGTAAGACCGGTTTTTTTACGGTGCCATTGTGGAATAATTTCTAACATCCACGCGGATGAAGGGGCGGCCAACTAGTCTTCTTCTAAACAATACAAATAAATAAAATTGGAGTGTCTGTTTTTAATATTAAAAGAACCGCTTTTTACTAAGTGTATATGCATGTACACACGGTACATATACCAAAACAACACTTTTTAAAAATTTTGTCTGTCTGTCTATTTGTTCCGGCTAATCTCTGAATTGGCTGAACCGATTTAGACGGGACTTTCACTGGCAGATAGCTGATGTAACAAGGAGTAACTTAGGCTACTTTTACTTTAGAAAATAAAAAATAGAATCTCACGGAAAAAAAAAAACGAATAAAAAACTTTTTTGTTAAATACCACGCGGACGAAGTCGCGGGTAATCGTGTATAATATGACAAAGCTAACTTCTCAACATTATGTTCATTGTTTATTCTCTGTTTATTAGAAGCAAGCAACTTTTTTTTTTACCTACTTTACTACTACTTTCTGTTTTCACCAAGCAAAACTAAAGTTGTCGCAACATTGAAATAGGTGGCGCTGTTTTTATGTCATTTTGAGCGAACGCCATAAAATGGCGCTGTCCCACATATTTTAGTCGTGGTGATTCGTATAAAAAATCATAGATGGCGCTATGTGAGTAACTTAGGTTACTTTTATTTTAGTAAAAAAAAATAGAATATCACGAAAAAAAACGAACGCAAAACTTTTTTGTTAGTCGCGGGTAATTACCTATATAACTTGGATTAATGCATTCTTAATACATTAACCGCGGTAGTACGTCCTCTTGCGATAATTTCCGACATCCACGCGGGCGAAGCCGCGGGCAAAAGCTAGTTATAAAAAAACCTTTAGACGTTTCCTCCAACATAAGACACAGAACTACGTAAACTATTAGCTGTAAGGTTATCTCTGTGTTTGCGCTACGTGCTTTTGAGTGAAGCCGACGCCTGCTCTCGCTGATTTACGTTTACCATTAAATCCTGAAGATTGTAATGGCAGTAAAGATAATTGCTGAGTTCCAATGTCTGACGATAAATTGTTTTGCTAAGCAATGCCTATCGTAGTTTTTATACTTAATACCCCTTGAGATATCGTCTGACAATAGTTTTTATCTAAATCCGTTTAGTAATTTTTCTGTGAATGAGTAATAAACACCCAAAGATCTATACATACAAATTTTGATATCCATAAAAAAGTGATTTTATGCTACTAATATTATAAAAGTGAAAAGTTTTGAGAATTTGTGGGTGTTTGTTAGTCTTTCACGAAAGAATTTCTGAACTTATTTGGATGAAATTTCCCGCAGGATAATTTCCAAACTTCATGCGGGTGAAGCCACTGACAAAAGCTAGTTCATGATATTTGTAGGAAGTAGGATAATCCACATTACATTATTTATCTTATAAAGTTGAAACAGAACGTTGATAGCCTACGTGTAGCACCACCCTTAGATATAAGATATTACATTACTTGATGTTACAACTTACATAACTACAAGTCACAACTTTGGCAGTAACCCTTCTGCT
Organism: Aporophyla nigra; assembly: GCA_947507805.1. Lineage (NCBI taxonomy): Eukaryota > Metazoa > Arthropoda > Insecta > Lepidoptera > Noctuidae > Aporophyla > Aporophyla nigra. Next base: position 21,684,315 of record OX382305.1, on the reverse strand, counting down.
AAAGGTTTAATGATCGCTTGTAACACCCCCCTCTTGGTGGGGGATCTTGAAGATTAACAATTTATGTGAACTACAATTTGCCAATTAGTTCGAAATGATTAATTGTTAGAATTCATGCGTTCAACAATTACGATTAGGAAGTTGTTATTGTGAAATTAGAGATACAATGACGGATAAATTGTTAATGTGGTATTTCATTGATATTAGGATGTATCAAAAATGTTGAGGTTTCTGCTTCGAGAGCAATTAAAAATTCTAAAACAAATAAATAAAGATTATTGAACAAAAATTGGTTAAAACACCAAACACTTACAAAGATCATCATCATATGTATACAATAGTAGCGTATTTCGATCATTGTATAATTTTCACTATCATTTTGAGAATATATATATATCTTTGAAAGGATTGTGTTTTAATGATTGATTTTCTTAATTCAATTGTAATAACAAAGCAACCGTGTTTCAATAAGGTGACTGTGTATCATAACTGTTTTAATGCGGACACTTAATCACAGTATTCTGATCAACATAAACCAAACCAGTCTCTTTGCCGTATCCTTTCGAATCTTTTCAGCCGACAGATGTCCACTGCTGGACATAGGCCTTAATAACTGCCACTATTGGCAGGTGGATTGGCGATCGCAGTATAGAATATAATAGAATATATATTTATTTCACTCTCTACAAAGGTTGGCTTAGAATTAACATCTTAGGACTAGTCATAATCAGTAAATGTGATCAAAAGCTCCTTTGCGAGAGACTGTAGTCCGTACTAGGGAAACCCAGTGTTACGAATCTCCAGGCTCGGTATGGTAGTAAAATGCATAAAGAACGCTGCTTCCCATTCTCTACTAAGTTCCTTAGTTGCCTTTTATGACACCCACGGGAAGAAATGAGATGGTGCTATTCTTTACGTCCGACACCACACGGATAGCATCTATCTCACTATATTCAATCATGTTTTCTTCTTTCCAGGCCAAAAAGCGGCTCAATGCTGCTGTACAGCCGTAAGAAGGTCCGCTACCGACGCGATGGCTACTGCTGGAAGAAGAGAAAAGACGGGAAGACCACCAGAGAAGACCACATGAAGCTCAAGGTCCAGGGAACGGAGGTCAGTTTATTTATATTCTTTTTTTAGGGTTCCGTTGCCAAATGGCAAAAAACGGAACCCTTATGGATTCGTCATGTCTGTCTGTCTGTCCGAGTATGTCACAGCCATTTTTTTCCGAAACTATAAGAGCTATGCTGTTGAAACTTGATAAGTAGATGTATTCTGTAAACCGCATTAAGATTTTCACACAAAAATAGAAAAAAAAAACAATAATTATTGGGGTTCCCCCATACATAGAACTGAAACTCAAAAACTTTTTTTTCATCAAACCCATACGTGTGGGGTATCTATGGATAGGTCTTCAAAAATGATATTGAAGTTTCTAATTGCATTTTTTTCTAAACTGAATAGTTTGCGCGAGAGACACTTCCAAAGTGGTAAAATGTGTGTCCCTCCCGTAACTTCTAAAATAAGGGAATGATAAAACTAAAAAAATATATGATGTACATTACCATATAAACTTCCACCAAAAATTGGTTTGAACGAGATCTAGTAAGCAGTTTTTTTTATTCTCTGTAAATCTTCTATGTACAAAATGATTGCATTAACGAGGTATAAGTATTTATAAGAAGGAAAGTTTGTCTAAGAGACAACAAAATGAAATTATTTATTTCAAATATGAACAGGCTAATTAAATTGATTCTAGTTGTCCTATCCAAAATGTAGGTTTCGTATGGAACCTAATGGGCAAAAATATTTTTAAAAGTCTTAAAATAATTCACAATATTTTGTAGGTATACCATAACCTTACCGTATTATTAACCCTGAATATAATCAAATGTTCAGACATTACACCGACAATTACAGAAGCCATTACAACCTTCCCTGCCAAAACAATCTCAATTCGTAGCGCTTTTAATAAACATTTGTCGGATATGAAGGCTTGAGGTCACAAAAACAGATAGACAGCATGAGCGATAGCTTTAGGGAAATTAAAGAAAACGAAATTGCGGTGCAAAACCTAGCGGTATTTGGAGATGTCTAGATTCTGAAGGCTTTTCCGACTACACTGGTTTTGGAGCGTCGCTTTTGAAAAGTAGGTTAATAAAAGTGTTTTTAAATGGAGGAGAAGTAGCCTTTTTCAGTGTGGATGAGGGTTAAGAATAGAGAAAGTAATAATATGAGTCTGCTGTTTAAATACTCCTTTTTAGGGTTCCGTTGCCAAATGGCAAAAAACGGAACCCTTATAGATTCGCCATGTCTGTCTGTCTGTCTGTCTGTCTGTCTGTCCGAGTATGTCACAGCTACTTTTCTCCGAAACTATAAGAGCTGTGCTATTGAAACTTGGTAAGTGGATGTATTCAGTGAACCGCATTAAGATTTTCACACAAAAATAGAAAAAAAGCAATAATATTTGGGGTTCCCCATACATAGAATTGAAACTCAAAAATTTTTTTTTCATCAAACCCATACGTGTGGGGTATCTATGGATAGGTCTTCAAAAATGATATTGAGGTTTCTAATATCATTTTTTTTTTAAACAATAATATTTGGGGTTCCCCATACATAGAACTGAAACACAAAAAAAAAAATTAATCAAACCCTTACGTGTGGGGTATCTATGGATAGGTCTTTAAAAATGAAATTGAGGTTTCTAATATCATTTTTTTCTAAACTGAATAGTTTGCGCGAGAGACACTTCCAAAGTGGTAAAATGTGTGTCCCCCCCCCCGTAACTTCTAAAATAAGGGAATGATAAAACTAAAAAAAATACATGATGTACATTACCATGAAAACTACCAACGAAAATTGGTTTGAACGAGATCTAGTAAGTAGTTTTTTTTAATACGTCATAAATCGTAAACCACAATTTACCTTTCATTCAGTCAACTCAAATATAAAAATTAAAAAAAAAAACATTTAATTTCATAAACGATGATGACGAATGATGATGATGATGACCTGCAGGTTTGTACGGAACCCTCGGTGCGCGAGTCCGACTCGCACTTGGCCGGTTTTATTATAAGGTTTTATTTTACTTCTTATGTCCGTGAATATAATTGCTGATCAATATAAAAACAATACGTTGTCAAATACATAGATCATGTTTACTTTTGTGACTGGAATACAACCAATTAAACAGCGTGACTAAAGATTTCATTACAGATTAAAATTCTTCCAGAAATTGTAATAGCGCTGTGTGGCGTTGCTACAAGTTGGTAATTTGGTTGTCATCATCATCATCCATAGGCCTACTTCACCCTCTTCGGGTCATACGCCTCTCTTTTCTTGCGCCAATCCCGCTCCTGTGCTAGCCTCATCCAGGTTTAGCTTGCGATGGTAACAATGTCGTCTGCCCATCTCGCTACCGAACGACCGAGTCTCTCGTCTTCAAGTCCTTAGACGCATCTCTTTCACAGCCCTACTTCACCTGTCATCACAGCGCAGGTGTCTTGCCTTACTAGATTTGAGTTTATTTGGAGTTGTACTTAACATCAAAAACTTAAATCCTTCTTTCGATACAAAGCTGTCAAATTTTAATCATTTCTTTTACAGTTTACCCAGAAAAGTAACCAATTTGAACAGACTGACTCACATGCTTTCATATTTGGGACGCGGAACAAACGCGTTGTTATTCAATAACATTATTAGTGAACACATGTTTTTCTCCTTCTGGATATTCTTTTACCGTTCACATAAGGACATGAGGCAACCATTTAAGTGGGTCACCGTTTACCTTCATGAAACTGTAACACATGTATCACAAATGGCTCCCGGAGCGATGCTTAAGCATCAAGTGTTGATTATTTCGATTATCCCCAAGAAAACATTTCTTTGCGTTCCGGAATTGTATAAAGGAAACTTTTAAAAGGAAATAACAGTTTTATCTAATGCGTGGTACAACTGGGATGTTTTCTTTTCTGTTTAATTTTATTTCTTTAACATTTATATAATAATATAAGATTACGCCTGTGTACCCATTTGGGTTAAGCATAGGTGTATGTACCTACAGTATACCCACATTTCTTCAGTTGTGTATAATTCCCATATGATAGGGGTCGGGCCTTTTCCCGTCAACAAGGCCCAAATCGAAATTCCAGGCTGCTACTGAACCTGCCAGGGTCACGAGATTTCTTCGAAAGAGTTACCGTGGTCCTGGCATAGGCAACTGACGGAACACGAGTGGTTTTTTTTTTGTTTAAGTCTGATACGCCCTCCGCTCCGCCTAGAGCGAGAGACGTTATTTGATGATTTCCCATCTACAAAAAAAGGTTACCACAGAAAATATCCAATAAAACTTGCTCTGACCCGGAAATCGAACCAAAGACCTCAAATATTCTACGGTATCTATATTACCTATTAATATATTAATGCTAGCAAATTTTGATGCCACAGTTATTATATTATTGTGTCAATCTAGTTATCCGTTTTGCATACTGAGACAATGGAGATGTAAGCCTCCATTAATGGTGGAGTAATATAATAATCCCAGACAAATAGGTGTCTAATCAGTGAAGCATGGTTGGTGGCTCAACGGATTATTTCAGAACAATGGTGGATGAATGAATGATGGAAAACACGTGATACGACAGTGAGAGAGTTTGTTAGTAAGATAGATAAAAAAAATAGAAAGCAATGTCTTATCAGCATAATAATATTCCTCCTGCTGGGATACATGTCTCTTTTCAGTGAGAGGGAGTTGACCGTACTCCACCACTTAGGCCCAGGGCGGGTTGGTAGATGTTTTTGATTTTTTGGTTCTAGAAAATGCCGGTTTCTTTAGGAGGGTTTTCTCTATCGATTTGAGAACAACGGTGATATATTTTTTTAACCCAGTTATAGCAAATTTATAAGTATAAGTTTTATTTAGGAACAAAAACAAGTTGTTTTTTTTTAACATTAGATATGGAACTAGGCATAATTGTACACCATACATAACTTACGCAAAACGTATTATTTATCTACTTCCGTCTTTTTCTGATTTGATCAGCAAGAAAAGGAAAGCAATAGCCAAAATTTAGTAAGTAACTTGTGCAAAACATCATAAGCAACAACAGAGGTTATGTTTACTCTCATTTTCCAGAATATGTTACACAATCAACAGCAGGTTTGTAGTAACAATGTGACTGCGCTTTTATTTCGTCACAGTAAGTGCTATTTTCGTGGCTAATACTGACGCTGATCGTACTTGCTGACTACGACTAAAGAAATATTCCAGTGCACCAAACATTTGTCCCGAGCCAGTCGTAAGAGTCAACTGACTGGAACAGGCTAATGTCTGCAGTGAGGCAGTTGCTCCATGAGGCGTAGACTCTTCCTGATTATGCGTTGTTGTCCTTTTTAGCTTACTGCAACATAATGCAAGTTGGGAGTGTTTTACCCTAGCATTCAGTTAAACTCTAGGGAAATTATTATTATTCAAAAACACATTCAGACTTTGGTTTTGATATCGATTTCTCAATTGTATTTCAAGTGAATATTGCTATAATCACGTGCTGGGCAATTTCGTAACATACTACATAATTTTGAGGCTTGGAAACTCGCATTTAGATACGCAGTTAGAGTGCAGGTCTTGCAATTTTATTATTGGTCATTAACACTAGAAGCGCTGAACATACCGACTGAGGTAAATTTGGGTAAAAAAATATGTATATTGCAATTACGTGGTTGAAGTTTCGTACAAATAATAATAATCATCATATTTCATGAAAAGTCATTATTTCATAAAAAAGTTACGATTATATGCATAACTAGCTTCTGCCAGCGGCTTCGCCCGCGTGGATGTCGAAAACTTCACCATTTCAACCCCCCATTTCACCCTCTTAGGAATGGAATTTCAAAAAACCCTTTCTTAGTGGATACCTACTCGTCACAAAAAACACACCCTCCAAATTTCACGTCTCCAAGACCAGCGGTTTAGGCTGTGCGTTGATATATCAGTCAGTCAGTCAGTCAGTCAGTCACTCAGGACTTTGAATTTTATATATATAGAAGATAAAATATTAATTAGAGCAGGGAGAGCATCGAAATGGGTCAAATTTTGGACGCCCGCACTTCTAGTGTTATACTCGTAGCTTGTTATCATACAAAACAATGAATCTACTCATATTTTTTATATAAAATTTTGACTGACGCCTAAATAGAACAATGTTTGTCTGAGCATTTGACTGACCCTCTACATGCCAAGATTCTACCGTGCGTCCGAAAGCATGCTAACACATTGGTTCTGAATGTCATTCGTGCATCTTTGACAATCGTTATGGGTCTTCAGAAGCCCGAAAGTTTGACAGCCATCCTTGCCAAGGGATATCGTGTTACCCGGTAACTATGGAGGTCAGATAGGCAGTCGCTCCATGTAAAATACTAGTATTCAGCTGTATCTGGTCAGACTGGAAGCCGACCCTAATATAGTTGGGAAAAGGCTAAACAGATGATAATTATGAAGTTTGTCTGAGTGGAACCCTGTTCACCATTACAAAATTACCTTTGACCTTGTTCCTTGCTTTTATATAAAATTTAGTTTTTATAACGTTTTTTGGTACTCGAAGCGGACAGGTACTACTTAGATTTTTTAGACGCAAAAAAGTTAGGTTACCTACCTACTAATGAAATGTAGAAAAACTACAAATTGCCGGCTGTCTGAAACTGAATATTTTTCCACCAATTACGTACTCACTTTCACCGAAACCTGAATGTTACACAATCCTAGTTTTTACCTATTGTACTGAAACCTTGGAAGGTGAAAAATGAATATTGTTAAGTAATTACAGTCGGTTTCGTTTCGTGATTTGGCCCCAATCGGTTTTCAACTGAACAACTTTTGTTGGATTTTGTTTTCATGAGTACCTATGTGTGTGTTGAGTAGTTTTTCAATTAAGGTTACGAAGTTATTTTTAGGTTTTCTTTTAGGGTGATCAAAGTGGTATTTAAATTTAAATATACGTGTAGTTATTTTTATTTTAGAGCCTATACAATATTCCATTGATTAGTGTGTTAAAAATCAGGGCATCAAACCTGCGATAATTGCGTAACAGAGTAACAGTAGAAATGCCTTTCATTTTGAGTTAAACAACATTCATTGCGTTATTTACGTTGTTAAGCAGACAATTTTTCGAACATATGAAGCAATGGATTTACCTTCATAATTATTCAGATTTTGAATATTAGTATGTTAGAGTGCTTGATTAGGTTGAACTAATATGGTTTTTCAATAAGAAGTTTTCTAGTATTACATTGTGTGGTAACAGGTGAATTAAATCAAATCTATACTAATATTATACAGCTGAAGAGTTTGTTTGTTTGGTTGAACGCGTCAATCTCAGGAACTACTAATCTGAATTGAAAATTCTTTTTGTGTTAGGTAGCCTATTTATTGAGGAAGGCTATAGGTTATATAGCATCACGCTACGATCAAAAGGACCGGAGGAGCAACGAGAAATGTTCGAAAACTGGTAGTCAATTCGATGTGACGGGAAGGGTCAGGGGAGCAAAAATTTGACGCGTACGAAGTCGCGGGCAGAAACTATATATTATATTTTCTTTTATTCGAGATCTATATTGATTTCAATGTATCAATAAAAAAGTAGGAGGTTGGTATATACTGCAACTTTTTTGCAGACTATGGGATTTAGGGCCGGTTGTGCGTCGGCGAATTTTAGGTGTTCAATTTTTAATCACCCACCAAACCAAACACGAATCACCAACCACAACAATAACCAATAGACGAACGGAAGCGCCATCCATCATCCATAACATCCATCCACAAATACTGGCCTCATCCAGCCTCATTCGACGCGGCCTGATGAATAAGTAAATGGTTTCGTTGCAATTAAACCGGCAACACTGCATGGACGCTAATTGCCAACGAATAAATGTGGTGGAAGGCCACAATGTGGATGTTGGTTTTTTTTTAATTTTGGGATAATAGTGGGTCTGTGATTTGGTAAAATTTATTGAAAGGCTTACGTTAGCTATCTCTATTCTGTTTGAACTGTTGAGTATAGACCTCTACCGCCATTTTTCTTATATTTGTGATCGCTGTGGATATGGGCCAGTTACTACGTCTGGACTCAATTCAACTTTTAAATATACCTTTTCTGTTAGCCTTGTTGTGTCCTTTTGCTGGGCAAAAGCCTTCCAAACCTCTATACTTGTGCGTTCTCTGGTCATGTTGACCTGACAAAACGTATTAGATCGTCACACTACCATTGTCGTGGCTAGACCACAAGGTCTTTTTCAAGCGTCTAGATAGGGTTATCAAAATAAAAATAAAACATTCTACAAGAGGCACCCAGAAGATTTTTAGTAACGCATCTTTGAGGACCAAGTTGGTAGTTTTCGATTAATCCAGTTAACCCGGCGTCATTGTTGCCGGGTATCTAATACCCGACGGATTTTAAAACCGTAATATCTTAAAAACAAAAAGCGCGCGTTATTAGCCACTCACAATGCTGCGGACGTTGACCACTTCGTGCGTATTACGTAATCTTTTTAGTGTCACTGCGGCTACGACGGAGTATACACGTCTGTGAAGAGCGCGCGGGTAAGTTATACCCGGCCACAATGGCCACGTAATATTTATACATACAGTGTGCTTGTTGTTTTTTATTGTTTATTGATAAATTGCATATCGTTTTACACAGTTCTACGATCCATGTCTCATAAAAATTAACAAAGGCGACTCCTAGCCTTGTTTGAACAAGCTAGCCCTAGTGATAATGAACAGTACAGTTCAGACGACGAAGGTGAAATCGACCAAGTTTCAGAGCGAAGTCAAGGCGGTGATACGGAGCAAGACTGCAGCGATGATGAGCTAGAAGGATTTTTTTCAATCAGCAACCAGCAGTTTTATATTGGTAAAGACAATTCCACCAAATGGTCTTCGCAACCACCTTGGACCAACGTTCGAATAAGGTCAGAAAATATAATAGTACAAACACCTGGGGTAAAGCCTATTGCGCAAAATGAAATAATTGTATGTAAACGTGTTAAACACAATTTTATGTTTTCTATAAATGGTAATTTTTTTTTTGTATTTGTATATTTTTTTTAAGTTATGTTCTAAAAATTGATCTCAAGATAAAAAAGTTTTTTTTTAATGTTTGATGGTAATATGCTATTTTATAATAAATAAATGTTTAATTTGTATAAGTAATGTGTATAATTACCTATTTCTCTAATTTAGAAAACTGGTATTGACATAACCTTGATTTAGTGTACAATAATGTACATGGGTAAAATATACCCGGCCACAACGGCTATGTTCTGTTTAGTAGCCACAATGACGCCGGGCCATTAAACAGTAAGCAGTGCAAAGCGCGATGAATAACTCTCTATGTAGGTACGAGGCACCTTTGCCTTATTGTGTGACATGAAAATGAAAATTCAAATGAAAATGTATTATTTTGTACACATAGGTACAATGTAGTAGTACAAGATGGTATAAATCGAAAAATATTGTGTCTCAATGTCCTGTCTTGCAAAACGTACAAACAATGCTTACACAGTTGGTAATAGGTAGACAGGTAATATATATAGCCTGTAGCAATAAGCAATTATAAAAATAATGCTATGGATTTGACGCATGTTTTTACCAGCTTTTTTTTATATATTTTTGTTGTGTTCATTTTTCGTTGCGTCATATTTACCGCAAATAAACGTATTTTCTTTCTTTCTTTCTATGTAACAGTATTAAAAAAGGCTGGCTGGGTGGGTATTATCCAAGCGTTCTCATTATTTGGCGAGAGGAAGCGTTATGTTTTTTTCTTATTGAGTGAAGTTGAAGGAATATGGGAAATTTTTTGATCAGATGTGGGCCAAATAAGGCAAAAAAAAAAAACCGAAATTTCAAAAGTCTGACTAGGTGAGGTATTTATTCTATTGCATCACTGACACATAGAAACATGCTCCTTTTCCTTTTACCCCAACTCCACTTTCATTTGTTTCCAAGTCTGAAAGTCTACGTAAAGTTCTGTAACATGCCAAAAGCTCCTAATATAGTGTGGCGGGTGACTTATCTAGTTTAGCGTTACAGCATAATCTTCAAAGACTAAACTCGTCGGGCTCAGGTACACACAGCACTAGGCTAGTGCTTTTTGCCCATAAACTAGTGACAGTCTTGCGTGCCTGCTTTTTGTTTGGTGCAAGTTATGGGTCGAGAGAGATGTAAAAGTTTTACGATTTCAATACTTAATTGAATTTAAATTTTCCTAAATTCAAGTTTATTTAGAGAAATTATAAGGAATTTGTCGTAGTATTTTTTTCAAGGAAGTTAATGTTTAGGGATAGAGAGTGTGGAAAATTATAATTTAGGTAGAAAACTAATAAACTAAGCTCACGAAATTCTAGACAAGTTGAATCTTAATTTACGTAGTAACAGAGAAAGTGCCTTATGTGTATAAAAATAGGAATTTGTTCTGCAGTGGGACAATAATAGGCTGCTATTATTATTAAAACAGAAATATTGAAACATCAAAATGTATGACGGTCATATTATTATTATTACGTGTATTTGGGTATGCATTAGACAGACATACGTGTTATGATTTCTAAATGACATTTTTAAATATTCCCATGTGAAATAATGTAATCAAGTAATGCACAGCAAACAGAAAAAAAAGCAAAAGCATTCATTGTGGCTTGCATGTTTCACATTGCAAAAACTTACCAACAAACTTTTTAGCACATAAAAAACACTACTGCAAGAATTAAAAACGCAACTACCAACCTTATTATTTCGTCACAAACTCCACTGAAATCTCTCAAACTTCACCAAGAAAGCATTTTAACAAGGTAAGTTGACAAGGCCGCTATTCGCTAATTACTTGTGCCGCCACACATTGGCACGGGTCCAAGATGGTGGTGGCTACAAAACACTGTGCCACGGCCCGAGATATCATTGCAAGAATAAGTCCAGTTTAGCCGTGAATTAGTGTTTATTGGCTTTTAAAAGCATTCGCCAAAGTTGCTATGCAAATGACTAGGCCTATGGTTTAATGGGTGAATATTTTCGTGACCTGATTTCTTCGATCGTTTTTAGGCCTCAATCTATGAGCTATGGGATTGAATAAGTTGGTAAAGTTCTTTGGTTAGGATCATTAATGATCTCCAATTATGCTGAGTCTTGATTTCATTTCATTTGAATAATTTCCGGAGAAGTTATCGAACATCGTAGGAGTACTCTAAAATATTAAGAAGGGGAGAATTCGACAAAATGAAAACCTGTTACTGGCATTCACAAATCATTTGCCCCAATCTGTGCATCCGAATGAAAATTGTAACGACCATTTTTATTACACAATTTTGATCCGCCAAACTTCAGTGCACTGAATTAAAATAAAAAATGTTGGAGAATGGACAATATTGTATTAAAACAAATAAAATCCGACCGTTTGTGTAATATTTCGACAATTTTATCTTGTTTTATTTTGGTTCGTTACCCGATACCTATAGACAGTGATTCCGGGTATTTTCTTCAATAAAGCCCGCCTTATTTTCGAAAACAAAGTTGTATTATGGGCTATGTTTGGTAACCTTTCGCCCTCTTCAATAAAAAAAGGTTTTCAATGTGTAATTGTTTTCATTCTCTATAAATTGTTTTCGTGATTGGTTTTATTTTTGGAATTGATTAACTTGTATCGGATTCGTTAGGGTTTTTATTGTTTTCTCGAATTGACTATTTTTTGAGGCTAGTATTTTTAAATCTTGATCAATCAATCTGCCAAGCCTTTCCCCTACTATGTAGAGGTCAACTTCCAGTCTAACCAAATGTGGCTAAATATCAGTTTTTAAATGGAGTGACTTCCTATCTGACCTCCACAACCCAGGAATGGGTAATACGATATCACTTGGCAAGACTGGTTGTCCTACTTTCGGGCTTCTGACTATCCGTAACGACTGTTGAAGATGTACATGTACTGTTGTGGACTGTAAAAGAGACTGTGATCTCTAAGTCTTCTCAGAGTAGTAAGAAAACGCGGTGTTCACGTTGTTTATTAAAAAAATAAAATAAGATTGAAGTGAAAAAGTGTTAGTCAAACTTACTTACACAAATAAAATCATTTAAGTGTCACTTTTATTTTTAATTACTGTTGAATTCAACTTTTCAGTACCAATGAGAACTATCCATCTTTAAATAGAACACCATATTGTACCCTCCGATTTAACAAATTATAATAATTGGTGACGTTTTGTCGATATTGTTGAATCCCAAATCTTGCTCGAGCCGGCCCGCGCCGCTGAGCGTGTGGCTTTAAATTTGTCCCCAAATAATAGTCATTCCGAGTCATCAAGTCCCTTGTTGCCCTCTACCAGCGATGCCCTAAGCCGAGGTCTGTACCCCACATGGTATACCCTTAGCGAGTAGTCGCTCTAGTTTTAAGTTTTTAAGCCCTGGCTGGAGGCCTTTATTTATTAAGGTAGCCAGAAGCAAGTGCGGTTAAGCAGCCGAGAACCTAATAAGTTGACCTGCGAGATGTCTTCCCACAAAAAACGACATTGTTGAAACAAAACAGTTTAGACGATTATTTTAACGGACCTTAAGATGTCAGCTTTCAAGCCAAGCGCTCGCAATCCACATCAAACGAGGCAAGTGTTGCCATAAATTCCTTTTTGCTGTATTTGAATTTACGTTTACGTTGTAAAAACTACTTGAATTTTGCGCATTCTCGTGTCACGATTAATTAGCTTATAATATTTTTGGAAACTCCACCACGACATTTTCTAACACCGTCACTTGAAAAATGGCCGACTTTAAAATTAAAATTTTTAAAGTCAAACATTCTCAAAACTGAAATTAACATACCAAATATTAACGATTAGATGTGAAAGCATTAATATACTAGATTAACAAGGCGAGCTCCTTTGCATAATTTCGAATTAACTATCAAAATTTATTTATTGCACCAAATTTAATACTGCCACTTAATGCTTTGTCGACTTTAAAATACGGTTTAAAATTGTGTGTTTTAAATGCAAAAGTAAAGTTGCAAGGCCGCATGCAACGCGCGCCGTTTTACGTATTGTTTATTCGACCACAAGGCCGGGGACAGACATGCAAAACGGCCCATCTGGCCTGGACTGGCCTGTGTATATAGGCCAATATTTCCTGCTACACTTGTGTGCACGAGACTTTATATTTAAAGGGGACTATTTTTGTAGATGGTTAACGCGTGGGACAAAGAATGCGGTCGTGCGTTGTATGTGGAAGATTTTTCTGGCTTTAAAATGTAAAAAGATCTCGGTAGTAGTCCTCGTGTTTTAGGTGAAACAGAAGAGCAATTCTGGGCTAAACGAAAATTTTTACACAAGCTTCTTTGTTCAAAAAACTCTGGAAAAAATGTATACCTAGTTAAACACGAAATATGCTTGTGTCTCAAGTCTGACGTCATGTCTTTGCATAAACAATCTTCTTAGATCATTCCAACATCATCTTAAACAGCAGGCTTCAATTCAATCACCAAAATATCTGTTTCTTCAAAAGACCCTTTCAATCCTACTTTATGAGCTCACAAAAGCGATGTTCTACATAAAAACAAATCAATCGCTCCACTGTCCGGTCCGCGTTTGTTTCGGTGGTGCAGCCAGTGGGTCTACTGGCGCGCAGCCAGCTCACCTTACAATTACGAATGGTCTTGCATTCTCGGCTTCTTGCTTTAAAATTTTGATCACACCTATTATGGGTAATAGTGTGAATATAGCAGGCGTTTCGGTGAATTGAATTTTTATGTTGATTCTTAATGGGGGATGGGAAAGACAGCCGTTTGTTTCGTGTTGTTCGGAAGAGGTGTTTAATGTTTGTGGGTAGTGAGGTCTTTAGGTTTTTGTAGGTAATCGTTCCTTCAGGGGTAAGTGTTTTTCTATTGTTTCTCGAGACAAGGGAAAACAACATCACTTTTACTTTACTACCGCGCTGTCGTAAATGGCAATGATTCAATTTTAATAACTGGAAAGTACCAGAAGCATTAAACTTATATTAAACTAGCTTCTGCCCGCGGCTTCGCCCGCGTAGATGTCGGAAATTAACGCAGGAGAACGAACTACCGCTGTAAGATGTGTTAATTCAGGTTATATTATAGGTAATAGCTGTTACCCGCGACTTCGTCCGCGTGGTATAAAATTGTAAAAAAAATTGTTTTGGTATTATGTACCGTGTATACATCCATATACACTTAGTAAAAACTGGTTATCTTAATATTAAAAACAGACACTCCAATTTTATTTATTTGTATGTATAGATACACAATTTTTCTGCTATCTCTAGTCCAGAATTTTCTACCGTGCTACAACGAAAGTGGGGGTACTTAAGCGCAAATTACACACATAAACAAAATAATTCATACGGCCGCATTCACGAGAGCAAAAGCGCGAATGCATCTAGTTCTAAGCATAAACGCTGTTAGTCGTAATACAGTAAAATGAGGCTATGCAAAATACTTCTAGGCAGAAAATTAGACCAAACAAAAAAACCTCTCATTAGTTCTAAAAGCAGCTTTATGTTAATCCCATTTGACGGACGAAGTCACATGAATATGTTGAACTTTTTTAATTCGTCCAATCTACGAGTGCATTCATCCGAAAATGCACTTGGATAAACTGAATCGTACCGATCCCCGTCGATTGGTCCAAAACTGGATTTCGCCGGTTCAAGCCAGACGGTTCTGGATCCATCTAGTTTTCGCCAGTAAAATTTTAAGGAGGGATTTGTCATGATTTATTTTATTTCAAGTTTGGAGTTTACGGTTTAGGAGTTAAATTAAATTTTGTAGAAGCATGCGGAAGTACGGATTGAAATACATATTTTAGTAGCTCTTATAAATTGGAATGGATTTTTTTACTTGCTTTAACTGCATCGACGTAAAAACGTCGGTTATTTTACACTTCTAACGTTTGAACTTATTTAAACTTTTTACTGACTTCAATAAAAATTTATTGGAGCATCCGTTTTCTTTTTCAAATCCGTCTTTAATGAAATGTTAGAAATCTGAATCAAAGTGTGTGAACAAAGTATTCAGTTTGATAAAATAACTCTCTTTTTAGTAGAAAGTTCGCAGTAGGTGAAGATAATGCTGTCCTATTTACATCGTTGATAATACTACGTTATTTTCATAACTAAGTAGTTTTTTGTCCTCCTAAATCTTCTGTTATAAAAAGCTGATTTAGTTGTGGATTCACTTGAGCTTTTTAAAAAAACAAGAGGCGTCGTGGGACTATACAGTTTTGTAATGTAACAAAAATATCCTGGCGGTCAAAATAATACACTTTTTTTCTGTCTCGTGATTCGCCAAGTGTGCAGAGTACAACATGCGATAAGGAAGTGCAAAAAAGATGATTGTTCTAGATATCAGCGCATTTAACATAATCAGCTTGTAATGTTCCCACTGCTGGGACACAGGCCTCCTCTCGGTGAGAGGGATTGGGCCATAATCCACCACGCGGGCTTGGTACGGGTTGGCAGATGTCACACGTCTTCGAATTGTTAGTTCTAGACATGCGGGTTTCTTTACGGTGGTTTCTTTCACCGTTTTGAGAGCAGTGGTCATGAAATAATTTGCAAGTAAACTATTTAAAATAATTCTGGGTTCAAACTACAACTACGGTCGTTACCCCAACAATATTTATAGCATTTATTGCACTTCAAATATATCTATACTAGTATTATAAAGCTGAAGAGTTTGTTTGTTTGAACGCGGTAATCTCAGGAACAACTGGTTCGAATTGAAAAATTCTTTTTGGGTTGGGTAGCCTATTTATCGAGAAAGGCTATAGACTATATAACATCACGCTACAACCAAGAGGAGCGGAGCAGTAATGAAAAATGTTGCAAAACGGGGAAAATCGCACGGGTAGGCGATTCGACAACACGACACGACGAACAAGAAATTTAGCGCGGACGAAGTTGCAGGCAGAAAATAGTTGTTAATAAAAAAAATACCAAAAAAGAAACATGCAGACGAAATGAGAACTTCTTCCTTTATGAAATCGGTTACAAATAGCGTTAGCTGGACAAAAAATTGCAAAAATTTTACAACACACGTGACAAGAAATAACCAACACAATTTACACCAACATCAGCAGGACAATTTCAGCAACAGACATAAAAATCGAAGAAGGCTCCATCCAACACTATAAAACATACCTTCACGGACTTCAAAACAATAGATATTTATGTTCAGACGTTTGTCTGAAGATTTAGATTAGGTATTCGTTCCCGTCTATACCTTCGATATGGCATGGATTCGGCGGCGGTCGTAAAAGTCTAATTCACTCACGAGCATTCTTCGAGCGGATATTAAGTGTTGGTACGAGTTATGAGCGGTAGCGGTTTGAGGAAATTGGGTGGTTAATATATCCGCTGAATAAGCTTTTTAATGGTTGCCGTCTGCACCGTAATTGGTGATTTTTACTACTTTATCGGCGTCATGATGTAATGCACTTCAGTATCAATATTTCCGTTATTTCTACTATAAACTCTTGGTTTAGTACCATCATTCAATTCAAACTATCGCAGGTCCTTGCTGTACATTGGGGTTGAAATCTGTTTGGCTAATAAATTCATTCTGCTTTTAATGAAGTGTGTTGTTCGCAATTCATAGTAGAAAATAAGTTTCTGACTTGATTTCCGATTCTCAAAATGTATTAGAAAAACAACTGAAGAAAATCTGTAAGAACACTTGATCATCTTTGTTGAGTTCTGATATGCCGTTGTTTAATCCTATACACTAAAAAAAAAACTGTTTGTCCTAAGCATCCTTTTCCGCAGAAGTAGCTACATATACAAATAATCGCTTGTCACTCATCCCTGGTACCACTTCACCCTGAGTCCGGATATCCCCTCCGAAAAACCCACTACAGAGCCAGTTATTGGCTCGAATGGTCTCGCAAAAATACGATTCGCCAATATGGCCAGCGATTTAGATCTGAATGTCCATTCTGTAGGCCCGGCCGCGGCCCGGATATTTGATTGAGGCCACATTGAGGCCGAGTAGCCGATGATGAATTGGTGATGGCCATGATACTTTATTGTTGGGTTGATCGGCGTAGGGTATTTTGGTAAATGGGACAGATATTATAGGGTCGATGTATGGGATTTTTTATTTTGTATGGTGGATTATTAAATTGATTGACAACGCTGAGGTTGATACTCATACGACTCATAATGTACCTAGTCTTTCCAAACTGTATTGGGCTCGCAGTCAAACCGGATGAATATCCATATTTTACATGGAGTAATTGCCTCCCCACCAGTTTGGAGGAGGCTTGTGTCCAGCAGTGGACGTCTTTCTGCTGAGATGATGATGATGATGATGATTGCCTATCTAACCTTCACTACCCAGTTACTGGGTAATACGATTTCCCGTTGTAAGACTGTTTGTCGACTTCCAGGCTTCTGACAACCCATAACGACTATCGGTAGTTGATACGTTGATACATTTTTCAAAAAAGATAAATGAGAATTTCAAAGTAAAGGTTCCGCTAATGACTACAGTTGTTTGCCTTTGTCTAAGCAACATAACCAACCATATTATACCACTGCCTCAGAGAAAATCCACTATCTTATCTTAAGGAAGCACATTAAGGTCACTTGAGAGCACTAAGTTACTTAATGGAGCTTGTTAAAGTAAGCACTTATAAAAGACTTATACGTAAAACTTCAGTACTGTAAGTTTTTCTCAACCAGAAATCTGCAGAAGCATTTTCCGTCCACAAGACCCCAGTTAATTTAAGATTTCTTACATCATAAATGTTGCTAAAAATTCCACATATAAGCAGTAAATATAAGCTGGAATATTCAGAAAATCCAGCTAGGGACTCGTTTTTATATGCCGTAAATAAAAATGGTAGCAACAAGCAAAGGCGTTAGTACAACGACGGCAAGTGATCGCTACGCCGCGCGACTCGCCACGTACGGCGCGCAAGGAATGCTGAATAATACATTTTGCACAACTGTGACCGTTGAGTGGGGCTATCTAGGAGTTGAGACATGAGCAGTAGCGGGAGCGATGTCATTGCCACCTGCTTTTTAGGTATTTTTGAGGAAGAAGACAAAAATCAGTAGGTTCAGATATTATCATAAAGTTTGGAGTGGCAACGAAAATGTTATTTAATATTGTACGCTTTTCTTATTAAACACAATTTTATATACATTTATATATTTTATGTAAATATCAAAGAAATTACTGTTATTTTGCGTGAGCTTAACTATACCAACTCCTACTCACAGACTGATTTAAAATAGTCATCATCATTTCAGCCGATAGACGTCCACAGCTGGACATAGGCCTCCCCCAAGCTCCGCCACTTCGACCGGTTTTGTGCTTCCCGCATCCAGCGGATTCCTGCGGATTTAAAATAGTAGTTAATTCTAAATTACAAAAAAAAAATCTCTATGATGACTAAGTGGATAAAGCCTTGCGTACTCGCTTTCGGTCAAGACTTACACCACCACATGGGCATAGAGAGGCTTTCCTAGTAAACGAAGTTAGTTCAGGTGCCAATTCTAGGTCGAGCTTGGTTAGGCTTGTTTTACTACGTCGCGTCGTGCAATGCTTTTTCAAAGATCACTAACGAAATTTTGAAATAAGAAAGCGAAGCTAACATACTTTATTCCATAGAGATTAAATTTTATTTTATATTTCTGAACATATAATTAAATTACTTTGATCTTCTAAGTAAGAATTCAATTTAGTAAAATATTTCCATGTAATTTCGTAATAAAAAGTGTAAAATTAAAAAGATTAATGATCGTAATAAAAAGTTCGTATTATTTTTTTAAGGACGGATATGAAATGGACAAATTGATAAAAATGAAAGTATCTTTACCGAATATTTAATATGGAAATGCGCTTCCTAAATCTTCCCTTAAATTTATGAAGAAAAACATGCAGACTTTTTTATTATTGATAATGGGGTGCTTAAGGCTCAAGACACACATTTTCGGAACATTATGGATATCATTATGGGGTAATTTTCTTCCGCGCTGATCTGGGGACCTAAAAGAAAAACAGAGCAAATTAGTTGTTTATTATGTCTTGAAAGACGTTAAAGTTAACCAAATGTAAAGATTATTAGATGTAAATGAACTTGGAAAGTTAAGAAGTAAAACAACATGTGGTTTAAAGTGGTTTTGGCATTTAATGGATCTCAGTTCGACTACTTTGACATACTCGTAGCATATCTGTTTTATTTATATTTTATTCAGAACTAGCTGCTGCCCGCGGCTTCGCCCGCGTGGATATTAGAAATTATCCCACAGGAACATGCTCCCCTAACAAAAAGTAGCCTATTTTACTTCTTATAATATCAACTATATGTCAGTGAAAGTCCCGTCAAAATCGGTCCAGCCGTTTTAGAGATTAGCCGGAACAAACAAACAGACAGACAGACAAACATCTTTAAATTGGTTTTTTGATGTAAATACCGTATATAATTTCAAAAGCATGTAGTGAAAAGCTGTTAAATTTAAATTACAAAGAGATACTTCAATTTTATTTATTTGTATAGATTATAATATGTGTTGATGATTTTTATTCAACCATTATTCATAGCAAATTATTTTTTGTCCACAGTGTATCTACGGCTGCTACGTACATTCTGCAATCTTGCCGACATTCCATCGAAGATGTTACTGGCTTTTACAGGTAAGCATCTTCATTGTTTACTTCTTCATGTTCTTCCATATTTACGATAGCGCCTTCTCCGATCGCTGACATAGTAGTTGCAACTTGTTAGAGCGCGTCTAGTGATTTCTATATTACCATTGATATAAGATTTGTGGCTAAGTAGTAATAACAGGTCGATCGATCAGTTTAGCTACTCTTACCACGGTTGGTCCGTGGATGAACATCTTTGCGAACAAAGAACCATCTGTGCTTCTGAAAGCACGTTAAGCTGTTGCCGTCCCAGCTGTCATTTGTATATCTTTGACAGTCTTTACGGCGAAAGTCTATTAAACAGCCTTACCTTACTAAGGGGTATCGTTTTACCCAGTAACTGGATTCTGAAGATCAGATAGGCAGGTACTCCATGTAAAGTACTGGTATTTGACTGGCCTGTTAGTCTAGTGGTTAGTGAGCCTGACTGCTAAGACTGAGGTCGTGGGTTCGATTCCCACCCAGGACAAATCTTTTTGTGATGAGCACAATCATTTGTTCTGTATCTGGGTGTAATTTATCTATGATATTTATGTATTTAGAAACATATAAGTATGTTTATCAGTTGTCTGGTTGCCATAGTACAGGCTCTGCCTAGTTTGGGATCAGAAAATGGTGTGTTGGTTGTCCTAAGATATTAAGATATTTAGCTGTACCCAGTTAGATAAGACAACCCCAACATAGTTGAGAAAAGGCTGGGTAGATTGATCGACCAAAGGTTTTAAGTTCTTTGGGTTTCTGCCTATTCCCAGTATGATACTCCCAAACCGCCTCACAGTGAAAAGTTGGTAAATCATGTTAGATAAAATGGTACCGCTTACGTAGGATTAAATTACGTGTAATAAAAAAAAATTACCTTAACGAATACTGAAATACAATAAAGTTTTGGTGGCGAGGCTGGAGAGTGTAAGGTCTAAGTTCATGTACTTGTATGTATAAGGTTTAAACCGTAACATCCATAGCTCCCAAACCAGTACCAATAAGCAATTCTAAAGTTACATTCGCCTTAGTCACTTGTACTGCCAATTGCTTCGGTGATTGCAGCTCGACGTCACTAGTTATAGTAATAAGTAGATTCTCCTTCCCATCCTCGTGATACAATCTCTCAATCGTCACTAACGACACTCCGGGGAATAATTGGTATAGACCAATTGTAGCTGAAACCACATATGGTTAATTAAAGGTAGTCATATGTATAGAAACTTCATTACTTGAACTACCAGTTCAAGCCAAAGAGAAAATTCAAGTTGAAAACATAACTGAACAATATTTACTTTGTTAAGTAGTATATTGTGAATGTGAAAACTATATGGGTCCTTTTTTCGTTTTAATTTTTTCTCAGTAAGTTGTAACCGTGATCTGGCAGTTTGAGTAACTTATGCGGCCTACCCAAATGTCCTCTCTTTGCTTTTGTTCATCGAATCGTTGAGCTTCTTAAGTTCCGAGTTGAGCTGTACGATTAATGACAAATGCGTGCACTGACTAGGCAGGTCCACTCAATCTGTGTGGTTCTTTCCTCAAAACACCATTTCAGTCACCTGGTCTACACATTATGTGACCGAGATTATGTCTGGACTTTATAAGAGACTGTGACCTCTGAGTTTGTTTGGCATTTCTTCTCAGAGTAGTCAGTTAGGAAACGCCAAACTCAAATAGTTTAATAAAAATATGATTGACATGTAAAAGTATTTGTATGAATCTACTTACAGAAATATAATAATTTATTATTATCGTTAAAGAGGTCGATGAAGTTATCAGCGAAGTAATGCAGAAAAATGACAGAGCTTTCTGTACATTTCTTACCAAGTTTCACCTACACGTCGGATATAAATTTATATACCGTAATCTCTCGTTGCTGAAAACACTTTTCAGACTTCGGAATGCATCCACCGCCTTCTGAAATATGAGATTTTGAAATGCGCTTCTTTGATATCCCTCGCTATTGATGAAACCGCGAATTGGAGGCACCGTTTTCAATATTTGTGAAATATTTTTAGCTGCTATATTAATGGTTCTCTTTAGATTATGGATGTGGCTAAAACCTTGAGGGTATTGAGGAAATGTCAAGTTTCAATAAGTTAGTTTGTTTTTATTTTGGCTAGTAAAAATATTTCAGTTTGGTTTTCAGAAAAGTAATTGATTAAATTTAACGACAAGCTTCTTCTAACTCATCATCATCATTTCAGCCGTAAGACGTCCACTCCTGGACAAAGGCCTCCCCCAATTTGGGTGGCTTTTTGCTATAATCGCCACGCTTGGCAGACGGGTTGGCGATCGCTGTATGGTAGTAAAATGCATATAGAACGCTGCTGCCCATTTTCTAGTAAGTCGCCTTTTACGACACCCAAGGGAAGAAATGGGGTGATGCTATTCGGTACGTCGGGCACCACACGGGACTATTATATATTACTTCTTCTAATTAGCATAATCAGTCTATAATGTTCCTACTGCTGAGGCACAGACCTCCTTTCTGAGAAAGAGAATGGGCTGTATACCACCAAGCAGGCTCAGCACGGACATGTATATTTCACATGTCTACCAATTTTTGGTTCTAGGTTATGCCGATTTCCCCACTTAGTTTTCCTTTACCGTTTTGAGAGCAGTGGTGATGAAATTATTTAGACAAATTAAGAGTGCGCGCTTGGGGTCGAACCCACAATCTACAACTCTAAAGTTGCGGCCGATGACACTTGGCCACCACTGCTCTAAAGTTCATCGTCATCATCATTTCAGCCGAAAGACGTCTACTGCTGGACATAAGCCTCCCCAAATATGTCGGGTTTGCCATATTCGCCGGGTTTGGCAGGCGGGTTGTCGATCGCAGTACGGTGATAAAATCTTTAGAGAACGCTGCTGCCCATTCTCTAGTAAGTCTCTTAGCGCAATGAGATGGTGCTATTCTTCACGTTCAGCCACACACGGAAAGACTACAACTCTAAAGTTGTTCTATAAAATATCGGAAATAGATTCACAAACCTCTTAGGAGTTGAATAATTTGGCCTCGTTTTAATAATGATAAGGAAAACCCTAAAAAATTACCTACGATTACTAACTTATTCTTTTAATGGGAACAATGTAAGCCCTAGGATACTACGAGTAAATTAATACAAAGAGGTATTTTTCCGAGAATTTTCTTCTACAAAGTTAATTACAACCCTCAGGCTTCTTTTTCATTTAAACATCCAAGATCAAAGGAAATATGATAAAAAATAGACCTTCTGACATTATTTTCTTCTATTTTAAATAAAATAATTGAGGTTACTAAAAATGGCGCGCCAAATAAACATAAAAATATTGTAGAGGGATCAGAAAATGTTTTGAAATTTTTAGTAAGCTAGATGTCGGAATTGGACTGGACGCATCTTCTGCATGTGAGACGATCAATGGGCCAAAGTTACGAGTCGGTCCTGCTTACTGGCAAACGTCATCGCGGCAGGCGCAGACAGAGACTCTGGGATGGACTGAACTCCTTTGATAATGATTTGTCCTTGGCAGCTCTCGACAGAGACAGGTAGACTGGTGACTGGTCTTTTCCCAGTACTGCGACATAAATGGCTTATAACAAATTGAAAAACTGAAGATCGAACAAAAATTAATGCAAAATATGAAGTCTTTGGATTCATCATTTAAAATTCGGGAAACTATACATAACGACACATAAACCAAGGAAGCGATTAACAACATTTCCACTGTAATATGTGCATACATTAAAACGTATGCTAACTTTAAGCGCTCCATACGTTTGTGTTACTAACTTCTGTTACCTCCACACAATGCGATTCAAACGTTCGTGCATTGCTATATATTGCTGCATGTGTATGTAAGTTTTGTAATACCAAAACAACTTGGAGCACCATTTATAGCCTATTGTTCACTTTAATGTTCTAAACATCAGTTCCCAGTGGATGTATTGGAACAATTTGATATAATTTATCTACTTTCATATTGAATTGTAAGTGAAAACTTTTGTGTAATTCAATTTATTTGTTGCTGAAGCTGAAATAACTACTAGAAATGTAATAGATCGTACATCTTCAGTATCTGATCTAAACAATGTGCAATTGCTAATATACTATGAGAGCAGTTCTTTATACATTTTCAAACCTTGTCTAAGTATTGATTAATTCAGCTATTTATGTCTACACATATCGCACACCTAGATCTAAAGTAAGACAACTCAATAATTGTGAATTTTGAGTTATCATTGTATTCATATGCTCAATAACCCTACGCAGCTATCCAACTTAACAGGTTCAATAAAAACTTGAAAGATTCGTCGCTAGATGGCATGTCTTCTTTTGTTGAATCAACGCATGTCACCCCTCCCGCCTAAACAAATGAATATTGTATTAATTTGTTTTGAATATTGTATTCATTTGATAATTCAAAATTCACAATTTTTGAGTTGACTTACTTTAGATCTATGTGTGCGATATGTATATACATAAACAGACAAGAAGAAAACAACAGAAAAATAGGGACAGGTGATGCTTATTCCCGAAGAAATGTGTTCCAGCATACCTGCGATTGGAGAGAAGATAGACAAAGAGATTTAGATGCGTGTGTATGGGTAAAGAAAAGGTAACAACATAGAATCAAAAACAATTCACTTAGTACAATAAAAAAAATAATTAGAGATTATACTTACACACATAGAAACATTTTCAATTCCATTGGAGTTAAAATGAAAATGAAGTTTGAATGTTTCATAAAGCAAAATATTGTAAAATAGCAATCTCTGAATTATTTAAGTTAAATGGTGTAAAGAGATCCATCATGATTCTGTTATTTGCGCATTTTTAGGTACATCAGTAATTAAGTAACTTTGGGTAAAAATAGAGACGACTTTTATTTTTAGTGTGGATTACGCTGTGTATGTGCAACGTAACGCACGACATCATGACGCAAAATATTTTGCTTATGTGTTAGGTGGGGTGAGAGCAGTGGTGGCAATTCAAAGACATGTGGTATCTATCAAACCGCACTGGGCCCGCCTGGTAGATTATGGCCTACTTCCTCTCATATTCCCTGTGTCCCAGCATTGGGAACATTATAGGCTACTGATGATGATGAGCTATGTCATAATAAAGTTTTTAATTTGAATTTGACACATTTTCATATACCTGTACAAATATACACATAATAATGATACAGATACAAGTTATTATAACGGAAATGAAATATGGTTTAGATAATCATTTAAATAAAGTTTTCATTAACATTATGTATGCAGTGCAAACAGTACATACATCAGGATTGGACTCGCGGTCGGCACCAAATGAAAATTTAATATTTGACCGTCTTAATTTCCATTACACGATCCTATATAGTTTTAACTTTAATCTATTCAATTATACTTTAATTTTACGATTAGTTCATGATGTTCACAGTTTTTATTCTATCTCAGTTGGATACGTTTGTAAGTTTTTTGTCCAAGGTGTTAAGGTTTCCAAAAGCAACATACCAAGAGATTAAGAGAAGATTAAGAGACAGATAACAGAGTTTCTTCTTTACTTTTAAAACCCTGTTGACTGGTATCATAAATTTGGAGTAAGATTCATTCCGTTAGACATAAGTTAGCACTATCTATTTTGACATCCTATAATTAATTCATCTCGTCTTTAGATTTGAAATCATTTCTCCATATACAAGCAGAAAAATCAACCATTACATTACTTTTTCAAATATCAGCAACTTTAACCATTAGACTATCTACCTCCATATCATTAACGTAATCTATAAAAGCTTCAGACAATGCCTCGAAGCCTCTCAAATTAATTGCCGCCCCTTTGTCTACCGTTCCAAGGTAGGTGACAAGCTCTAATGATCAAACCGGACTGAACAGAACTAATCCTCCCACTGACAATTACAAATTGACATTTTGTAAAATGCCATCATACCCGCATCGGAAAATGCCGAAGGTAATTGAATTTCTGATTGGCTGTAGTTGCAATGTTTGTGAAGAGTAACAGGTGTCAATTTCTATTGACATATTAGGTGCACGGCGGTCTAGTTTTCGTTGGAATTCGACGCGAGTGTGTGATGGGGCAAAATTGCTAGAGTTTATTTAGGTGGAATGTTATTGAAATTGTTGTTGTATTTTGGTTGATTGTTTATTGCTTGTTAGGGACTCAAAATCAAATCAAATCAAAAGTCATTTATTCAAACTAGGCTGAGAGTCAGCACTTTTTGAACGTCAAAGTTACATGGGACCCCAAAACGCCCGCTCTTCGACACTTCCTAGTGCTTTAGCTGGGAAGAAGAAGTGGCGGAACAAACATTATTGTGTAAGTTATTAATATTATAAAACAAAACATACATTATTCGCCATATGTCAGCTAGCACACGCCAATATACCAACAAAACATAGAAAACTAAACTCAAGCTGAAATAAATAATAAAACAAAATCGTAAACAGAACTTAAAACCTTAATAACGCCTTCAGGCATAAAGGGCGTGCCCGCTTACATATACGATGCAAATGATACATATACACAATAAATGAAATGAAAAGAAAATAAACTAACAAAAGCAGTTAAATAAAAACAACAAAAAAAACAATTATATGAACTACCCATATAAACTGTCAGTAGGAAGACTAATTCTGGATTGAAAGAACATAAACATTGTCTTGAGTTGATCACAGCGACCAACTATTCTTATCGTTTAAGTAGTCGTTGATAGAATAGTATGCCTTTGAACAAAGGTTGGATTTTACTTTAGCTTTAAACTCATTAAACTGCAAATCTAGCAAAGCAGAGGGATGCTTGTTATAAAAGGTAATACCAAGACCAACAAAAGAATTATGAACCTTATGAAGCCGGTGAAAGGGAGCACGTAGTTTATCCCTACTTCTAGTATTAATATTATGAATATCACTGTTTTTAGTGTACAAGTGTATATTTTGCCTAATATATAAGATGTTGGCGAAGATGAATTGTGATGCCACCGTAAGAATACCAATATCTTTAAACAAATCTCTCAGAGAAACTCTCGCACCTAGTTGGTAAATCGCGGACTGTATCTTGGGTTTTAAATAAGCTAGCCATTAATGCTTCAGTGCTATCCCACTGAAGGCATTTTTTTTATATAGAGAACAACGTTCTGTCAATGCGTGTTGTTGCAGACAATCGTCTGTGTGGATTTTCCGGGCAATCGTTTAAATTTGTTTATTCATTAGAGTAAAGCTGTGACCGAATGGTGGTCAAAGTTAGGCCGAAGGAACCAGGAACGGCGGGATACACCTGAATGAGGGATGTACGAAACCAGAAACTATGGCAAAACTACTACTACTAGGGGAGGAAGCTTATACCAAGCCGTGGATGAATCCCGGCTAAAATGATGATCCTTTTCACAATTTGTTTTGATTCCTCATCAGTATAGAATCATAACCAAATTATGACTATTCAAACAAGCATTACTTCGTAACGACAAGGGATTTACTTAAATCACTATAATGCCACTTACTACAAAAAGAACTATACACAATTATAGATACAACCCACGCACAGATAGTTCAATTAGACAAAGTTAATATTTAACAAGACAATTATCTTGATGTAAGGTAATTGTGGAGTCAAACCGAGGCCCTCGGAGGGATGGGAGGTCTAACGAGGGAATTAAGTAAAGATTGTAATAGCCTATTAAGGGACAATAGGAAGGATAAGTTTTCTTTGCTTTCGGTCCCTTTGTGGCAATCCTGGTGTAGTGGTAATTGGTTTGTGGTTTTGAACAATTACGGTGTTAAATGATTTTGTGTTGCTGAAATATGTACTGTATGTTAGCTAGAGAACTAGAAGTTAAAATAAATGCGTGGATTTTATTTTGTTTGAGTTGTTTTGAAATTCTCTCGTGTGCTCTCTTCTCTTGATATCGTTACTCACGAAAAACAATTTCTATTTATTTTCATACAACGTCAATGACTTTCGTCCAAATCTCCAGCATCCAATTACTTTAATTCCCAGACATACAATACTTAACTTCAATTCTATTGCTTTTTAAAGCATTAATGTTTCCTTTGTGCGTTGTAAAACTTTATCCCCTAAAGCGATTATATCTAAATAGTTTTCGAAATGTACGTTTTCCAACTGTTTATTATATTTTGTAGTGTGTATTGTATTACGCAGTACATTATCCTTTTCTTCCTGTCGCCAGCCCGACCGTTAGATCGTGCTAAGCTCATAGAGCTGCAACTAACTTTTGACTTCAGAGTATAGACAAACTAGGGCTGTCACATACCGTTCACATTGTTGTTTTTTTTTTCACTTTTCCTTCTCCGTTGTTTTATTTTTAACCGACTTCAACAAGGAGGAGGTTGTGTCGGAAGTCGGTGGCGAAAAATCCTTAAATACAGATCCTAAGACACCGACTTCCGAAATTAAAGTTATTTTTCACTTTGTAGTGTTTTTAAGGAAGTCGGTTGTTTTTTTTTATATTTTTTTATGTCCCACAAACTGTGTCCAAAAAACAGTATTCTTTCTTTCTTTAAGTACAATTTGAAAAGGTTTCTTATTTAAAAATATTTTCTACTGTTGCTGTTTATTTCGTTTGGGTATATAGTGGTACCAACACTTCACAAAAGTACATAGGTGTGGTGTAGTTTCACTATAAATTGCCTTATCTTTAATGGAAAATTTAATCACAGGGTAGTTTATAAGCAGAAGTTTTGTGGGTACTGCTAAAATGGTTATCTGATTTATTTAACGTTTATGTAAATACTTTCCCTTCTGATCTTTGCTTGATAATAATATAATAAAAAACTTTTTTACAAAATAAAAAACCACCGACTTCCTTGAAAACACTACAAAGTGAAAAATAACTTTAATTTCGGAAGCCGGTGTCTTAGGATCTGTATTTATTGTTTTTTGCCACCGACTTCCGAAATTAAAGTTATTTTTCACTTTGTAGTGTTTTCAAGGAAGTCGGTGGTTTTTTATTTTGTAAAAAAGTTTTTATTTTTAAATTTTTAGTTGTGGTATTCACCCTGCACTAATTCCAAACAAACAATGCATATTTATGCGATAGGTCTTACTGGATTTTGCTAAAGGCCAAGTTTATGTTGCGCTAAGTCGTGTAAAGACTCTGGATGGTATTGCTCTTTGCGACTTAGAGCCAAACAAATTGCTCAAGAAACCGCATGACGAAAGAGCATTGCGTGAAATGCAACGATTAAGGCAATTGTAAATTTGTATAAAAATATAATAAATGGCCAGGCCAAAATGATTAAGGCTGCTTTTTTTTTTATTAAGCAGACAGTAGAGTGGGTAAGAGCCCACTCTAGTGTCTGCTGAGGAATCAATTCTCGATGTCAACGAGTATGTCTATCTAGGACAAGATATCTTCTAACTCCTGATCGATAAGGAGTTGTACCTTCCATCATCAGCTCAAAGGAATATAAGAATACAAGTAACGGTCTAAACGTGCCTATAATATGCAAAGAATTATCCCCTAACCTTCTAACCTTTCACTGTAAGTTCCTATATGTACTGTTCACCGATGAGGAGTTCCATGCGGTATCTTCGAAGACTATAATTAGTTCACCACGGATGGATAGATAGAACCAGCAATTATTTTTGATCTTTAGTACAATATCCAAATCACATTACGTGTACTGTTTGTTTTTGAGGAGTTCCTTCGTTTATCTCCCAAAGTATACATCAAATCTTCACAAAATTAATATGGGACCACCTCAGGAGTATACCCTTACGAATAAAAAAAGAATTTTCAAAATCGGTTGACAATTGGCGGAGAAATCGGTGAACATACATAAAAAAAAAAAAAAAAAAAAAAATACATACAGTCGAACATATAACCTCCTCCTTTTTTTGAAGTCGGTTAAAAATGATCGTTTTTTCCAACTCATCAAGTATACAGGGTTGTCAGATTATCGACGTGCAAATTGAAACCATGAATTCAGTACATGAATACAGTCGTCAGTATAAGATAACAGCTGGTTTCATAGAAATAGAAATAAATAGAAATAATATTTATTTGCATAAAACATGGTATATAAAGATGTTAAAGATAAAGTATAGAGCATACATGTTTAGCTTATATTATAGCATGCAAATATTATTGGTCACATTTAAAAATGTTTCCCGTCTGTAAATTCTTTGATACTATAAAAAATTTTGTTTTTAGCCATTCGAGTAGTTTTTTTTTAAACAATCTCAGATATAAAGTTTTATAATCACTTGGAATTTTATTATAAATTCGAACACACATGGCTAAACAGTAGAAAAGTGCAATACGTGTTAAAATGTACGGAAAAGCAATTTTTTTATAAATGTACTGAATCCATGGTAACAGGTTGTCCAAGTCCCTGCTAGCCTGAAGTCACAAAAAAAATACAGGACGTATTTTTTGTGACTTATTGTTTGAAGACTTAGGTTAAAAACACAGTTTACGTTTTCCAAAAACAGTAAAATGTAAATTAAAAAAAAATCTCCATAACAATTCAAATTTGTCCAGCTTTTCCCACTAGGCCAATTAAACAAAATCTCTCACCCAGAACCGCAAATAATGATGTACAAATAACAATCAGAATTTCACTCAACCGAAAATTTATGACTACAACATAAAACGATACACTGAAGCACTGTTACAACAAATCCACTTTTAACGGCGTGTTAATGAAAAACCACAACAATAATAAAGTGCACACGTGTCGAGAGGCACCCCTACGGCGTCGGCCATTACATAAATAATGACGCCATGTTTATTGCCGCCATTTTGAAGACAAATGGTTAGTTATTACGGCGCACTCGGTTTTACATTCGCTAGTCGGGTTGGCAAAATTAAAATATTGTGTATTACTTATTTTTATACCAAGTTTAACTGCGCTGGAGTCGATTTACTGGCAGTTTCGGATGTTGCTCCTTGTTTATGCCCTACTGAGTGCAGTTCGTTGTTTTCTGAAAATAAATAGATATTTTTTTCATCCTCGTTTGGCTGTCTTTGTAACGTGTTTTATATGCCGTTGTAAATTTTCACATATCACTTAACGTTTACATAATTTTGGTTTTGTGGGCCTTTTCAAATTTATTTGTTTGTAACTAACCTGAGTGATGGTGAAGTTTGTATTGTTAAATGGTGTTTGGTATCCGGTTGAGAAGAAGGCTTTTAGATCTGTCTCTGTTTGCTATATTTACTGAGATGCACTTGATAAGCTAGCTAGCACCAATACGGATCATTTATTTATTTTATTATTATCAGTAACTAGCTTCTGTCCGCGACTTCGTCCGTGTTAAATTTCTTGTTCCCCCGACCCTTCCCGTCGCGTCGAATCGCCTACCTGTGTGATTTTCCCTGTTTTTGCAACATTTTTCATTACTGCTCCGCTTTTCTTAGTTGTAGCGTGATGTTATATAGCCTATAGCCTTTCTCGATAAATAGGTTACCCAACAAAAAAAATATTATTTTTCAATTCGGACCAGTAGTTCCTGAGATTACCGCGTTCAATCAAACAAACAAACTCTTCAGCTTTATAATATTAAGTATAAAGGTCAGTAATGTGAACATAAAATAACAAATTCATATTACTAACGAACATAAATATAACGAATGTAAATACTATTATAATCACATCGATACACAGTGCGAATGAGGCGCTTCTGACCAAACCTTGTCGCTTATGTAGGAGTGTCCAAAGTGTCCATACACCTACATTTTTGAGAACTTAAAAACGCCACTTACCATAGACCCAAGAAAAAGAAGATAGATCCTTCCAACTTCTGTATTTTTATAGTACTGAAAGAAAATTGTGAAATTACAAGAATATTTTTTCCCGATAACGATGATTTTGTTGCCGTATCTACACTACCACATGTGAAATATTACGCATCATACTGACGACGCAAAATCTTGCATCGCACAAGCAGATTTTACCGCGGAACTATTATAGAAACAACGTCCCAACATCAAGTGTTGGGTAGTATAGCCTGTCAGACACTACACCTATCAGCACGCTTAGCATGACCATCATAAAAAGAACTTTGTCTATTCTTGGTAGAATAGAGATAGAACTGTCATGCTACGCCAGCATAAAACGGTACAAATCTTTCTACAATCTTTAATTCTGTCTTTAATCTATCTAATTTTGTAATTTTGTCCGTCCGTAATTCTTCCGTCGGCAAAATCCCTTTCTTCGGTGGTCATGCTACGCATGCTGGTCGGAGAATCCACTCAATTCTATGGTCGATGAGTGGACTTTATACCCTGTTCCTAATGCCTCTATAGGTTACTCAAGAAGACGTTCGGGAAAAAAATTCAGTCATTTTGTTTTTTTTTTATATATAAATGTTATCATAGCCGTACGTGACTGGCAATCAAATAATACAATAAATTTCAAATGAATTTAATTACTATAGTTAATGAAGCGTTTTGTATTAATGACTAAATATAATAATTAAGCACGTAGATAATATTTAGCTTCAAATGCTATAGAATAATTTCATTCTGCCTCTATTAGCATTATTTTATGTTTTGTTGAACATGAACTGCTGTGTAGGTATTTATAAACATAATTTATATTTTAGTTTCATACATTTTGTGTAGATATTATTGTTTTGTTCTTTCTGTAAGTAGGTTCCTACAAATATTTTCAAATTTTAATAATCATATTTTAAAATCTAGATGAGGTTGGCGTTTCTTATCTCACTACGCTAAGAAGTAAGGCCGAAATAAAGCCTTATAAAAACAGGCGAAATCTTGGTCTGATCATGGGAAGAAAACATATTGTTCACATGGTCTGACAAAGACAATATCAGACACCAGTCCATATAGACTGGTGTGGTAGTCTTTTGAGGAAAGAACCACACTGATTGTGTGGACCTGTTTGTGTCCACTCAGAGAAAATATTTGTCAGTAATTTTGTAGTTCAAAGCAGAACTTAAGGAGCTCAACCATACAACGAAAAATATCATAGAAGGATCATTTGGATGGTCTGCATATATTTACGAATTATGAAGTAACATAGTCATTTAAACTGATCTAATTAATCATTTCTATCAGAATCTACAGGTTCTGATAGAAATGATTAATTAGATCTGTAGTCTTCATAAAATCTGATTACTTACAATCGTGAACTGAAACCTTGCCTAATTTAACCAAAGTTATAATTTTATTGTTATGACCCATAATCCGATTATTTAATTACATAACGGCTAAGCAACCTCTCAATTCTCATTTTGCTGTTAGTTATAATAATTGTCAGCCCTCCACCTCGTTTGGAACTTCTATAGGTTCCAAACAGGGGAAGAGGTACACTAAAATTGCAGGTAAAATCGAATTAGAAATATAAGATAAAATTGTAAAATATCAGTAGATACTGTCGTATTTATTTTCTTTTAATGAAATTCCAGAACCCGGATATAGTGCTAGTTCACTACTTGAACGTGCCATACCCGGATGACAACAAATTAGCAACAGTAGGGCCCAGTCTCGCTCTGTGGGCAGATAAGAAGGAGTGGACGAAAGACGAGCTCGTCTGCCAGCTGAAGCCAATGTGTGAGTATGCGATGAGCTTATGTTCTTTAGGAGAAAAAAAATTGTATGGAGAAGTATTGCAACCTCTTCCACAGTTCTGTGTTGAGGTGGCTGTGGCTGTTTTTTTTGTGTGTCTTTGTTTAGAGCACGTAATTGATGATGATGTTTAGAACATATCAATAAAACTTGTCGGTAAGACTTGAGACTTTTTGTAAACATAATTATGGACGGTAAGAAGAATTCCCCGGTTTAACAGATTTTACGAAGTTCGCAGACTCCTAAATCGAGCCACCGTGCATTTTTATGTTAAAATATCAAAAGCAACGTAATAATAAGTCAGAGAAAATTTGTCATGCAGTTTTGGAACTGACATTTTTTTTGTTTGGCTTATACTTTCCCATTGCTAGGCAAAGGCTTGACGGATTCGTCCACTAATGTCAGATTCTAAAAATGTCAGACGAGTTTAAAACGCCAGATTCTATGAATGCCAGATTTTACAAATGCCAGATTCTACAAATGGCGAATTAGTGGACGAATCCGGCTTGAATTACTGGCCATTATTTCGGTATCACTATTGTTCTAAATTTGAATTCACGAATTTGAAAAGAGAAGAAAGTTGGGGTGTGGTTACTGTTAAAGAAGCAGTTAGCTTAGATTAGAGAGAGCATCCATAAATTAATAATTATTTCGTATTTGTTTAGCACAAAAACAGTAATAAAATTGTTTTCCTGACTAAAAACGTCTTTTCGCTCGGTATAAGGTCAATATTTTCTGACCGACAAAAATTTGTAAGATTTCAACTGTTAATAACAATGAGAGTTTTAGTGCTAGAGTTATGGTTGAACATGCCAAAAATAAGTCATATTTAAAAGATTTTTTTAAGCAGGACATCATATCAGTGCTCTATTTTTAACTATGTGTCAAAATTACAATTCGTATACCGCAAAACTGTGTTTGCTTAGAACACTGATTCTAGTGTCATTGTCAAGAAATGACAAACACTACTAAGACGTGAAGAGAAACAGCAAAAATATTGGCCTAAACAGGGTTATAAATTCTCATATCAGCCGTAAATATGCTCATAAATAAATATAATCCCATTTGACGCCAATCAACGAAACTTGACATCATAAAAAACACTAAGCCTATAAAGGCTGGTGCCATGGTGGGTTTGAGCAAATAAAAAGCCAAGCTAGGACCGGAAAGCAAACAAAATCGTCTTATATATCCTTTGGTGGCGCCGTGTGGTCATGCAAGTAATTATGCATGAGCATGACGAAAACATTCGGTGCTTTCAACAGCAGTAGACCAAGTAAGGGAATCCTACTATATACAGGGTTATTTGTAAAACACCGGCAACCTCTCAGGTCTATGTTACTAACATCATAATCAACAACTTTTGTTCTATGACTTTTAAAAATTCATCATATTTTAGTGCATCAGATTTTCATACAAAAATCGGCTGCCTGTAAATAGGTCAAGTTCAAGCGCCCCCGCCGCCCTAACCCCGCTCCCCTTGCTAATATACTATCGCTTTCTTTTGCTTCGCATAGACTCCGTAACATTTAGAGCGTTCAATGTAAATATTTTTATTTTTGTTTGAAAATCTGATGAACTAAAATATGATGAATTTTTAAAAGTCACAGAACAAAAGTTGTTGATTATGATGTTAGTAACATAGACCTGAGAGGTTGCCGGTGTTTTACAAATAACCCTGTATAAAGGTGACGATTTGATTAGCCACCAAACTGATTAGCCAGGGATTATTATAGCTCGCGTATACCATCCTCAGTTAGGCAGGTTAGGTTCAAATTGTTAAAATCCTTATGAGTTGAGCAAGTTGAGTGCGCTATCACGACTCGGCGAGCGACACTTACGAGGAGAGCCAGTTAACTGAGAGATAAGGAAGCACGTAATTTCAGCAGGCGAAGCGAGCCTGCCTCTACAGAAATGAGCCGAGCATACTTGCACATGACCAGAGCAAGCGTAGCGAGCCCTCTCACATGAAATACGACTGAAGCGAACACAGTTTATTATAGAGCAAGCGAAGCTAGCCCTATGATACCACGACTGAGCAGAGCGCGCTTATTCAAGCAATGAGCGAGTGCAGTGAGCCGAGTGCGCTTGCACATGAAAGAGCGAGCAAAGCAAGCCCCTCACAAAATGCTGATTTAGAGAATGCTATCGTTAAATCAGATTAGGTTTATGTTAATGTGACCACTTTCATTTATAGTTGGAATAGAGCAAGCGTGTCGTAATGGTGGCTGACAAAACTGAC
The DNA here is from genome assembly GCA_947507805.1 of Aporophyla nigra. NCBI lineage: Eukaryota > Metazoa > Arthropoda > Insecta > Lepidoptera > Noctuidae > Aporophyla > Aporophyla nigra. Next base: position 21,648,849 of record OX382305.1, on the reverse strand, counting down.
TCTGGATTTTATTATGGGAACTTATCTTACTGGGTAGGTCAGGGTACAGTGGTGATCAAATATTTTCACGAAAACGAACGGTGTGAACTTGAAATGTGTCTGTTATTCGTTTTTAAATGAATTTTGGTTTCCAAACTATGGGTTCTGCACCTGAAGTAGCCGCACAATTTATGGCACTTCTTTCGTCTGGGCTTTGTCAGCGAAACATTAGTACACAACTTCATGCAAGAGAAATAGCATCCATTCTTCAATTCTGGCGGATTCGTGTGCCGTCCAGAAGGAACACGAGATCGGATCACTACAGCATGACAAGATTGGTTCATTTTTACCACCAGCTTGCGTAACCCACACCAGAACTCAGTACAGGTCCAAAAACAGCTTCGAAGCTTTCATGGAATGATTATTTGTGCTTAAACTATTAGAAGGAGACTCGATGAACTTCAGCTGAAACCTCATAAGCCCACCTGTGATTCCAAACTGGCAGGATATCACAGAATGGCGCGCCTTCGGTCTTCACACAAACAAATGCAATGAACACACCATCAATGAGCAAGGTTCTTTTTACGAATGAAACCAAGATGTTGTATGGTAATAATACATTATTGCCATACGATGAGATCACCATACAATGTATGAAACGCTACCGAAGACACAGAGAGTTTTCTACAATGTTGCATCGAAAAAAGTTGAGAAATCTGGGCATATCTTAGGTAAACATTGAGATACTTCATAATTGTCTCTAGGCAAAACCTTTATAAAGTTTCAGTGATGAGAACTAGCCTCGTTGTTAAATTGTATTAACCGTTTGTTTTTACTGGCTGGCAATCGACTCATGATTAGATTTTATAAGGCCTTAATAAAGCCAGAGTCTGGATTCTACCATCAAACTGGAACTATATTGTTTTAATTATATGTCTTCCGAAAGTCTGGAAGCAGTAACCACGGTCTATCTTTAGCTTCCCTTTACCCTAGTCCAAAAGAGAACGGAATATCCTTGATGAGTCTGGTGTCCACTGGTGTACCCCGGACATCAACGCATATCCGTAGGCCATGTCCCAGTCCAGCCACGTTTTGGAGGCGCCCATCCAGCTACTTCTGGGACTTGCTCATTCAGCTGCCACTGCGGATCCTCCAGTCTCTTTAACTTCTTCATCCAAGAGTGTACAACGCCCGAGATGTGGAGCAGAGATGCGGTGATTCTGATCTTAAAAAGGTGACAGAGCCTTACTGAAGAACTATAAAACCATATCACTTCTGAGCCACATTTACAACCATCTCGCCAGGAAACTTGATGAGTGCCAGCCGTCAGAACAAGCTGGTTTTCGAATAGGCCGAGTCCGAGTATACCAAATTCATAATGTCCGACAAATTGTACAGAAGACCGAGGAGTATAACTAGCCGCTGTGTATGGCATATGTTGACTACGAGAAAGCCTTCGATTCCATAAAAATATAAGCAAAAAAATATGGCTTCTCTGCAACGATGTCGAATTGACTAGTGCTACATCTAAGTGTCAAGATGTTTGTCTGAAGTTGCCACGATGATTGTCCAGGTCTAGGAACAGAAAACCAGCCCCATCCAACTGCTCCGAGGGGTGAGACAAGGAGATATGATCTACAAAAAAATGTTTACCAATGCATTGGCTGACGTCATCAACACACTGGTCTAGACTGGACAGGGTATTAATGTGAACGATGAGTACATGTCAGATCTTCACTTTGCTGATAATATCGTCATAATAATAGACACGCTGGAAGAGTTACACCAGATCCTGCATAACCTAAATGGAATAAACGTTTGTCTCTACGTAAATAATTGTTTCCTTCAAAAATTCCATGCTAATGTTGCCTCTGAAACGCCAAACAATTACTTATTGCTATTAAACTGTTTTCTTTTTTTATTATATTCCGTTAAATTTGGAACAATGAAAAACAGAAGTGATGGTGGGAGACGGCAAAACCACATTTTTTTGTTTTTGTTTGCCAACCATTATTTAATGGGACTTTTAAACATAAATACGTAGAGCAGCTCGGTTCAGTTGTCCAGGAGTGTTTATTATCATAACATGTTTGCTATGCCATTCATCAAGCAAAATTATTTGAAGCTTATTAATAATCATAATATTCTAAGAAACTTAATTTACTTACTATAATCCATCAAAGTAAAACATAGTTCATTTAGCGCGATCCAAATGGACACCTTATGAATAAAATTATAAGATTCGTAAATGAGAAAGATACCAGCAGTACCTTCATCTTGACTGTGGATCAACATAAATTTGAATAACTCCAAAGATAAGAATGTAATCAAAGGTTTTTTGCCACGAACATTTTCAGAAGTATGAAATATGAAGTCTCTCGTGTTTTTTGTAAAATGAAAAGGAATGATAGGGATACTGGTGGAAATGAAACCAATTTTATGTATTTGTCAAGTTTTGGTAATCTTATACCAGGTGGCACGGACACCGACGCACAAACTTTAACCATGGATTCAGTACATTAATTTTTTGTGGGTTATCAGTACATAGTATAAAACAAAGTCGCTTCCCTCTGTCTGTCCCTATGTATGCTTAGATCTTTAAAACTACGTAACGGATTTTGATGCGCTTTTTTTAATAGATTGAGTGATTCAAGAGGAAGGTTTATTACGTAGAATACGCGGGCGAAGCCGCTGGCAAAAGGTAGTTGAAAATATATTAGCTCTGCCATACATTTTGACCGCGTAGGTATTGCAGTTTTTTTTTATAAGAGAAATTTCTACGCTAGGGAGTCTATAATTGTGTGCTGAATACATAGTTTAAGTTTGAGCTTGTCTGTCCCTACCACCGTATATTGATGTTTGCTATCTTTTTCAAAACAAACATAAAACATTTCTCCCTCTAGATCATCTCTTAGAATACGTACATTGCGGACAGCAGTTCTTGTAATTTCAAATTCTGTATTCTTCCCCAGCTGCCAATCAAAACAGCGTTACTACGTAACATTTCAAGCCGTCAATTAACAACTTTTCAGAACAAAAAATCGTTAAAAATTGTCATTCTAACAGAATTCGAGAATTTAAAACACTGGAACCAAATTGAAACGCTGAAAGTTTCTGTTCCGTTGTTGAATATTTATGAAAACGGTGGCAAATATCAATTATGCAGCGCGGTTATTAATCCTATCTGATCGGAATAACGATGCTGTTGTTAATTTAGGGACACCCTGTTATTGATTTCGGATTGAAAATTAATAATACAAGCGTTAAAATGGAATTATTTTCGTTGTCATTTTGAATGGAAATTGGCTTAATAGCAATTTTTTTTTGTTTTTTTGTAAATGAGGGTAGATTGAGATATGATTATCCAAAACGCAATTAATTAGAATGAGAAAATGCAATAACGGTTTTCGAATAAACCGAAATCTTATCTAAATAATATCACTTCCCAGTAATCGTGTTGATTAATTATGCGATTATAATGTTTGTAGTGTTTCCTGTTTCAGTCTACAGCGAGGATGATCCGGACCACAGCAATGACTTGGAAATATCGGTGAGTACGGGCCATAGCAAATGAAATTAATAGCATAAATTACTATAATTAAAAATCAGGGCAAAATGTTTCAGACATCGGAGACCGTGGAAGTTATTGTAACCCAACTCATGGAGAAGCAGAGATCGGCGAGAGCTGCAGCTTTGGCGCGGAGTTTGGAATGCGGCTGTCCTGACTCTACCTGCAACGATTCAAGAAACTGCGCGCATCCGATGCGCAGGGTTCAGACTCCAAAACCGCCACCTTCCGATCACCAAGTATCTTCAACCACCGGTCCTTCTCCAAGATCAATGTCTCATCCACCAAGGCAGTACACCAGAGAGCCCAGATCCGCACAACAATCAGCATCTCCATTACTACTATCCTTAGGCCAAATCCAAGGCGGTGGTGGTCTTTTAATATTAAATGGTACGAGCAACGGTACCCAGCAGAATTCTTCATTAGTGTCTCCTCTGTCAGTGACGTCGTTCGTCTGTGAAGAACCCCGAGACAGGTATAGGCAGCAGTACAAACCAACTTTTGTTTTAAAAAGGGAAATCCCAGATAGTCAGCCTACAACTTGTGTACAAAATACAGAAATGAAATTAGAAATTGAGCCTAAACAGGAGAAGATAGACGTTGATGTATTTGAAAGAAAAATTAAAGTGGAGCCAAGAACTAAAAACCAGTCAATCGCAAGTGCGCCGGCGACTCCATCGAGATATCCAGATTTAGTAGAAAGATTAGAAAGTAAACCTTCGACAGATAACTGTGATGATACTTTAGTGCTGCTCGGTAATGACAGCAATTTAGGTTCTAGTGGGTTCTTTGATGAAACTCTTGAGTTGTCGCATGAAGATATTCAGAAGACATTATCGGCTAACATGCCTTCTTGTGAACTAGTCAGGAACGGTGTGAGGCATATCGACACGGCTAATGTGATGGTGTCGGGAATAGATACGATGGACTTTATAGAAAGTTGTGAAGTGGTGGCTTCGCCTGCTATGGGAGTGGAAGATAATGTGATGGTTAATCTGGAGGCTTTTGATATACTATCAGATTTTACTGACAATATGGATGGACAGGACAACAGTTACATTTCAGCAAGTTCTGTGGTGAGTCGCAATACATTTGATAAGGTACTGTTATTCATATGCTAATCACAATGAAAAACTCTAAACGATATACAATTTCAGTTTTATAGTTACCACTTTTACGTGTTTAGTCTCTCGCTAAGTGTTTTGCTTATTTGACCCGTCGCATATTATTTTAAATAAAAAACAAGACAATACTTAGAACAAAAAGATGCTAATTTTTGTTATGTGTTAGTTATTTCTTCACATTATATTGTTATAATTTCTTGAGCTTGCTGAATATTATTGCACCTCTATTATAATTTTATAGTTTATACAGTTTTTGTTGCGTTTATTTTTTATCTATTATTATTTCAAGAATAATTGGATAAATTGACAGATTTAATCAACATTATAGCAGTCCATTTTTCTCAATTTCCAGACGTTATTGGACAAGCCTTTTTCTGTGCCGGCCTTGGAAGACGGCAATGTGAAGATGCAGACAGAGAGTAGTAACGAAGGGACTTTGAACATCACAGACTATTCTCCTGAATGGGCATATCCTGAAGGTGGAGCGAAAGTTCTGGTTGCAGGACCCTGGACTGAGACGTCTGACCAGTACACTGTACTGTTTGATAACTTCCCAGTGCCGTCGATATTGGTGCAGAATGGGCTTTTGAGGTGTTACTGTCCAGGTTAGTTAAGATAACAAGAATTGTAGTAGACAGTATGCAGTTAACCACGTGCCAGAATTAACACTTTGACCTTCAGTTGGCCAAGCGTTTTACGTCGTTGCGTTATAGTCTCAACCACAAAATTGTGGAAACTGCAGGCTTAGCATAACCCTTTTTATTTTTACGAAGAATAAACACGACTGCTTCGATATAAAGTTACATTTCGTTTCTCTATTTCTGACATCGCTCCGTAGAAAGCCTTTTTATGTAGACAATTTCATAAGAAAGTTTTCTACCTCATACTGTCAAAATCACACTGACAACTGACAGTTGTCTAAGGTAGTAAAGACAATTCGATTTTTTAATGCTATGCTATATACAGTAGAAAACGATTCGACGGCTTCAAAGTATATATACGGTTATCTACAAAATCATGATTTTACAGGAGAGCGTTTTGAACGCAAAACTGTTATAATTAATAGAAGCACAAAGCTATCTTTCCTATTCATTCATCATTGAATTAAAAGGGTATTACCATGGAAATGGTGTATGCCAATATTACTGTAATATTTTTTGTTCCAAAATACGGTACTTACTTCGACACTTTGAGATAAAAATATGTGGATGTCTTTATATACTTGACACATATATGTAAAATTTGAGAACCAAACAGAACAAAATCCTATGAGAAAACAAAGAATTCTGAGTCAAATTATGTAAAAGACTGAATTTCTGAAAAAGAGCTGGTGACTCTTTCTACTTTGCTGCCGTCGTACTGTCTACTCGGAACGTCATTTTTGTCTACTCTTACGTCGGCAAAATGGTGCCCGTGCTAAGCCTGCTTAAGTGGCGAAATGTACTATAACTCTTTCTACATAACACTATTCTCTTCAAAAAATGATAAGACACCTTTTTGAAAAGCCGCTTAGGCTGATAGTGGACAATTATTTTGTAAACTAATTCCAAAGTAACACTTTGATCGTGAGTTGGCCTAGCGTTGTTCGTCGTTGTAATTACAATAGTATAAGAAGCCAGCTTTTACCAGTTTTGTTACTATAAACGTGCTAGCAAATAACGTACCTCATTCAATGTAATCAACAAGTTACCGACCTTACAATCAATTAATCAAAAATACTCGAATCGGTGTGGCTCGAAAATAAATGTCGAAGTTCTGTTACACTACAAAATTATAAAAGTTGAACTTTCTTTTTATGAAATTTTCATCCTATTTCAGCTCACGAGGCAGGTCTAGCAGCATTGCAAGTGGCTCGAGGTGGTCGTGTGGTATCAGATACAGTGGTATTTGAGTACAAACCCGGCCCTGCGCCCGCGCCGTCGTCACCTGCGTCCGCACCTTTGCCATCGCTGGATTTGAGGAGGTTTTCGCTACTGCAGCGCTTGCAGCGGTTACAAGGTCGCTTGCAAATGAAGATTGAACCTGCTGATGAAAATAGTCAGGTAAGAATATTTTCTGAATTTAAGTACCTGCACTTATTTCTAGTGCTTTCATATGGAGCCATGGTGTGGAGAGAAATCAGTGTCAAAGCTATCATTGTTTTGCGATATGTGATGGTACTGTTCCTTCTATTTAAACTCCATCTTTTTTTTTACAACCTAAACCACGTTTACAACATCTCCATACGAATTCTGATGTTAATTGATATTCTTTAAGTCACGGATATTTTACATACCTTTGATATTATTTATGTTACAAATAAACACAATTTAAAGCTTCACTCAGTCAATATAGCTGTTATGCCTTTAAAGTTACTAAAATGTTTCAACTTTATGTTTACAGATCGAGGATGTGCAACTCTATTCCAACCCAAAATTTGAAGAGCGTCTTGTTGCCTTCTGCCGGACCCTTAGCGACCGATCTGCTGGCAAATCTGAGGGTTTCTCCCCTGAACCCAATGAAGACGACTCCACTATCCTACATTTGGCTGCTGCACTGGGGTACACGAAATTGACCATTGTGTTGTTGAGATGGAGGCAAGATGACACTAGTTTGGCGTTAGATAAAGAAGTCAATTTGGGTGCGAGGGATGGCGATAACTGTACACCTTTGGTAAGTTCACGTTGGCCTTATTTTAGTAATGTTTCAATTTGCCACTTTTTGAATAATAAAGTTAAACTATGTGGGTGAATAATGAGCAGTTCCGGGAAGAACTCCCAGTTCCGTATTACAGCAGAAATCTCAAGCACTGATCGCTGTCTAAAACTAGTTTTAAGTCTCGTTTAAATTTTAGAATGATCCTCAAGCATATATTCACTCATTTTGCCGAGTTTGGCTTTATTTTATATCATTATTCAGTTCGTGAATCGAACCCAGGCATTGATTGATTAAGTAGATCTTATAAGACACGTCAATATTTTAAAAACTTAATGGTATTACCATGGCATTTCCTAGCTGACTGTTCCCTGAGAACAAACGTCGAATCAAACTCAGAGGTCATGGTCTCTTTTAAAGTACAAACATTATATTATTAGAAGTGAGTCTAATAATGTAGGGCCCCGTCTAAAAAGCCTTTTGAAAAAAAGGTCATTGCAGCTTTGAGCTGACCTGTCCCAAGACGGCATGATTATATCTATAGTTAAAACAAATTACCAAACGTTCGATCTTACTAACGTAACAAACTTGACTAATTTTAATTGCATTTTTAATAATGCCTTTAGCATAATATATTACCAATAGATACAAAGCTACATAAACGGAACTAAAGCCGCCATTTTTGTAAAAAAAACCCCAAATGTGCGAAACATTTGTGTTTTTCAACGCTCCCTTTCCATGTTATTCGGACGCCAAAAGCACTCTACAAAGGTCTTTTATTTAGTAAATTTAATCTTGCTGGTCTGTTTTTTTTTATTTTGTTTACAAAATGAATTGAAGCAGTTCAACTTTAATAAATGTGGGTTTGTACAATTCGGGACTGACAAAATAACGCTGATTTTCTAAATAACTTGGTTTCATATGGTGCAATAATAATATTTCTAATCCTGTTCAGATCAGAACAAGGTAGGTAAATGAAATAAATCGTAAACAAACACAGGCTGAAGCATAGACAATACACATTTATGCTTGCGGCACACTTTGAGTCTTGCGTATCTAATAGTACCCGTTGGTCGCGCTTCAGCTAAGTTCAGATTGATTACGACAGTTCTGGAATAAGAACGATGCTCAAGTACTAATTCTATGCAACGATCGATTGATTGTAGATCAAACTAGACATGAAGAATGTTCTATAATACGGACCTTAGTTGTATTATTTTACCCCAACCAAAACAATTTTGAAAAAAAAAAAAATGGCTAAATGTAAGTGGACTGCCTATTTCTACCTTTCCAAGGAATAAAGGCGTGCAGTTTAATAATAAATTATAGTTTAAAAAAACTAAAAACACGCTTCCATTGAAAACCAAACTAAAAAGTACAAAATAATAGAAAAAAAGCGTGGGGTGTTTTTTAAGGTATTTTTTTATTGATATCAGGCACCCCACGCTTTTTTTCTATTATTTTGTACTTTTTAGTTTGGTTTTCAATGGAAGCGTGTTTTTAGTTTTTTTAAACTATAATTTATTTTCTATTTTTTAGGGTGTTTCGAATTTTGAGACGTATGTCAGCGTAGTTTGTGACAGTTTTTCTGCTGTCCTGGTAACCCTGGCAAGGATAATGGCACAAATTTATGAAATGATTGCATTGTCATCGGTCCTTGACAGGTGTGCAAAGTTTGAATGAACTATAATTTTGAGACGTATGTCAGCGTAGTTTGTGACAGTTTTTCTGCTGTCCTGGTAACCCTGGCAAGGATAATGGCACAAATTAGCTAGTTTTTTACCGCTCGAACGTGTCACAGCCGTACGTCAACTAACTAACTAGCGCCCTCTAGTGGACAACATACAAAAGACGCTCAGGCAAGTGAAGCCTGTCCTGGTAATCCTGGCAAGGATAATGGCACAAATTTATGAAATTATTGCATTGTCATCGGTCCTTGACAGGTGTGCAAAGTTTGAATGAAATCTGGTCGTTTAAAGTGGGTCAAAATCGCGCTATAAGGAGTCGGTTACAAACAAACATACAAACATACTAACATACAAACATACTAACATACAAGTGAAGCTAATATAAAGCGTGTAAAAATGGATAAGCCCTTGTGCACATAAGCCCAAGGTGGTCTATAATTCATTAATTCCTTCCTGCTTTAAAAGTTCATATTGTCAAAATACAAAGTGATAGAATTATAAGTGATTTTAACTAACACAGTTACCTTTTCTTCATTTCCAGATGGTAGCTAGTGCAGCGGGTCACATAGAAACCGCGGTGGTGCTGGCGCGCTGGAGCGCCGGCACGCGCACCGAGGCGGACGCGCGCGGAGCCGCGGCCGCCGCCCGGCGCGCCGGACACATGCACCTGGCTGCGCTGCTGGATAGGATACACCCGCCTGCTAAGGACGGAGTCTTTCTGAGGCCACATTGGTGAGAATTTTTATTTTGGGTAGGAATGTTGCGTATTTATTGTAGAAATTTAAAGTTATTACAATAAACTTCAGCTAAGAGTAAATTTGTTCCAAGCCGCATTCCGTGTGGTGCCGCACGTAAAGAATAGCACCATCTCATTTCTTCCCGTGGGTGTCCTAAGAGGCGACTAAGGGGCTTATTAGAAAAAGGGCAGCAGCGTTCCATGTGCATGTTACTACCATAATGCGATCGCTAACCCGCCTGCCAAGCGCGGTGATTATGGAAATCCACACCAAATTAGGGGAGGTCAATGTCCAGGAGTGTAGTGTTTTTGCTGAAGCGATGATGATGATGAGGAGTAAATTTGATGTCATGTTTATATTAACCCTTTGATCGAACAGAAATAATTACGCAGTACGTGCAAAATACATAGCCATTTACGAATAATATTTTCTCGATAAGAAGTGGACTAGACATGCAGCCATGGAAACTTTTCCACTTTAATTTAATCGCTAATTCCATTTTGGTCGCTGAATTCATTCTGCCTGTGCACTTCAAATGTCCAAAAATATCATGTTAAAATTAAAGCAATATTTCTCTGTCTTTCCAGCTTGTCCCAAAAGAGTCGCGCTGGCAGCTTGGAAAGCAACCTGGTGAAGAGGCCATCAATAGACTCTGGAATCAACATGGCAGACTCTTTTAGATCCAGCTCAGCTATAGACAAGTCGGAGAGCTCATCTTCTGCTAGGTAACGATTCACTCCCATTTATCATGAATGCAGTTTTTTTATGTTTGCATGACTGTGACTTTAGTTCATAATATTCTTCAATCATTGTTGGAAACCGCGACAGTCCTATACAAACAAAATGATATTGTAATAATGATAATTGCTTTTCTAATAAAATTATCAGTCTAATCTGAAGGATTAACAGAGTTTTGTCAATTTTAATTCGCCAAAAATCCTGACATTTTCAGATGGGAACGAAGCATGTCGCTACCTTTAGATTCTGATAACTCTGAGGACAGTCTTGGCGATACGAAGATCGGCAGACGTATGGACCTGGCCCTCTGTAAGTCTTTGAACCACTTCGCCTCATTCATAGTCGATTCGTTTTTCATTTGCTGGTTATTTTATATCGGCACGGCAGCTGATGACATTCCAATGTCCTGACCTTGGTTTTGGGTTTCGGTCTATGTTTCCTTTAAATGGTGATGGTTTGTTCGGCGATATAACTGGTCAAACGTGTGAGTTCTACACTGCGAGATTGTGACAGTTATCAACCTTTTGAAGATTTTTTTGCCGTTGATTTAAACAAGTAATGATTTATGAAGTTCTTGTTTATTTACTATATTCAATTGCAAGTTTTATGATCACAGAGTTATGAACTGGATGACGTAAATATAATTTTAGCAAAAGTTTTAATCACAGCATCTGGTTCACTGAAATCAAGAAACCAATTAGCGAACAAAGTAGATTCAGACATTTAGTCCGTAGCTTCCCCTTCCTTCTTTTCAGATAACGACAAAAGCATAAGTTTAGAGACCACGTCCATTTCCAAAACATTTGATTTCGTTCATAAAAGTGATTTGAACGTGAAGACGTCAGTAGGCTCACGTCGTTTGACCGGTAAGGCTCCGTAGCGGCTTAGCGGATTGTTGAGCGCGGTGGTTCCGCAGGCGAGACGGCGCCGCGCTGCGCGAGCAGCCCGCTCATAGCCGTGGAGGCGCGCGGGACCGACGACGCGCCGCCCGCCGCGCGCACCCTGCCAGGTCAGTCTGTCGGCGCAGAGAAACGGTATAGACATACGTACCCAACACTCAAATGACTAATCATGAGAATTCGATAAACCTGAATCTCATTTGATATGGAAAAGTCACAAAATTTCAAAAATTCGGCGATTTACTTAAATCGTCAAAAAAGGAAGAGATTCACTTGTTATAATTTCTGTTTTTCATATTCCAAATTTTACAAAATCACGATATGATCTACTGAATTGGCTCAATTAACATTTCTTCAAATATTTACTTCAAATATTTTTATCTATCTTCCAATTGGCAATTTTTTACTATCCGTAAACGTTCTATACCATTTCGAGTCGCAGCATCGATAACTCCGCTCGTCCTATCTGTCGATGTTGTGTATGTAGTAGTTGCATTGCCTCCCTCTTCTTCTAACAAAAGTTGTCTATATATCTTTGTCTCCCTCTTTGTCGCCAGTCTGTAGCCCTTGTTCACTGTATGTCGGTAGACCACTTGTAGTTTCTTCTGTACTTTGTGTTCCAATATGAGCGGAGTTTTCCCTTGAGTGTTTGTTGTCTGTAGTATCCTTTAACTAAACCGAATTTTATTATTAGTAGCACTAAAATAATAATATATATTTAACTAATTAGTGCACGTAATAAAGGAAAAATCTCCTTTATTGAATTAATAAAAAACTCGTATTGCTTCAGAAATGAAGTTCGGTTTGGTTTACTCGATGTTGTCCCTCGATGTCGCTTTCAGTGGTTCGAATTGGTTTATCCACTATCACTGTATCACAACCAAATTGATTGGCTTCTACTTCCAATTTCAGTACACAAGACTACGTTGTTCAGTCAGTACACTTGTTTTCAAAAAAACGTGACAATTTCAACACTGCATGAACGCTTAATGCTTGCATGAGTATTTAGACGCTTTTTATGTGTAGATGATTTACTGTTGCCATTGTTGAAGGTAAGTTCTTTGGCCACAGTTTTATCGTGCACTATGTTCTCATCACACTTTTTATTGGTTATTCCTTGTATAATTCTTCATTTTAGAGAGCCCACAACCATATTTAAAAGTTATGTTCCCAATATTGAAACGTCCGGTTCACACTTTTTTATTTTAACTAGATTCAGGTTCGGAATATTATCAAATATCTGTTTAACATCATTTTACTTGTATGAGTAATTACATATTTTTCTTTAATACATTGTAATGTGTTTATATCAATGTGAAGAATTATAGCATGGGCAAGAGATCAAGTTATCTTGTTTCATCCACTTTCCCGTTGGTTAATGTGGATGACTTAATCATCCTGAGAGTGCAATATATGTGTTCAATAAGTATTAATTTATAATCTAATTATAATCTGTTATTACGAACACCTTTTCAGTTTAAACCAGCTAATATCATATTTTATTTTTATTAGTACTTGTGCCATTTATTTTATTTTTAAATCGTGTCACCGTGAACTTTTCTAATATTACTGTCAAAACGCTCTAACAAAATTATTCTAACGATCTTTATACGATTAATTAGCACGTGCTTAGCCTAAGCGATATGCCTGTCAGTGCACAACTGTTAAGTTAAATAGATGCGGCATTATATCTAGGCCAGCACGTGCTAATCGATTATAAATCGCTGCCCTACATTTATCCAGAAAGACGTCTTTACCGCGTTCTAAATGAAACGTTTTGAAAGTAATACTACATTCAGCCATAATCCTGTTTTATGTGAGCTATTAATTGTGTGTGTAGATTTATGAAAAACTTCTATCAGCTATTTAGTATGATTACTACGACTGTGTTTTAATAAAATTTCAAAAGTACAGTTACATGAATCAGTGCAAATCATGACGCCAACACGTAAATAGTACTCAAAGTAAAATGTGCCTTGGTAAACCAGAAAATTCAATCCTAATAAAGAACAGGACTTGAAATACTATACTTATTACTTGTTTCTTAAATTTTGATTTATTTAGCTTGATAAAAACAATCCAGACACCTCAGTCGCATTTGATGTTTTAGCTTTGCCTTAGGTAAATCATGATCTGTCCTCGATTGTTCGACAGTGAAAAAAGCGTTTAAATAAGAAACACTTTTAAGGTTTAACTTCATAAAATCTTTTCAGGGGAGCAGGATGACCGGGTATTTACGCTGGCGGAGCAAATCATTGCCGCAATGCCAGAAAGAATAAAGGTATACAAATGTATTAAATATTAAATAAATAAAATAGATAATATTAAATAGATTCGCACGAGCGAAGTAAAGACGAGGCAAATTTAGCGATACCTAGATAAATCGAAGTACTTATTTGTATGTCATAAAAACAACCAAGTCATAGAGGTCAACCGTTTTGTTTGTAAAACGAAGTCTTATTAAGATAGTACAAGAAAATCTTAAATTGTTCTGTGTATTTAATTACCAAACGATTGATGAAAGGTATAGTGATTGCAGTAGCAGGATTTAGGCATTTTATTCCTACGTCGCACTTCGTCCTATACTTTAATGATATTTTCCTTGTTTGTAGAACGAAAGCTCGTCTCTTCTGTCGGGCTGTGGTCTTGACAGCGGCAGTGGAGGAGGCGGCGACACGCTGATGGTGCCCCTCCTAGATGACACCAGCACTTTTAACAATGACTTCAATTTCGAGTTTAGTGACAATACACAATACAGGTTAGCGTTCAATCAATTAAGGACCATATTAATAAGTGTAAAGCTACAATTTGCTCCATTATAAAAAAACAGATGGTGCTATATATCTTGTTTAGCTCCACCTTTTTTATGCACTGGATCAATGATAGCTCTTAATGTCATAATACAGTGCCTTGATGTTGTGTTGTGCATCTCAATTTTTCCATTATCCATTATTTAACCTTGTGTCAATCCTACAATCCTTTTATTTCTTTTGGTTGTTTCTTATTTCTCTCTCTGGATGACGTCTGCAGCAACATTAGCTTCGAGTTCGGCTACAACTACTATAGGTTGGGGTTCACTCTATTTAAAGCACAAAGATTTTATTTCCTTAAATTTAGATATTTTTATATTATATTATATTTTTTAGCCTTTGTGAGACAACATTACCAGTTTTACTAATATTGAGATTTTGCTTCCATATACGATTTTGCCCAGCTACAATTCAACTAGTGGCTACATGTTGAGTTCATGTCTAAAAGCTCCGTTCGAGTTCAACTAAACCCGAAATAAATGCTTGACTAAACCAGTCTACATTAATAGAAATTTACTAGCTTCTTATTTTATTATCACACGTATCTTTATGTTGTTAGCTTACTTGAAATTATAATTAAATAAGTTCTTCATCATCATCAGCCTATAGCAGCACGCCATTTATCTCCATCCTCGGCTGCTCTCATCCAGCTGCTACTAAAAGATCTTTCATGTATCTAATGATTCTATATACAATTCTTTGTTACCCAGGTATTGTGGCGGTTCCACTCCGTGTTCATCAGGCTCAGTATCGCCTGGCTCAGCAGCGTTATCCCCACCGCCACCATCACCAAGGTCTACATTGTCACACCCACCGTTATGTACTACGCCCTCAGCCACGCTGCAGGAGTTTCTCAATGCTACTACGCATTTCTCTAATCTTACGCTGAATGGTGAGTCTGTAATAGGAAGTAAGAATGATTTTGTAACTAAGTCACATGAGTTTTTTTTTATTATTTATTGTTGCAAGTAGCTTAGTACAAACTTTTTGAGCTCATGATCACGCAGACGTAATATAATGATTGCGGGATTTTTCATGCACTGGATCCTCCCTACACGCACTACTTATCGCCGAGAGTTGAAAACTATGGAATGGAATTTTGTGTTTCTTCGACGTGCTGAGACTCACTGCATTCTATTGGATTCTCAATGCTTAGTTCAACGGCATGACTATCAAGTCATTATCAAATCCAGGGTGAAATAAAATTTCTACGCAATTTTATCGAGCCCTTGTGAACGTTGACTTACAAGTTATGAGTGCACCTGTCCTGTCATTACATGCATTTATCTATAATCATACAGCTCATCATCAACTCAGACCTTAAGGTGCTCTGGATAAAACGAATCAAGACAGAATATTTTTAAAAGTTAAACGCTGAATTGATTTAGTTTGTCTATTGGGAATGAGAACGACTTCATAAGTTAAGATTAAATGTTTTCAGAACTTCAAGCATCACAGCTCGAAACGTATTTCAAAATATTTGAATATAACCTAATATTCAAATATTTTCCAGTCATAAATTGGTCAGAAGTCATTCATATTCTTACGATATCCATTACAGAGAGCTGATCTAATAATATGTCAACTTATTTACTTGTATTTTCCAATTGAAAAATTATTTGCGCGTCGTAATTTTATTTATTTTAAAAAATATATGGTAATGATCTAATTATTAGGTGGGCTGAAAATTTTGATATGGAGAGCGTCTTCCAACGTTACTAAATTCTACGCATATAATCATCATCATCATTTGCATTGCCTTTCGTTTTCAGTTGGGCTTTGTTTCCACTCAAATTGGATGCAGCTGATTTCTTGTATTTTGCCCAGAGTAACTGCTACTATCTTACCGCACTCAGAATAAATATGTCAGAAAAGTACCTAAGTTCTAAAATTAAAACCCGACTACTGATAAGCCACGCTGAACTGAAAGCCGTGGGTGGTCGTATACTGCCTACCTTATCATAATCTTTAAAGCGAAATGGCAAACTACGGCTATCATGTGAATATTTTCTTGTTTTATACTTTTTAGAGCGTAATTTTTCATTAGTCGGGTTTTAGTTTTTGAACTTACTTTTGATTTACACAGTTTTGGGGTTAGCTGTTAATATATAATAAATAAGTATAAAATGTGCGTATTAAGTCTTTTCATTTGATACCCAATACACCATCATTGTTTTTAGTTAATGACTTTATGTCCTCTAGAGGGCGCTTTATTTAATTTAATATGATGTCACATAACCTATAAATCCCTTCCAACGCTAGCTTACGGTATACGGCAGTTGAAATATGGAGAAAAATTTTCTTGGCAGTGGAAGACCCAGCGGACAATTAAGACGCTACCAACGACATACATTTGTCAAATTATGATAAGTAGTTTCGGCGTTCCCTTAACGCAAGTGAATATACGTACAGGTCAAAATCTTAACCTTATTGCTTCACCATAGTCGAGTGAAAAGTTTGTAACCCCAATGTTTTCCTAGACCGCGAACAACGGGAGCTATACTCCGCAGCGATCACAATCCAGAAGGCATACCGCCAGTACCGCGGCAGGCAGCTGCAGCGACGAGCCGCGGCCGCTGCCATCACCATACAGAACTGCTATAGGAGATACAAGGAGGTATGTAATTATAAGAGCTCTTTCACACGAGCGGCATGTTGCCAAAGGTAGGTAACTGCAGCCGTCGACACGCGATGATGATGCTGATCTTTGAAGTTGGCATGTCGCCGGCTGCCGTCGAGACGCGTCGGTGGCTGCCGCCAAGACGTATCGACGATAACCAACTGTTGGCAACATGCCACTCGTGTGTAAGAACTCTAAGATGTAGGTAGTTATTGGGACAAAAATGATGACCAGTTGACTTCAATCCAAAACACAGAAATCAAAGTGTCTAGGGATCAAAACCAAGGGTTATTTATTACACTGCTCTATTGCAATTAGATAAAATATGTCAATCATTTGGATTGATAAAATCAAATGTTTTCGTGTGTATAGATCGAGCGAGAACTATGATTTTGGATAATAAATACTTTTCGCAATTTTCACTTATGTAGAATTTTTCATCGTAGGTAATCTTGGCATTAAATTTTAGTCTACAGTCTACAAGGCCTATAACTTACACAATCGCAGGAATTCGGCATAATCAATGTGAATTCATCCGAATCACGTTGGAGAATGTCCACCCAGATAGCCAGAGCACATTGCCGAGATCCAGCTTTCAACTTTCGACTCTGGTCATATTTCCTCGGCTCTAATGTCTTCTCGCAATAATAAGGTTCTTTCAAACTGATTCCACTCAGAAGTATATCAGAAAGTTTACTGATCTGGCCTCGAACCCGTAGCAGAATTATATAGAAATACGACTTCACCGAAATCCAAAAACGTCTTTTTCAAATGACAAAATTAACTAAAAAGTGTCCATAGTGGTTACAAAAATTTTGTTAAAAATCCAAATTTGAATACCTGGCTTAATGACTGGCTATAAACTTTCTTGATCTGTATATACTTTTGATAGATATATATTCAATAGAACATCAATCGGTCGTCAATGGCCATTATTCTGTTCATTTATATCCGTTGTTGCTATGGCCGGATAGTGTGTCATCACATCACACACAATATAACCTTTGGTTATTTCCACGGCTAGGTATATTTTCAATGTTTTTAAATCTCACACAAAGCTCTATAAAATTTTTCTGACTTTACGTTTCGTATGTGCAGTTTGCGTACTTGAAGCAAACTCATGCGGCCGCAACGATAATACAGCGCGGCTACCGTGCTATGCGTGCGCGCAGGATGGCTACCACACCTATAAAGTAAGTACAGTGCAGCTATTAATTGTACAATTTATGTAATTAGATTATTATTAGATTGACAGGTCTAACTTTGTAATGACAAAAAAAAAAACACTAAATGTTTTAAAATATTTTTTGTTCAAACTACCGCATATAAGTTCTTTTAACCAAAAGTAACATATTGAAAAATTTTGTGTCTATTTTGTCGTCGAATCGGTCCATAGGTTTTGGAGATTATCCGCTACTTTTTGTGTCGGTTGGACGTTACCGTGGGATAATTCTCGTCATCGAAGCGGGAGCCTCAGGCAGTAGCATGAACTAAATAAGTACAGGTTAAATGAAGATGAGACTGCAGCCAAAAATATCGTGTACATAGTCGAATTAGTCAATGGGATTAGAAATAATATGAATATGAGTAGGTACCTCCCAAAACCTATGACTGGAATCCATGGAATGATGCCGCAATAGTTGAAATCAGCGGCCATATTGACTGACGTTTATGCTATCATCTTTAATAATATAGTTAAACAAGATCTAACACTATATACGTTTTAACAGGAGGACATACTCTCAGAGACGTCAGAATCAAGCAGCGAGGAAGATTCAACAGTTCATGAGGCAGTCTAAGATTAAGTAAGTGGTAGATTTCATTTTTAGGATGTTATGGCCTACTAGTCCCACAAATCACTAAACGCATTTAGCACTAAACATAGGTATTTAAAACATCGTTCTGTTTCTCATTCAAATGAGCCCTGTCACTGTTTCTACTATTGGAAGAAAGACCTCCTCTCTGTGAGAGTAGGTACGCCATTTTTCGCTCGTGCTCACCAGCGTGCGGGATGGTATAAATATCCTCGAATTTTGTGATTGCAGTTTTCTTTCGCGGCTTTGACAGCAGTATTTAAATCTAAAATAAACATTAGTAATCACTTTAATGAAACAAAAATAAATAAAATCCAATACCCAAATTTTTTTTTTTATAAACTGTGTAAGTACCCAAAATGTATTATATATAAAAAGAGTAATAAACTAAAAATAAAATGGTCTTGTAATAATAAACCTACCAACTTACTGTTATCAGACTATGCCATCAATACCACATCCAGTAAAAATCAAACTCATACATCCATGTTGTAATTTGGTTAAGTTACGATCGAATTGTTTTCTGCTTACTCACATATTTTTTTTTCTGCAATTTTGTTTTGTTGCTATTTTGTTTTGTTATTTTTTAAACGTACATCTGTGCGCTCTAATATAAATATTAGTATTAAATATTGTTTCTTAGTAAGTGAATTTGTACTGCAATTCTTTATCTATACATCTATACAAATAAATAAAATTGGAGTGTCTGTTTTTAATATTAAAATAACTACTTCTCACTAAGTGTATATGGATGTATACACGGTACCTATACCAAAACAACATTGTTTTAAATTTTTGTCTGTCTGTCTGTCTGTCTGTTCGTTCCGGCTAATCTCTGAAATGGCTGGACCGATTTTGACGGAACGTTCACTGGCAGATAGCTGATGTAACAAGGAGTAACTTAGGCTACTTTTATTTTAGAAAAAATAAAGAATAGTTTAAAAAAACTAAAAACACGCTGAGTTTTGAGACGTATGTCAGCGTAGTTTTCAAAGACAGTTTTTATGAAAAAAAAACTTTATGTTAAATACCACGCGGACGAAGTCGCGGGTAACAGCTATTACCCATAATATAACCTGAATTAACACATGTTACCGCGGTATTACGTCCTCCTGCGTTAATTTCCGACATCCACGCGGGCGAAGCCGCGGGCAAAAGCTAGTGAGAAATAAAGTTGTTCTAAACCGGAGTATTGATGAAACTATAAACAAAATAAATCGTCTGCCTGGGTTCGGGTCGAACCTGTAAGTCAAGGCCCTTACTACTGGGTCAGTACTGCTTTTTTGTCAGTCGTCTTTAAACGATTGACAGCAACAGAAAGATGTTTTAATTCATCTAGTGCTAAATGTATTTAATTTATTTATAGTGTGAGAGGTCCTATAGGACTGGAATCTCTCGTCATAACACTTAGTTTAATATGTAAGGGTGTAAAAAGACACATAACATAGCCGAGCGTCAACTGTAGTCTCGGTCAGCATATTTTTTTTTGTATTAGACCATACTTGGGAAACTTCTGGTTACGGAGATATTAAAGTTTAAAATTTCAACATTTATGGACATTTTGTTACGAATAAGGGGTTTTAATGAGAAACACAAATTTAAATGCCCCTTGGACCATTACATGCACCCATAAGCACAATGTTTTGCGTGCGTAATATTGCGCAATACCGCAAGTAGCAAATTTAGACACCAAACATAAAAGTTGTTTCCCAGAAATTATTTTTTTGCATATTATGTACACAATGCGTAGTATGACGCAGACAGCTATGTGATGTGTCATTTTACATCCTGTATGTTACTGATGATACCAATATGTTTTTGTGAAGAATTTTTGACGTGTAGTTTCCTGATTTTTTATAGGTGGTTTTGAAGCGTCGTCGTTAGGATGCAGGGTAGCAAGTATCAACGCACCACCATTCATAGTAATAGTTTTGCGCGTCGAAGTCCCTGCCTGTATTTTGGTCTCTATCGTCGTTACATTTTAATTTGGTTACATTCAAGATGCGTATTTTCTTTTCTGATGACGATTTGTTTTCCTTTGAAAAGACTTGCCTTTGGGAATATTCTGGAGTGGACGTTCTTAAATCGATGCGTATATTTTTTAACTGACGAAAAAACGGAGGAGGGTCTCCAGATATATTATACGCGTCGAGCGTATAATATATTTTTTTACAGTAAAGTGTTCGTTTTTTTTTAATCGAACAATGTTTCCTAAAAGCTTTAGTAAATAACAGATATTAACACCATTATTTCAGTCAAAAGACGTCCCATGCTGGATATAAGCCTCCCCTAAGTATCGTCTAATGATAGTTATACAAAGTATAGAAAAGAAAAGTTCTCAGAAAAGTTTTCTTTATTTTTGATGGCGCTTAAAGGAGAGGTTTCTGATTCTATTTTCTTGGAAAACTTAATAAGAGACCGTTCCTCTTATGTATAGTGAAAGAATGCTTTTACTCAAGTTTATTGAACATTTCTGAAAGGTGTCGAGCCGTTTTCATTTATACAAACTCTGTATAAATCCATTGTCATCCAATTTAACGCGAATGTTAATTAATTAAAGCCCACTTTAGTTGTTTGAAGTCAAAAGATTGAATTCGTTTGATAGATTTTAACAATATATCTGACAAGTGGCACTGGGACTAAACCTGGACTTTTCTATCAGAATGTGTGTTATTTTTTAAATTAATCGCGTTTGTAAATTAAACATAACAATAACAACAATAACAATTCAATAAATCGAGAATATGTAAATGAGTGTTTTTTCAAGCAAACGATTCTGCATTTTTTTAAATTCTATTCTACCATTTTCATTATAATTATAATAAAAGTAAAACGACCCAAAAGAAAATGCAAAACACAAACGAAATAACAAAACTCAAGTCTTCAATGTCAGACCTTTTCATAAACTCAATAAAAAGGCGCGTCAAGCCACTTCACAATGTGTGCCGCATAATAAATATTATTTACAAAAAAATATATTCTTTCCGTATCCAGTGGAAACCCTGAATTGTTTACCCGGAACTAATATACTGAATCTATTATGCCACAACGGAAGGGCTAAAGCTCTTTGAATGGGGAGGAATAAAAATATGAGATATTATTGTTGGAAGGAACGTCTCCCAATCTTATTTAGGAACGCGTGTTTTTTTAACTTATCGTGTCTGGTTTTATCTGGATTCATCTAGTTTATTTTGGTTGAATGAGATACTGTCTGTGGTGATTTTACGTGTGTTGTCGAAAAGGTAACAAATAATTTTGAAAATGGATTCATAAAACGTGTCCAAAAAAATATTTAAATTGCGTTTCTGCTAGGCATTAGTCGGTAAAAACCTCCGATTATATATACTTATATATGTCACTGTATAATTGTGAACACCGTTAGTTAATAATCTATCGCGCGAGATCTTGACCATAAAAACCATTTAAGTTCTTAAAAGCATGGCCTTAGGACGCACCGTATTCGATAAATCGTTCAAGACATTTATAAATCGAAGGCAAACAATACTACCTGAAACCAACACAAACTACATCATTTGGAACAATTGTAACAATTGTGTTACGAGGCAAATACATTCTTATACAATCTAGTTACTTATATGAGAAAATATTAAAATCTGTGATTTACAAAAGCCCACATTCTATTCCTATCTCTATTATCGTTTAATAGACACTTTGGAAATGTACATCATCACTACAAAAAACGCAAGGAAGGCTTCATCAGATTTTTAATGCCTTATGAACGCAAGCTAGTTGGAATGCACATTGTTGGAAAACAGATTTCCAGGACATATATTGATTTGTACACCTTACTTACCCTATTAGCTTAACTTATTGTATTTAACAAAAGGGTAACAAAATGTAGATAGTCCTGAAATTTATTTATTAGAACAAACCAAATTATTTAGTTGTTCGTTACCCTAACGTATTCAGCAAAACAGAAACATTAGTATTCTTTATAAATAACCTTAATTATATCAAGTTGATTGCTAACCTCGTTTCCTTGCGTCCTTATTCAGCAAAATTAGCGGAAGTTGGATATATAAAAGGCAAGCTTCTCCTAATTTACAACCTTTGGCTGCGTCCGTTGTTCTATTATTAGAACATAGTGCTCCCTTTTGGTGGTCTTCCCCTAAAATCGTAAGTTAATTGCGTCCGTCTTGTTATTTTAGAGGTCTTCTGGGATTAAGGGGATTCAGAGTCGATTCAAGTCTTCAAAACTGGTGTTTTATGTATCATTTTATGTTAGGGATTTAATTGCGTCTTTTGGCTAACGATACGAGCAATAAAGCTTGTTATGTCATTGTGTTCGTTTTATGTTGGTAACTTGTGTATTTTATCTTGAAGAGGAATCAGGCCATGTTGAATTTCTTTGTGAATCTCAATTTTACGTGAGTGCGAAGTAAAAAGCACATTATTGGGAAAAATCAAGAAGTATTATCGGAGCAGTCACATACACTCCTGTACAGCACATGATTCTAGACTAGAAATTATTTGTTGACTATCAAAAAATTGGTTGTTTAATAAAAATAAAAGTCCAATAAAAACGCAGTCAAAATGTATAGAACATTTAATTTATTTTTAGGGTTCCGCACCTCAAAAGGAAAAGCGGAACCCTTATAGGGTCACTTTGTTGTCCGTCCGTCCGTCCGTCCGTCCATCCGTCCGTCCGTCTGTCAAGACCCTTTTTCTCAGGAACACGTAAGTGTATCAAGCTGAAATTTATATCAAATACTCAAATCTACTGTCCCTTAGAGCTGTGAAAAAATCAAACTTCTAAGCTAACGCAATCAAAAGATATAGCCGTTTATGCCGCAAATTTCCGCAAATTTTCGAAACTCGCAAGGGAATCAAAACCTAAAGGGTACTTCCAGTCGATCTAGAAATTTGAAATTTGGTACGCAGCAACGTCTTATAGCACAGATAAAGGAAAAATTGCGAAAACCGTAAATTTTTAGTTACATCATATAATAAAAATATTTTAAAAAATTTTAAACTTTATACCTACAGGTTTGTACGGAACCCTCGGTGCGCGAGTCCGACTCGCACTTGGCCGGTTTTTTTAATAACTGACGGCTAAGTTCAGCGCAGGTACAAAATGTACTGAATTAATGGTAACCAATTGTGCGTTGATTTCCTAGCCACCCACTATAATATTCATTTTCATCTTCCTGACTATGAAATATTTATTCAGTATGTGCTTCTTTGACATACCGGGGATATGTGTTTTTTATATGTATACATATCTTGTGTTTGGTAAAACCCAGAAAAAGAGATGTCTCTTCGTCAGAAAGTGTTCAAAACTTCAAGTAATCAAAATGATAAAATAGCTGCTGATATCTCTGTCAGATAAATCTACGTCACAACATCGCTACATAATGTAATCAGTTCAAAACGAATGTTTAAAAGGAAAATAATATTAACTTTCATACAAAATATTGAAGACTTACTTTATAATTTTTGATACCCAAATATATCTGTTTTAATGAACGGCAGATAACGTTTCGAAAGAACAACTTTGAAGCTTCAAACTTCCTCAAGGTTTAAATAAGAAAGTTAAAGATTACACAGAGTTGGTTTTGGTGGAATTTTGTGGAATTATATTTATGTTATTGATGAAGGCATTTATTACCGACGATGTCAGAAATTTATAACAATAGGAAATAAAATGTATAAGTGTTACTAATTTTGTTATATTATCGGAGAAGCTGGAATACAATGCTGTAATATAACTACGAATAACACGGAATTGGTCATAACAGAAAAGGTCCCGAATCATTCATTAGATTACAATATATTTTTTCTTTCCCTTCCTTTCATACAAAACAAACAAAACGAAAATTCATCAAATATTCCCAACAATTAAGGCCTTTATTCATTGCTTCCATCGCAGTCCATGCTAAATTAATTTCGGCTACTGGGTCGTTCCCGATCCCTCCCAAGTAATCTAAGCCAGAATCAGTTCGTACTTTATGAATGAAACATTTTAGCTTTTCTCGAAACTTCTGTATCTGTGGCGGATAGATAAATCAACTGTACCCAAGTTTGTTTCTTGCCTTCGATAAGAGAATCTTTAGAGCATGATTTTGTTAAACTTTCAGACTTGTTGTTTTATTAAATTAAACGAGGGTTTTTGTTCAAGCTTGTTTATTCGAGTTTCGTGAATATTTAGAGCTTAACCTGTGTAAGTGGAAACGTATTTTTAGAATCTGGTAGACTATTTAATGTTATTATGGTTTTGTCTGATATCTTGAGGGTAGAGCTATCGTCTTGATATTTTGGTTTGTGACGATCGGCAGGATTTGCAAATAAGCATGGTGACTATTTTGTCTTCGATACAATAATTTTATATATTTCCTTGTCAACAACCGAGTTTTATTAAAATTTCCACAACTATTTTCACGCTGCATAGCACATGGGAGGAGTTTACTACCAACGTAAGTTTTCGTAGTGAAAATATGTAATGTCAACATTTTATTCTGTCTTTGTATGTATATGTTTGTATTCTAATATATAATTTGTTTTGATGGGTGTTTAAATCTAAAGTAGTTCTATAAGTTTTGTAATATGTGTCTTCCCGTTTGTGGCAGGTTGCAGAACGCACGAGTCGAAAGCGTGAGGGGGGTCCGGCGGTCGCCGGATGTCCGCCAAAACTCGCTGCAGCGCATCACCAATACACCACTCACGCCAAATAGGTAATCGTCTTTATCATCATCAACATAATCTTCGTACTTTTGACTTATAAGTTGGATAGAATTTAATTGGTATGGATTACTAAAAGAATTTGTAGATGTTGTGATTCGAAATCCTTTTTATTTTAGTGTAGATTTCTATAAATTCTTTTCCATCATTGTTGTTTTCGATAAAGTTATTAGATTTATGAAATTAAATACAATGAATGATCTTAATTACGGTTTCTATTTTCTAGAATCGTTGATTACCTTGCTCCTGAATCGCCAATGAACGTGGACGAAGATCTTCTGTTGGAGCTTTTGTTTAAAATCTGACAACGGACACTATCCATTTCCTGAACTATATTTATTTCCATTCTACCCCCAATCGGAGGTTTTCCTTTATCCTTTATTTACAAGTCGAAATCTTCTGTTGTATGATGTGATTTTTTTATATCGAGTAGTTCAAATTACGCGTTAACACCAACTTACTGCCTTTCACATATTTACTGTTTGATATAACTTAAACTACTTTCATAAAACAGGTTTGTTATCGGAGTTGTGAACTGACTCAGGCCTTGCCTATATAAAATGTTTTAACAATTCTTTTGTATATCGTATTTTATTGTAGACGATACCAAAAGTTGTGACTATTAGTTTCGCCGATTCTGTTATTTTTTTTTTTTTAAATAACCATAGTTATGATTTGAAACTGTTTCAATGTAATGATATGATTGAACGGTCTTCTATGATACGAGATCTTTGTATTCGTTCTTCTAATGAAAAACTTCGCAGTTCCATCTGCAGCAAATATAAACGGATTATAGAAAAGCGTGTGACTCTAGGAAGTTATTATGTTTTCCTTAGAAATGACTTGTTCAGAGTTTAGATTTCGATTTATTCTTTATTTTAAACTCTTCAGGTCATAGACAGGGTTATATTTAGTATAAATTTTATCGTATTTGTATTATATTTTCATAATGTATTTTTGAGATATTTGTTTAGAACATTTATTGGAATCATATTTTTGAAAACTCTAAATTGGATGTAAAGTAATTAAACCTAGATCATCAAACGTATTGGCTGAGAAAAATTCGTAAGACTTCACGCAACCTTTTTAAAATTCACAAAATATCTACAAGAAATGGTTGCGAAACGTTTGGCTTTTGCAATTCACGTCAATTGCAAACGATTTGATAATGAATTTGAATGTGAAACATTGAGTTGGTTTATTTGCTTCGAACTTTAGATCGAGTCAAAACTTGAATTCTATTCTCTGAATGATTTCAGCAAAGAAATCTAAAATATGTAGGTTAAGTACAAATTCAAATTATTAAAAAGCCACTGTTCTTATAAAGTAGATGCACTTAGCGTATAATACAATAAACCCGACGAGCTGTGAGTATTTTGAGATTTTATCGTATTTAAGAGAAATAAAAGTAATTACGCGGTTAGTTTCGGTCGAAAGTTTACAATAGGTTTCATTCCAGCCTAAATAGTTTTAATTCTTTTAGTCTATGCAGTGAAGATGAAGCCTTAGATATCATCGAACATGTTTTACGATCTTTGAGACTCCTTTTAGATTAAATCTAATCTTACGAGAGACCTTTCGTTAGGCCGTGTTACCAATGATTTGGTTTCCCTTAGTTTTTTGTCTTCTTTTTCCCAACTATATTGTTAAGTTCGTATTCCTCCTCCCCTAGTTCCTATTCCAATAAGTGCGGAACTTTAATATGAATTTTCGTCAACTACCTGCATCTACTATTAGTTCTTTAGGTAGTATTTTTTTTATAGATCCTCATTATGCTAACGCCATATTTACCTAGCGTTCATGAAGAAATAAGGTTGTGCACCACTTAAATATAGAAAATAAAACCCTAAATATTCCCTTTCTCTGAATTCTCTGATATTTTAACGTAGTAAACTTAGTAAAGTTTTATAGTATAAGAAATAATAGAATAATCATAGCTTAACCATAAGAAGACGTGCTACAGTCGAGATATTTTCGATTCGTATTTTTATAAAGCAAAAGTTTCGAACGAATAAGGACGCTTTGCTTGAGCAGGGCCCTGGTACTTTGAGTTATCAAACATACTTCAACTATTTCTTTCAACTTTCTTTCATTGAGTTTTATGATATTTTAATTAGATTTCAGACTTCGTTTTTCTTGAAAATTCTAATCTTTCTATAACTTTTAATTTAGATGTTCGTATATTCCGAAATATTCCTGTTTATTTAGATTTTGAGGCCCAGAGATGAAAAAAGTAGGAAAAAGGCATTGGTTGATTCGCAGCGGAAGTTTCAATTTTTCGCCGTTCAATTGTCGAGTGGTGTTTTGTTGGGAATAAACCAGCGTTTTTACGATTAGAGGAAAAATAAACACGCGACGAGGATTGAGAAAAACCGTCCAGTTGTGGCGGCTTTTGCACCCTCCGGTAGCGAACGGCAAAAGTCGCAAAATCGCGGATTTGCAAACACATGTGTGGTGGCATCGGCGCGTAGCTTGCGAGCGAGGAGCGGCCGGGGGCGCACTAATACAACACGTATATTTCATATTTTTGGATCGCTAATTTTAAGATGTTATATTTATATATGTATATGTAGTAATGGCGGGTACGATACCAGTATTTCGAGATGTATTGCGCCAAAAGTTTTGATGTATTCATTTTCCATAAAAGTTATTCTATCATTTCTGTCTTACTTTTCGAACAAATAGTTCGTTTAGCTAGTGGTCATGCGTATTCCTGTATTTTAGATAGCGTGCACGATTGCTTCTGAAGCGCTGAAACGGGTGGCAATATGAAGAAAAATGATATAAAATATTTTTCTCAGTAACGCAGAACCTCTGAAGGGAATAATATTTTTGTGGTGGGATAAACTCCAATTTGTAAAGAAAGAGTATTTTAATATCCACGCGATCGTCACAATACAGTTGAAATATAGACGCTTCTTAGTGCCACCGTTAACTGTGTCCTTTTTAATATCTTATATTTTTTTAAATAAAATGTGTAAATTATTTTAGAAAATGCCAAAACCTTACAAAAAAGTTTTAATTGATTGTGTTGCCTTTTTTAATAAAATAAATGTCAATTACATAAAATAGCGAAAAAAATAATTCATTTTGTAAAAAAAGATTACGAAACATACTTTACAATGATTTTTCTTTTATTTTTACACATGAACGAAAGCAATAAACTTTTTGAGGATAATAAAAGTGGCACTCTTACGGCAAGGCTTAGTATTGACCACAGCTAAAAGATAGTGCACTAGAAGTAGATATAGTTAGATAAATTACTATTATATGAAATAATAAAAAAAAAAATACTTGAAATCTATACATAGAATTTAAAACTAAAAGTTTAACTAATACTTTTTATTATTATATTATAAGAAGCTTGTTCACACATTTTAACTTCATATTTAGTAAGTATTCCTAAGACTAAAAAGATAGAAATTGTTACTAACTGGTACTGGAATGAGATATTAGTGAGACTATGATTGGATTTCTTTTTATCTTTTAGGGTGGGCCGTAACTTGTTGAGCTTTATGAATTTATTATGCCGAAGGCACGTTTCTTTTGACGAAAATGTGATAAAAAGATTGCAAAAGCATTGATTTTTTGCGACTATCATTTTAATAGGTATTAAGTTTATGTCTATTGTTTAAGCGGTTTCAAGTAGTGAATTTTTTCACGGTAGCTTGCGTATACTTTTCTAAAGGCGCATAACTTGAGTCTTAGTCATTTTTTAGTATGTAAACAAAAAAAAATTGATCATAATAAATGACTAAAACTAATTTTGATCACCTCTCTGTAAAAATGATGTTTTTTTTTTAATGAAAATGAGCCTGCCTAAAGTATATTGCATATCACTTAGATACTTACTTAATTATAACTTTGACGTTTTCAACACTCGCGTACGATATTAGTTGTATTTTTGTTAATAAATGCTAGATCACTAGAAATTCATTTAATAATAATATTTTTAGCTGCTAAATCTTTTTGATAGGATTGTAATAATGTTTTGAAGTGCATTTTTAGTAAATTTTGAGTATTTTCAAATATTTATGCATGGCTGTTTAAAAATAATAATAACTTTAATAACTATGCATGCATAATACAATAGTTCTTGATTTAGACACACAGCAGTCAGAAGTATTTGCCATATAAGTTTAGTTACCTATGCGTTAATCATTTTTATCGTTGACAACAAAAATAATAACGACCGATATTTTTTTTCTATTTTCAAAAATTATTACAGTCCTATGTTTTTCCAGCTAGCTACTAGTATTATTGCTTTCTAAACAAATTTATTTAGAAAACGAGCGTTTGATAGCGAATTTTATGATGTTATTTAATTTTCTAATTAATATAATTATTTATATGTAAGTTTTTCAATAATTTTAATATTAGCAAATGTAAGAATTTGTTACGTACTGCCAGTTTCAAGGTTTCTAAAACACCAAAATATGGGGGACGTATGAATGAGGAATGTCCAGTTGAACAACTTAGAATCTCTTTTTATAGTTCATCTTTCGTAAATAAAATGTTGTATGAATTATAATTGGATTAAAACATTATGTGAATTGTATTTTTGAAATCTATTTTTAATAGGTATTGTATTTGAAAATGAGTTGTAAATAATTTCTGTTAAAAAAATATATCGTATTTTCACAACTTTATTTTAAGTCATCAGTGATTCTTTTGTGATTTTTAATTTAGTAGGTATTTTGTGTGAACTGTAAATAAACAATATTGTTCCTAAGTATTTATAATCGTAATTAACCAATCATGTACTTATTTCTTATGAATGTATTCAATATGTAAACATTATTTTGTGAATGAGTATTGATTTCAACGTATTTTATGTTTTCATTTTATAATTTTAAGAATTCACACGTATTTTAGTAAGTTCACATTTTCAAAAAAATGATTTTTGGATAAGAAAGGGTTATAATTTTAAAAAGAATTCAACACGTTACCAGAATAAGGTTGATTTTACTTGTTAAAAAAATATTTAATTTACGTTTTTGTATTTTTAAATTTAGCATTTAAATAAGAATATTGTTTTTCTTTTTGTAAAATATTCTGAGATGGACACGAGAGTGCATGACGACGATCTGTTGGATAAGTGTACTTTAAACAAAAAATAATCTTCCTTTGTAATTATTATAATCTATAAACACTACAAAATTGTGATTCAAAGCAATTTAAAATATTACTGCTGATTATATTTTGTGTTTTATTTCAAACCAACGAACCCGTAGCGAGTAGTAATCCCTCTACATTATGTGACTCAGATCATATTATATGATAAGAGTTCAGCCTCAATTGTCTGATGATGAAGTCATGGGTTCGATTCCCGTGTCGGACAGTATCATTGGATTTATTCACCAGAAACAGCCGGGCAGTTTTGGATTTCTGCCCGGCTGATTTAAATAAGCTCGCCCCTTAATACATCACACTTAAACATAACTGGCAAAATGTGGATGTAGGGTACAACTCTGCCTCATCCAGGATTACAGTCGTGATGGTATGAGTACATTTTAGCATGATCAAATAATTGATTGGTTTAATAAAACAGGTTTTTGTAGCAGACTTTGTTCAGTGTTCTTGCGTGAATCTTATTAGGAAAAATAATAGTTTAAAAAAACTAAAAAACACGCTTCCATTGAAAATGGAAAAAAGCGTGGGGTGCTTTTTAAGGTATTATTTTATTGATATCAGGGACCCCACGCTTTTTTTGGTTTGGTTTTCAATGAAAGCGTGTTTTTTAGTTTTTGTAACTATTATTTATTTTCTATTTTTTAGGGTATTTCGAATTTTGAGACGTACGTCAGCGTAGTTTGTGACGTATGTCAGCGTAGTTTGTGGCGCATGTCAGCGTAGTTTGCGTCGTATGTCAGCGTAGTTTGTGACGTATGTCAGCGTAGTTTTCAAAGACAGTTTTTTTGCTGTCCTGGTAACTCTGGCAAGGATAATGACACAAATTTATGAAATTATTGCATTGTCATCGGTCCTTGATAGGTGTGCAAAGTTTGAATGAAATCTGGTCGTTTAAAGTGGGTCAAAATCGCGCTCTAAGGAGTCGGTTACAAACAAACATAATAAAAAATAAATAAATAAAATAAAATAAGCCTTTATTGCTGTTTATCTTTCTTACAATGACTAAAGTGTTTGCTATATCTATGCCTACTTTTCTAAATAAAACTGAACAAATGTAACTGTTAAGCTACCTTTTAACATTTAAATTAAATCATCGGCAAACGGTTATTTTTCTTTAACAGCTTGTCTGTCGACAAAGGCCTCCTCTAAAGATTTCCACTTAATCCGATCTTTTGCTACACGACTCCATACCGAACCAGCTATTTTCGTGAAGTCGTCCTCCCATCTTTTTGTCTGTCTACCTCTATTTCTTTTATTGCCTCTCGGATACCATTCTGTTACTATCTTAGTCCATTTTTCTGTTCTCTCTCGTAACATATGCCCCGTCCATCGCCATTTTTGTTGTCTGTAAGCTGTGAGAGCATTTTTAAATTTTGTTTTCAATTTTATTTCTTTTAATTTGACTCTGTCCCTTCTTTTTATTCCTATTGTACTTCTTTCTATTGCGTTCTGGCAGACTTGTATTTTACTTTGCAATCGTTCTGTCAGAGCCCATGTTTGGCAACCGTATAGTAAACATGGCATAATGCACATTTCAAATACTTTCTTTTTTCCTTTCATTGGCATTTCTTCGTTCTTCATTATTTCGCTAAGAGACCAAAATCGTTTCCAAGTATTGGCTATTCTTCTTTCTATTTCTCTATTCATACAATCTTCAGTAGATATAGTTGACCTAAATATATATATTCATTCACCCATTCTATTTGTTCTTTGTTTATTCTTATGGTTTCCGTTTGTAAGGAATTTGTCATTACTTTGGTTTTATTTAGATTCATTGACAGACCGGCCTTAGCACTTTCATCAGATAATTGTTGTAACATTAGTTCTAGGGTTCTTGAGTCTTCTGAGAACAAAACAAGATCATCTGCGAAGCGTAAATGGCTAAGGACTTCTCCATTTATATTTAGGCCATTTACAGTCCAATTCATGTTCCTAAAGATAGTCTCCAGCACTGCAGAAAATAATTTAGGTGATATAGGATCCCCCTGACGCACACCTCGTTTGATTGGAAATACGAGGCCAGTAGATTCGAGCTTAACTTGTGCTGTGCTCATTGTGTATACGTTTCTGATTATCCTTATGTATTTAGTTTGCACCCCTTGTCTCCCGTATATACTCATGTTCTAATGTATCGAACGCTTTGTTGAAGTCAATAAAAGCTATGTAGTAAGATTTATTATATTCTTTATATTTTTGAAGAATTTGTCTTAAAGTGTGGATATGATCGATAGTTGAAAATTTGCTTCGGAAACCGGCTTGTTCCTTAGGTTGATTTTCTTCTAGTGTATTGGTAATTCTAGTCAGTATGATTTTTGAAAATACCTTGTATATATTGGACATTAAACTGATCGGTCTGTAATTTCCAATATCACCCTTATCACCTTTTTTATGCAACAATATGATGGTCGATTTAGTCCAGTCTTCCGGAATGATTTCCGTATTTATGATTTCATTGAATAAATCTGTGAGTATCGTAGCTATCAGTGCAGTTTTTAGTAGTTCATTTGTTATTGCATCTGACCCCGGTGCCTTATCCCCTTTTTGTGTGTTGATAGCTTTTATTGTTTCTTCCTTCAGAATTGGTTGTATCTGCTCTATCTCTGCTGCATTATATTCCTTCAACTCTTGTACCCCTTTTTGACTTCCGTACAAATTTCGATAATATTCCGTAGCAATTGCTAGGATTTCTGGTCTTTTGCTTGTCGTTTTTTTAACCGACTTCAAAAAGGAGGAGGTTATCAATTCGGATGTTTATATGTTTTTTTTTTTTTTTTTTTTATGTATGTTCGGCCATAACTCCGTCATATATAGACGAATTTGCAAAATTCTTTTTTTGTTCGAAAGGGGTTTATTCTGAAATGGTCCCATATAATTTTCATATAGATCTGATGATGAGTTCGGGAGACAGACACCGGAACTCTTTAAAAAATGACAGGAAATCAACCGCGATTTCTGCTATCGCATAAATATGCATTGTTTGTTTGGAATTAGTGCAGGGTGAATACCACAACTAAAAATTTAAAAATAAAAACTTTTTTGCAAAAAAAAACAACCGACTTCCTTAAAAACACTACAAAGTGAAAAATAACTTTAATTTCGGAAGTCGGTGGCAAAAAAACCATAAATACAGATCCTAAGACACCGACTACCGAAATTAAAGTTATTTTTCACTTTGTAGTGTTTTTAAGGAAGTCGGTTGTTTTTTTTTGCAAAAAAGTTTTTGTTTTTACTTTTCATGTTTGGAATCCAGTCCTTTTTGTAGTTCAATTCTTTAAGCGCTTTTTTAATACCTCCAGTTCTTTCTATATGTTTTTTCAGTGTTGTTAACCTTTTTGCTTTCCTTTCCTTTCTAAGTTGTTCGCTGATCTTTTTACTTACTTCTGTTATCTTTTGCCGATTATTATTATTATTTTTTCCCTGTTGTAAAAGTTCTTTGCGTTCCTGTAATAATTGTTTACATTTGAACGACACTGATTTCTTACTACTTATATTTACTTTCCTAGTTTCCGTTTTAATTTGTCTAATGAATTTATCGTATTTTTCTTGAATTGATATACATTCTATTTTTCCATCGTCTAGGGTTTTTTCGAGGTTGTTGAGAAGTAAATCAGTGTTACCCGTGCATTCCATTGCTTTAATATTATCATGAAATCTTCTTGTGCTTTTAGTACGTGTCCCTGATAGTTTAGCTCTAACCATCCTATGGTCTGTGTTAAAATTAAAATTACTTATAACTGACACATCTTTAAAAACTTTTACCTTGTTGGACATAATGTAATCGATCTCATTGCTGTAACGGCCGCTAGGAGAGATCCATGTCCATTTCTTTGACGGTCTCTTTTTGTAAAAGCTATTTAAGATGCTTAGTTTATTTTCAGTAGCAAAGGATACTAATCGTGTGCCGTTCTTACTTCTATTACCAAAACCATAATTTCCTAAGGTATATTCTTCTCCAATTTTTTGTTTTCCAATCTGTCCATTAAAATCGCCCGTAACTATGAAATTTTTGTGTGCATCTAAAATGGTGGTTCGCAGATCTTCATAGAATTTTTCAATTTTTATTATGTCTTCCTTTCTGTCTGATTCGGTTGGTGAGTACACTTGTATTATAGACCATAATTCTTCTTCCCCACCGTTTAAAGGTAATTTTATGTTAAGGATTGCTATCCGCTCTGAAATTCCTCTTATTTCTTCTATATGGTTGGCAAGATTTCTTTTCACCATGAATCCGACTCCATAGAGTCCCGGAGTTTCTCCGATATAGTGTAATATGTATTTCCCATCTTCTATTCCCTCTCCAAGTCTTCTCATTTCACTGATACCAATTATGTCCCATTTTATTTCTTCAAGTGCTAATTCTAGTTCTTGAAGTTTCTCTGTAGTTCTTAGTGAGCGACAGTTTATAGTTGCTACATGGATATCCTTACAAGAAAATTTCCTGTTATTTCCCATCTTTAGAGGGTCTTGGTCATTTTCCCCCACGATGACCAATCGGCTTGGGGGAGGTTGATAATTTAAAGTTTCTTTATATTCTACAGTAGTGGGTTGTTGAGTTTTCCGTTTGCCGATAGCTATTTGTTATTGCGTATTATTATCCGCCACATACGAAGAGAGCGACACAAACAAACATACAAACATACAAATATACAAACATACAAGTGAAGCTAATATAAAGCGTGTAAAAAAAAAACAATGTTTACATATAAAAGAAAATCCTATTGTATACGAAGTAAACAAGTAAATATCATTCTCTGGGTGACGCAATACTGATTCCAATGTGAATGAGATGATGATGTAGTTCCTCTTGGAGTAAGTACGTGCTATGCCAGTAGCACTAGAGTGGGACCATACCATATATATTACAAGCGACGCAACTCGTATTAAAGTACTTTTTGCAATGAAATTTTTGTAAAATCTATACTAATATTATAAAGCTGAAGAGTTTGTTTGTATGTTTGTTTGATTGAACGCGCAAATCTCAGGAACTACTGGTCCGAATTGAAAAATTCTTTTTGTGTAGGGTTGCCTATTTATTGCGGAAGGCTATAGGCTATATAACATCACGCTACAACTAAGAGGAGCGGAGCAGTAATGAAAAATGTTGCAAAAACGGGAAAAATCGCATGGGTAGGCGATTCGATACGACGGGAAATGTCTGGGGAACAAGAAATTTTACACGGGCGAAGTCGCGGGCTAAGTAAGCTAGTGCCAAATATTTGTGTTTTCTTTCGAGCCTTTAATTTGATGTGCATTTTATATGTTGTTTGTCGTTGATAAAAACGATTTCTTATAATTTGCTAATTAAGTTATTTATTAGTTTACTTTTTAAAGACGCTATTTTCTGACAGAATTAGCTTTTTAAGTGTGATCAACCAATGTATGTACCTATGATCGCTTAGAATTATAGAGTGGGTAATCTTATTTTGCCCATCGGGCCCCACTTTGTGTGGCTTTCATCAAAATCCGTTCAGCTGGTTTTGTATGATTAGGTATCAAACATCCAATCTTTTACACAACCTAACTTTCAAATGTTTAGTATAACTAGCTATTGCAAGTGGCTTTGCCCTCTTATTATACATATAAAACTTCCTCTTGAATCACTCTGTCTATTGATGAAAACGGCATTAAACTTTGTTGGGTACTTTAAAAGATCTAAGCGTACCAGTCGTGGGAAGTGACTTTGTTTTATATTATGTAAAGATAAAGATTATTATAGTAGAAATAGGAAAGGATAATTTATGTCAATATTAAAGTCTTAACTATTACATGAAATGGAGAAAAGTATCTTAAATGATGTACAGTGAAACCTGGAGAAGTGGGCCCTAGATATGTAAGAAACTTCTGTTATCTATAACTAACTTCTGCCCGCGACGTTGTCCGCGTCAAATTGTTGCTCCCCTGACCTTTCCCGTCGCATCGAATAGCCTGCCAGTTTTCGACCATTCCATTTTTCGTTGCTGCTCCGCTCTTTTTGATCGTAGCGTGATGTTATGTAGCCTATAGCCTTCCCCAACAAATAGGGTACCCAACAAAAAAAGAATTTTTCAATTTGGATCAATAGTTCCTGAGATTAGGGCGTTCAACCAAACAAACAAACTCTTCCGCTTTATTATTTTATAGATTACTAGTTTCTGCCCGCGACTTCGTCCGCTTTAAATTTCTTGTTCTCTCGACCCTTCCCGTCGCGTCGAATCGCCTACCCATCCGACTTTCCCCGTTTTTGCATCATTTTTCATTACTGTTCCGCTCCTCTTCGTTGTAGCGTGATGTTATATAGCCTATAGCCTTCCTTGATAAATAGGCTACTCAACACAAAAAGATTTTTTCGATTCAGACCAGTAGTTCCTGAGATTAGCGCGTTCAATCAAACAAACAAACTCTTCAGCTTTATAATATTAGTATAAATAATTATAATATTATAAGTATAGATTACAATGCGATCCCGAAACTTTTGAATTGAAATACCTCTGTTACTGGGAATTTTCAAACCTTTGTAACTGAGACTCAATTTCTTGGATGTTGACCTCTATAACTGGGACTATGTAAATCAATACCCCGTGTAAGTGGGGCAGTGTATCAGGTTAAGACAAGTTATGACACGTTTGTTTACAAACAGTCCAATTCCTTCCATACTTGCTTTGTTTGTTGTACTACCTTAGAATATCTCATAGTGGAACCCTCTATAAATAAGACAAATGTCATGTTAACCTGCCTATTTGGGAAACTGAGTAAATGAAAAGCCTCTATAAGTGATAAAACATATGGGTCCTTTTTTTTTGGATGGGAAATCATCAAATGACTTCGCGGGAGGGCGTGTCAGACTTTTACTGACTAAAACCCACCCGTGTTCACCCAACACTAAGTCTCCTCCTGCGGCGGCTAAGGACGTGAGGGCGCAGAGACTGCCACTCCCTCTGAGATCCCATTTATCCAGATTTTACTGTAGTTTTATTATCCAACTATATTCTGAACTTATTAATGGGTACTTCATCTAAATGGGAGATTTGTTAATTTTTCTTATTTGACATTAAAACAACTATAGCCATAAACTGTAGACTTATACACACTTAAAAAGTTAGTTGTTATCTAGCGACAATAACTTGAGTAAGAAAAGTCCTTACTTAAAATCTTTAAATTTATAGCAAGGCAACGCCGCCGAGATAAGAAGTCGGGCTTACTTTCGTAACTAGATATTTAAATGTTCTGCCCTCATAATTTTGAGTAAAATATCAAGTATTTTAAGCTTAAAGCTGCTGCTAAGACATCTCCTGTGTAACATCAATTTGAATCTGCCTAGCCTTTTCCCAACTATGTCTCGGTCAGCTTTCAGTCTAACCAGAAGCAGCTGAAAACCAGTAACTATTTTACAAGGAGCGACTACCTATCCAGAGGTCCGTGTGGTGCCAGACGTGAAGAATAGCATCACCCTATTTCTTCCCGTGGGTATCGTAAAAGGCAACTATGAGATTCAATAGAGTGGCAGCACCGTTATCTATGCTTTTTACCACCATACTGCGATCGCCAACCCGTATGGCAAGCGTGGCGATTATGGGATATTTTCCAAATCGGGGTAGGCCTATAGCCAGCAGTGGACGTCTGTTTTTTTTTTTTTGGATGGGAAATCGTTAAATGACTTCTCCCGCTCTGGCCGGAGCGGGAGGGTGTGTCAGACTTTTACTGACTAAACCCACCCGTGTTGCTTCAGTTGCCCATATGCCAGGGTCACGGTATCTCTTTCGAACAGTCTCGCAACCCCGACAGGCATCGGTCCTAGCAGATCCCTTCAGTGCTGCTGACATCTCTTTGAGGCACGCGTGGAACACTACGCGCCGTTGACCCGAGCCTGGTCCTTACCGGGCGGCGAGCTACCCATTGCTCACCATCCGCAAGCTCGCGCCTACGGTGGCCGGGAGTCCGCAATCGACTCCCGACGCCCGGGGCGTCTCCTCCTGCAGCGGCTAAGGACGTGAGGGCGCAG
This sequence comes from Aporophyla nigra, assembly GCA_947507805.1. NCBI lineage: Eukaryota > Metazoa > Arthropoda > Insecta > Lepidoptera > Noctuidae > Aporophyla > Aporophyla nigra. The sequence goes on along the minus strand of OX382305.1, from coordinate 21,610,428 downwards.
AGACTGCCACTCCCTCACGCGCCCCGCCTCCTCCTTCGCGAGCATTACTGCTTCGCAGAAGGAGGTGACGGCTTCCCATGTCCTCTCGCTCCGTACCATGGCTCGCACCAGGGCCGGACGCAAGAGGTCGCCGCCGCCGATCACCTACACGAGGACACGGCGGTGCTTCGCCCAGGCAGGGCACACTTCTACCGTATGCTCTACCGTGTCCTCTAGACGATCCTCACAATGGAAACACCCGGGCGTTTCCTCCCGCTTTATCTTGAACAGGAACCCACCGAAGCACCCATGCCCGGTGAGAACCTGCTTCAGGCGGAAGGTGAGGACGCCGTGGCGCCTCTCTATCCACTCCTCAAAGAGGGGACTTACAGCCGCAATTGTGGCGTGCCCTAGCGGTGGACGTCTTACGGCTGAAATTATGATGATGAAGACTGCCTATCAGAACTCCATAACCCAGTTGCTGGGTAATACGATACCCTATGGGTAAGACTGTGTGTCAGACTTTCGGGCTTCTGACGACCCGTAACGGTTGTAAACAATCTACGAATAATAGCCGCGACCAACGGCTTAGCGTGCTTTTCATGCCACGGATGGGTCGTGGTATGTAAAGATGGTCACCACAGACCGACCGCGCCAAGCGTAGTTTAACTTGATCTATCAATCTGTGTAGCTGTTGTTGAATGAACGGCTGGAAGGAAACCAGTATGTCTTACAATCCAAAATTCGAGAACATGATAATTGATAAATGACTTTATTTTTGCAAGTAGGTTTGTACAAACACTTTTACACGTCAATCATATTTTTTAAAGCTAGATGTGGTCGGCGTTTCCTTTCTGACTACTTTGAGAAGAAAGGCCGAAACAAACTCAGAGGTCTCATTTAAAGTCCAGACATAATCTTGTTCAGATCATGTGAAGACCATGTGGATTGGTGTCTGAAGTGGTCTTTTAAGGAAAGAACCACACAGATTGAGTGGACCTGTCCAATCAGTGCACGCATTTATCAGTAATCACGCAGCTAAACTCAGAACTTAAGGAGCTCAATGATTCGACGAACAATACCAAAGAGAGGACAATGGTGTAGGTCGCATAAATTACTCAAACTGCCAGACCGTGATAAAAATTAAATGACAAGAAAAGGAAACCAGAAAAAAAAAACACCCACTTAGTCTTCACATTTACAATAATTAAAACAATATAATACTTTAAAAGTAAATACGTGATACGTAATATGTGACGTTAACTACCCCGCACTGGACCCGCGTGGTAGATTACGATCCGCTTCCTTCTCACAGAGAGGACGCCTGCGTCCCAGCAGTGGGAAAATGTAATGATCATAGTGCTTTCACATCCCTGGGTGTGCGTCTCTGTGTTGGCAATTGCAAACAGATTTAATCCAACTGTCTGGTCTAGTAGTCGCAAGCGCTGCTGCTAGTCGTGAGGTTCTGGATATTCCAAGTTGGGTAAAGCGTTATTGTGTGTTTTCTATTTGAAATTACTCAGTACCGAACTGAGGTCTGCACGGACGCCTTGTGACGGTTGGTGGCAATAGGCTAACCTCCTGTTTATTTTAAAAAGCGATTTTAACATACATTTTAAAATGTGGGTTTACTACATCTGTGGGTGCTGATCCTTTCATAGATTACTGGCGTTACAAAATCAAATCAATTTATTTCGGGCTACAAAGACCCGTATCATAAATACCTTACAGAATATCATACATACTAATAAAAACCACGTAAACATAACTAATGTACACGGAGTGACGGCGTCGTGTTGCGCTGCGTGGTGTCGCGTTACTTTCCGCGGAATCGCCGATACACGACACACTTAGGCCAAAACTCTTCCTTGAGAAAGTTCTCGATTTGATGAGTTAGTACTCGCACCACAAATTACTTGTAATTCGTGTTGTGGCGCGATTCCAACTTCTCGACCCTCAAGGTCCAGTTGGTCTTCACACGTACATACTCCATAATCTCCTCAACCTTCGTGGTGTAATGTAGACGGGACATAATATAGAGCTGCGTCGTTAGTGCAGCTGGACGCAGCAGCATATTGGGTCCTGCTGGCGCGGTCCCGCACTGGTTCTGACCATGTAGCTTCCTCCTCTTCTTCCTCTTCACCTTCACGAAGCCATCCTTGTCACACGTGCCTGAAGCCGGGCCTAGCTGTTTCGGACCCCTGGTGGCAGGTTCACAGCAGCTCGTCACATTCTCCTTCCTGGTCTGAGACATTGGCGACAATAGCAGCGTAGGCACGTTTAGGGGTCGACGTACCTACACGAGTCACTCTACACCTCGACCGGTGTCGAGTCAGCGACGTCGGCGGCGCTTGTTGCAACGCGTGCTATATGAGCAGTGGGTGACGCAGTGGAACTCGCTGACTCAAAATTGCCGACACTAGCGTTACTCGCTCCGCGACGTGTACCCACGTTGGAGGCAACAGGCGACCTATTTACCTTAACACAGTTGCGTAACAACTCTACTTCAGCACGTAGTTGATCAATGGTGTTATTCGACCTCCAATGTCGATTTTACTTCGGCCAGGCTTGCCTTGAGAGTTGTAATATCCTTCAGCAACCTGGTGACATCGACGTGGTCAAACGTGATTGAGGGCAACTTATGTAGCTTCTTCGCCACAAAAGCGGGAACGTCGTCCGGGTCGGTGCTCTTCAACATCGTGATGGTGTCTCGTGTGTGTGTGTGTGTGTGTTGTTATACTATGTAAATTCCTAAGTACTTTCCTTAGTTTTTCGTTCAAGACAGCTTCGAAGCGGGCTTCTGATAATATCATCGTTTCATGTTGCTTCATTTAGCTTTCTATTCTAGTTCATAATAAAGATGACACCGATTCAATAGCACACAGCATTCCAGCTATTAAGACCTCCAGCAGTTGTAAACCTTTAACTGACAAAAAATAACATTCAAATCGAGAGGCAGACTACTTAATGAAACACCAAGTAGACAGACAATTAAAAGATGCCTTTAACTACATCTAAATCCTCAATTCTAAAATCTGGCCGTTTTACTAACAGATTGGTCGTATAATTCCCTTTATAGGCCACGTAAAATTGTAATGGGCCCATATTTTATTGGAGGAGCTCTCAGAGCTTTGATTAAAAACCTTTTGGGAATACCCAATCGTTAGTACGTGGTTATCCTTATCATTAAAGCATAGTTGGGGTTCGATAAAAGTTACAATTTTTCGTGGGTAGAATTACGTATAAGTAGTAATTTGTCGGTACATTTTCATAATTATGAATCTCGTTGGTATGCTCTTTAAACGTGTACGCTTAACTGCAGTAGCTACGCAACACGTTTTTTTGGGTCTGCATAACGGATTTTTCATTGGTACTTAAATAAGAAGGATATTGTGTATTCAACTTGCCTTGTCGTACACCATAGTAAAACTCTCTTCACTTCACGGGACAGCTTAGGGGTCGGATCTGATTTTTCTCCTTTCGATAGCCACTGTCGCTTGCGTGTGTAGTTAACATAAAGCACCCAGCTTTCATCTCCAGAGACTATTCCTTGAAGAAAATCCTTTCTGTGCGGACTTTGCAGGAGTGAAAGACAGACGGTATGCGTGTCGCTTTGTTCGACTCGCTAAGATCATGCGGCATCCAAGACAAAACAACTTTTCTATATATCATATTTTGTAAATGTTGGAGACTCGTGGGATGGCTTTAGCCGAGTTTGTGAGCTAACTCCCGTGACGACGTATTAGGTTTTGCCTTTATAAGTGCTCCTAGTTCTTCAACGTCAACAGTTGATTTACTGCTTCCAGTTCTTTCCTGGTTTGTCTTCAAAAGGTGTATCGCCAGAACGGAAATGCTGGTACCAACGGGATTTCGTAGAAAGATGAACTACGTTGGCCTTGAACACACTGCATATATTAGCGGCTGCGGTAGTGACATCGTTTTATCTAATTCATATATAGCCTATATATGATTTATAATATTTCGGATTTTACTGATTTATGAAAACAACTTGCAAAAAACCGTACTTTTAAAGTGCAAAATTATTTTTAATTCTTAAGGTAGCAAAAGTCGAAAACACAAAACTTTTGCAATAAGGCGGGTTTTCTCAACTGGGTATACATAGGGCGTAGAAGAAGGATCAGAAATTCATATAGCATAGGCTCGTATGAGTAATGTCCTAGTGATCTCCTAGCTTTGTACACGGAGCTGTCAGCTCCTAGTGAAATATTAGTCTCCGTGGAACACGCGTTTAATGCTTACGAATGCCTGGATTTGTAACTGTATAGTCTTTCCTGTGTTATAGCTGTAATTCGAAAAGTATAATTCACTTGGCCCATTATAAGTACACGTGGAGTAAATTTACAACTAGTATTCACGTTAGTTTAACCATACATTTTTAGATACTCTACTCTGGATTTATTAGTAAAAAGACTGGGTATGTTGGTCTTTAAAAAAATAGCCTAGGCTGACCCTCTCCTGGGGAAAGGCCTGCATCCATTCTTTCCATCTTTTGTAAGATCGCGCGTCCTCCTTCCAGGTTTAACGGAACCTAATCAATTCGTCCCGCCACGCGCCCTCTCTTACGTGATCTGCCTACTTTTGTTTATTAAGAAAAAGATTAGTCTTTACTGGAAGGACAAGTGTGCAAACAGCGGTTGAGTTGGGTAAAAATGATTGTTTTGTCAGACAAATTACGAGGTGATTGGTGACGGTCAGGTGGTATTGACAGCCTTACGCTAGGTGATAATGTAAAAAGCGGTACCGAAATGGGCTCTTTGTTCAGTTCTCCAGAGGTGGGCACCAAACGTAACTAAGAAAAAACTTTTTACCAAAAAATTTAACCGCCGAAAAAACTGAAAAGCAAAAAATAATAAACCTTAAAATTATGAGTCGGCGCTTTGAGTGATCTTTGTTCATTGATTTTCAGGCGCCGACTCATAATTTTAAGGTTTATAATTTTTTGCTTTTCAGTTGGCGGTTAAATTTTTTGGTAAAAAGTTTTTATTTTATAATTTTTTGTGGCTTTAATATACTTATTATACTTGGCAAAGTATACCCTATACAATGAATAAAGAATTATCAAAATCGGACTACTCTGTATAAAGTTATGCGTGGTTAAACATAACAATCAGTGAGTGAACAATCAATCATCCCCTGTTTTCTGACCCTTAGGGTTTGATTTTGTTTTTCAAATTTATATGGGACCACCCTCGGAGTATACTCTTTCCAATAAAAAAAGAATTATCACAATCGGACTAGTATGTAAAAAGTTATGCGTGGTCATACATAAAAAAAAAAACGAACAAAAAAAAAATATACGCGTCGAATTGATAACCTCCTCCGTTTTTTTTCGTCGGTTAAAAAAAAAGAAGGAATACCATTTATTCGGGCAAAGTTTGTGAAACACAAAATTTAAGTAATTTGACTCTTGAAACTTTAGGTTTATTACGCATTAATCAGACGCAGATTGATAAATATTAACATTGAACTATAGAATGGTAAATCCTGAAAGATTATGGGATTGAACACATAAGCTTATAGTTTAAGCGGGTGTGAGGAATTATGATTAAAATGTGACCGAATGGCGCGCACGCGGTTAGACTTTTGACAGCTGTCATTGGTTGTCACTGGTCACTCAAGTCCTCTGATGCCCTTTTCGGATGTTCATGGCAGCAATATATGCCTAAAATCAGACTGCAGACACTATAACACCAACCACAATCAAAAACTGTGATAACTTGACATAATTATCAATTATAAAGAGGTAAAATTTGTCCGGAAGTTTGTATGTAGAGGGCAATTTCTGGAACTCCTAGTAGGAGTTGAAAAAATCTTGAGGAAAGTTAAAGGCTATTATTTATAAACATCAAGCTACGGCCTTTAGGAGATGAGCAAAATGAAAAATAGTCGGAAAGAACGCTAATTGAAAAGGAATCCATAGCGCGGCTAGGGTCGCCAGGTCTTAAAACCGAAAAGCCGGACAGACCAGTCAGTTTAACCGGACATTTGGGTAAAAAGGTCTGACATCTTTAATTATTTAATCTTAAAACAAAATTAAACAAAACACCAATAAAATAACGTTAAAATAAATAAGTAACATAAACGAATTAATATTTTTGATTGGCAGACACATGTTTTAAAAGCTAATTTTCCTTTAAAATTGAGTAGTAATAAGGCGGGGAGGCCAGTGCTAGTTTGCTCATTTGCGTTAGCGACACAAGGTGAGGCGGGTGAAGCGGAAACCAAGGCAAAAATGATCAAATTTGAAAAACCTAAAAAAAAGCCGGACAGGCCGGACACCGTCTAATTTGGCCGGACACACAATCTAAAAGACTGACTGTGTCCGGCTTTATCCGGACGCCTGGCAACCCTAAGCGCAGCGATGAGATGCGGCGGGTCAAGGCAAAAATTTCACGCGGTCGTAGTCGCGAGTGAAGTGCTTGTGTTAGTTAGGGTACTAACACCTTTAACGTCCGCGTGTCCATTCGTTCGTGTGGTGTCGGACGTAAAGAATAGCACCAAACAATTTAAAAAAAAAAAACCATAATGTTACAGTTTTACTGTTACATGCCATCTGCCAAACTGCAATGCAATTTGTCGGCCGGCAGTAGGTTCTCGTGGATTTGGCACGAATCTTTGCTATAACATGAAAAACTAAATGTAATTTAAAACTAAGACTAAAACAAGACTAAAACTATGGCATGGTAGGCAAACACTCCGTATGTGGATACGGTGTGGTTGCCCACACAACGATAGATTTTTCAACCACAGCTACAACATACAGCGGCATCAGCGAACGAACGACACGAGACCATCCCATAAGTACCTACTTAGTATTTGGTAAACAAACTTAGTACCCACGACATTAGCCGACAGAGGCCGCCGATAGACCGTAGCAACTATGGACACATTGACATGTAATGTTTCCTTTTTTTTTTTTTTCTGGATGGGAAATCATCAAATGACTTCTCCCGCTCTGGGCGGAGCGGGAGGGCGTGTCAGACTTTTACTGACTAAAACCCACCCGTGTTCCTTCAGTCCGGGCCACGGTAACTCCTTAAGACACTTTTAAGGTGATTGTATTTTACCACCTCACTGCGATCTACGATGTGGACGTCTTTCAGCTGGGACGATGATGGTGATACCTATCTAACCCTACACCATCGGGCACGCCACAATTGCGGCGGTAAGTCCCCTCTTTGAGGAGTGGATAGAGAGGCGCCACGGCGCCCTCACCTTCTGCCTGACGCAGGTTCTCACCGGGCATGGGTGCTTCGGTGGGTTCCTGTTCAGGATAAAGCGGGAGGAAACGCCCGGGTGTTTTCATTGCGAGGATCGTCTGGAGGACACGGTAGAGCATACGGTGGAGGTGTGCCCTGCCTGGGCGGAGCACCGCCGTGTCCTCGTGGAGGCGATCGGCGGCGGCGACCTCTCGCGTCCGACCCTGGTGCGAGCCATGGTACGGAGCGAGAGGGCATGGGAAGCCGTCACCTCCTCCTGCAAAGCAGTAATGCTCGCGAAGGAGGAGGCGGGGCGTGTGGGGGAGTGGCAGTCTCTGCGCCCTCACGTCCCTAGCCGCCGCAGGAGGAGACGCCCCGGGCGTCAGGAGTCTATAGCGGACTCCCGGTCACCGTAGGCGCGAGCTTGCGGGCGGCGAGCAATGGGTAGCTCGCCGCCCGGTAAGGACCAGGCTCGGGTCGACGGCGCGTAGTGTTCCACGCGCGCCTCAAAGAGATGTCAGCAGCAATGAAGGGGTCTGCTAGGACCGACGCCTGCCAGGGTCGCGAGATTGTTCGAAAGAGATACCGTGACCCTGGCACATGGGCAACTGAAGGAACACGGGTGGGTTTTAGTCAGTAAAAGTCTGACACGCCCTCCCGCTCCGCCCAGAGCGGGAGAAGTCATTTGGTGATATCCCATCCAAAAAAAAAAAAAAACCCTACACCATTTGGGGAACACAGGAGTAATTTCTAGGTTATGTAAATTAATGTTTCATCTACAGAGCTCCAGTAAGATCATTTCTCAGGGAAAAGAGCCTATTCAAGGGGCGGTAGGTACGATCACCTTACGAAAATAGCTGTTTCCAAGTATTTCCAATGACTGGATATTCTCAAAGGACTACAAAAATATCAATATTTCGTTCTATTTATATCCTTTGTAACTGGAAGAGTAGATTTGTTAAATAATATGGCTTTTAAGGAAAATATAGTCAAAGTAATTGACTATTAGAACGTAGACAGATAATTTTCTCAACGAAACGTTTCTGTTTATTGTGTTTTATATTTCTGGAGCGAAAATAGAAAGGAAACTTACTGAAATAGGCTTATCTAAATATAGCAATACGTACATTATGCATAGATCCATATACATATTTATATAATCCCCCAGACCGTGTTTCGGCCATGGCGGCTAACGAGGAGCACTCACTGTTCCCTCACTCTCATTGTCCAATGGGACGGCAATCGAACACGACCGAAGAAAGATCAGGCGCAGGATGAAGGGGTGAATGTGCTTTCCGAGGCACGGGGCACCGCAAACTTCCAAATTCCGGGCTGTTACTAAGAAAATCTTTATGGAAAAACCCAATAACACTATTCCCGACCCAAGAATTGAATCCAGGAGTTCACACTCAACAGTCGCATACATTATTATACATGCATATGGAAGTATGTACGATACTTGTAACATTTTTTTTAAAATCTTATCTGATTGTCTCTTTGTTTCGGCTTATCTCCGTAACGGCTGAACCGATTTTGACGACTCTCACCAGCAGCCGTTATAAGAAGGACTATCATAGGTCTTTTTTGTTCCGGGAGCACGTCTCCATAGGATTATTTCCGAAATATATGAAATAGAAATAGCTATTTGTATATTATAGGTACACTAGCTTCTGCCCGCGGCTTCGCCCACGTTGATGTCGAAAAATTCACAACTTCATTCCCACATTTCACCCTCTTAGGGATGAAATTTCAAAAAACCCTTTCTTAATGGATACCTACTCTTCACAAAGAACAGAACCTCCAAATTTCATGTCTCTAGGACCAGCGGTTTAGGCTGTGCGTTGATATGTATATCAGTCAGTCAGTGAGTCAGTCACTCAGGACTTGGAATTTTATATAAATAGATAATACTTCGTTGTGATAGAAAAAAAAAAAAAACTAAAAAACACGCTTCCATAGAAAACCAAACTAAAAAGTAGAAAATAATGGAAAAAAGCGTGGGGTGCAGGTGCTTTTAAGGTATTTTTTATTGATATCAGGCACCCCACGCTTTTTTCCATTATTTTCTACTTTTTAGTTTGGTTTTCTATGGAAGCGTGATTTTTAGTTTTTTTTTAAACTACTATTTATTTTCAATTTTTTAGGAAGTTTCCAATTTTGAGACGTATGTCAGCGTAGTTTGTGACGTATGTCAGCGTAGTTTTCGAATACAAGTTTTTTTGGTATCCTGTTAACCCGGGCAAGGATAATGGCACAAATTTATTAAATTATTGTATTGTCATCAGTCCTCGAGAAGTCTACAGAGTTTGAAATGAAATCTGGTCGTTTAAAGTGGGTCAAAATCGCGCTATAAGGAGTCGGTTACAAACAAACATACTAACATACCAACATACAAGTGAAGCTAATATAAAGCGTGTAAAAATATCTGACATCACATTGGCAGCTTATAAACTTGGCAGTGTGTAATGTTTCAAGTTTTATTCAACATCGTAATGAGTGCTGCTAATATTGCAGGTTCCGTGTGGTACTGGACGTAAAGAATAGTACCACCCCATTTCCTCTCGTGGGTGTCGTAAGTGGCGACAAAGGGACTTACTAGAGAATAGGCAGCAGCGTTCTCTACGTATTTTACCACCATACTGCGATCGCCAATCCGCCTGCCAAGCGTGGCGATTATGGCAAACCCCCCAAATTGTTGGAGACCTGTGTCCAACAGTGGACGTCTTTCAGTTGAAACGACGATATTGCAAGAATATGTGACTGGCAGCATAAATATCTATCTGAAAGTTATGTTTTAAAGTATGTAAAATATTTTTTTTTTGCCAATATAGCTAGCTGATGTCGAACCTACCTATCGATGCCTCACGTTTTGCAACGAAAACAAAAGAAAAATTACACGTTTGTTAAAAAAAAAAAAGACATGTGTGCAATTCACACGTGGTAGAAGTGAAACCTTCAAAAATGTTGGCTTCAAGATAATGCGATGAATGTAAAAAAGTCAAATGTCTTTTTGTCCAAAAAGCCTGCTCGAAAAACGTCATACAGAAAAGTAAACTTTCTCAAGCTTAAAGATTTCCTTCACCCAAGTGTTAGAGCGAGACACAAAACATAATGACGTTGTTATGTGTCTGTCTCTTTTTACTGTCGCTTTTTCGTTTCATAGGCTTTCAAATCACAACGGTGCTAAAGAAGTTTTCACTTCAAAAACACAAAATATAAAGAAAAGACAATAAAAAGAAACCATATAAGTCTGCAACCAAACATTGAAAATAATCCCGGTTGAGACCGGTATGTACAAAACATCCGGGTTTCGTGTGATTTTACCCTGCTACCGCAATTTATACCCAGCCTTACCCGGACCGGATTAATACAGGAGCTTTTTGGGATCCTCATTCAAAGAAAATGCGATTTTTGGCTGGATTTCTACACTTTCAAAGGAAATGTACGAAAGTATTTCTCTTAGTTTCATCGTTCACATTCACCTACCTTCATTTACCTTCAAAATGAAGTTTGAAAGTATTTTAGCATTTCATCTACATATTATAATTATTTTCATTTCCTATGCTATCATGCCAGTACCAGTATGGCCGTATGTACCGTTATGAAGATCGTTAAGACTTGAAATGTCACGCTGCCGCCATCTATTATCAAGGAGCAGGTACTACACGAACTGTATTATCTATAAACGCCACTGCCATCTATCATCGAATATTGGAATTATCTGTTGTCATATTTCCTAGTTACGTCACCGCTAACTGTGATTAAGTGGCAGAGATTCACGAATGTTCGCGAATATTATTGGCGATTTAGCTCGGCATATACATTTTTCACCGACACCGATGACCCCATTACCCTCCTTCAGGAAGGCAATAGGGTAGGGTAGTAGTAATACTCAAAACAAGTGCTAGCCTGTGGCTTTAAATTGGTCCCTAAATAATAATCTTTCAGATCCAGCTCGTCTCTTGCTGCCCTCTACCAACTACCGCCTAAGCCGAGGTACGTACCCCACAAGGGGTACCCTTAGCGAGTATTCGATTCAGTTTTAAGTTTATAAGCCCTGGTTGGAGGCCTAAATTTATTAAGGTATTCGCAGGCAAACCCGGTTAAGTGGTAACGATCTCTCAAAGTCAAATAAGAGATGTAGATATATTTGCAGCCTGAAGAGGTTCTCAGAAGTAGCACTGAAGTGTACCTATTCAAAATAATTACAAATTAAATTCTTGTGATTTTTGTCAAAAGTAAGTATGCTATTTTTGTATGTATATTGGTAGTAGTAACATCGCATTGGAGTTTTAAAGCTGTTAGGGTATTATGTACGAAATATTAAATAAATAAATGTAATTGAAAAAAAAAAGCAGTGAAGTCAGTTCGGTTACGAATGCGAAACAGTGAACTACAAGCGAGACAAGTGATTCTGATTAAAGTTTCTGATTACTTCATTGTGATTATTTGAATACATTGCTAGTGTTTTTGGTGTAAATTGGTAAAAGTAATTTATCCCGAACCCCACATCACATCAGCAGCCTATAATGTTTCCACTGCTGGGACACAGGCCTCCTCTCGGTGAGAGGGAATGAGCCATAATCCGCCACGCGGGCCCTTTGCGAGTTGGTAGATGTCACATCTCTTCGAATGTTTGGTTCTAAGACATGCCGGTTTCCTCACGATGTTTTCCTTCACCGTTTTGAGAGCAGTGGTGATGATATAATTTACAAAAAGTAAAGCGCCTGCTTGGGTTCGAACTCACGACCTACTACTTGTAAGTCGCGGCTGTCACCACTGGGCCACCACTGCTCACTGGGCCACCACACTGCTCTCGAACCCCAGCTCGTAATAATATACATAACTAGCGACCCACCCCGGCTTACAGTGTATGTGTCGGAGGTCGTATACTATGCTAACTGATAAATGCACTGATTGGAAAGGTCTACTGAAACTGTGTGGTTCTTTCCAAAAAATACCATTTTAGAGACCAATCCACATACATGGTCTTCACACAATCTGACCAAGATTATGTCTGGGCTTCTCAGAGTATACAAATAGGAAAGACCGACCTCATCTACTTTAAAAATATGATGGACGTGTAAAGTGTTTGTACAAATCTTAATATCAAAATAGTTTACCATTTATAGAATGTATGTTAATCATTTATAAGATATTAATTTATATCTTATAAGATATTAATTTACATATTTATTTGTATTTGCCGTTTGGGCAATTTTGATCCACATATAAATGTATTTAATTGGACGAAGGATTATAATGTACTGTTTAAAATAGCTTCTTAAATAAAATCCATTATTTTTTAGTTATATGTAAATGATAAAAATTATACTAGTACGGACTTTACTGTAAATCTTTTTTAGAAATACAATTCTGTAATATGTATGTTATTTTGATCTATCTCGTAAGGTTAATCCAGCGTTAGCACCCAAAAATATATTCTTATAACATCATAACTAATCTTTGAAATTCTCGGCTTTTGTCTACTATAAAATACATGTATCTTTTAAAAGAAATGTCCTAACTGCTAGCGAAAACCGAATAAAATTCGTTGCGCTTTAGAACTAAGCGGTGAAAACGACGAAAACAGTCTCTATTTAGAGATGAAATGTAATCATAAGAGGAATTCCGAACGTTTGTGTAGCATTTACAAAATTATTAGTAAGTATATCTGATGGCATGAAAATGCGTTTTTTTTGTAAAACAGTACTTACTACCTCCATATTTTCTGATCTCGGTAATCCAGAAAAAATCCTAAAATTACTGTTTTATTAGATACTTAATTACTTCTTAATCATGTTCAAGCACTACCTACCTAACTAAATCTTTCTTCTTGTTAGCCTAAGAGCTCGTAATCATTGATAAGGAATGCATCTTTGTATCGGCCCTAATACGATTATTGTCCCTCGGGAGTTTGTCCTCCTGTTTCAGAATTAAAGATGGTACTATAGATGTGCTCTGATAGGCGAAAATTGATTGTAATTAATGCTTGAGACATTAATGGTGCTAGTCTTATTAAAATATTTTTTATATAGTTCTGACGAATATTATAAGTCATTTATTCATTTGTTTAACACAGGTACAATAACGATGATATTTAAACAAAATAAAAAGTGCACTATGTCATGCTATTGGGCGTACAAATGTTTGTATGAAGTATAAAGCCAGCCAAGCCTCAATGATAAAATAAATACAATAAGCCCGAAGAATAATAAAAAATTACATTATACACAATACAAAAAAAAAAAAAAAATAGCAATTAAAATTAAAGTCAATACATTGCAAGTCCACACATAGAATAAGTCCAAATACAATACAATACAAATCTCACAATAAATGTACAATACTAATGTCAATATGAAATACTTATGTCAATATATAATAATAATAATATTCCACGACTATCACACAACGCCATCTAGTCCCAAGCTAAGCAGAGCTTGTGTTATGGGTACTAGACAACTGATAAACATACTTATATATTTCTAAATACATACATATTATAGATAAATTACACCCAGACACAGAACAAATGATCGTGCTCATCACACAAACATTTGTCCTGGGTGGGAATCGAACCCACGACCTCTGGCATAGCAGTCAGGGTCACTAACCACTAGACTAATAGGCCAGTCAAATATAAATAATAAGTAATAATACCTATGTCAATATACAAAAAAAGTATATCAAGGAAAACAGTACATTTATTTTATTGACATGTCAAAATTCTATTTTTTTTTTTAATTCTCTAATGTTATTTCATTTTTCCTAATTTTGTTTACACAACATAACATCCCGTCTTGTTTCCCCGAAGGGCCAACTATACCCAAGTGTACCTTTAGTACACCCACATTGCGCCAGTTATGTTTAAAGGCCCGTGTAATAGGGCCCATCCATGCCATCAACCGAGTACAAATCCAGACTCCGGACAGCTACTGAGAAACTCCAGATAAAAAATCCCAATCACACTTTGCCTGACCTGGGAATCGGACCTCATCATCATCATCATCATTTCAGCCGTAAGACGTCCACTGCTGGACTTAGGCCTCCCCCAATTTGTGGGGCTTTGCCATAATCGCCACGCTTGGCAGGCGGGTTGGCGATCGCAGTAAGGTGGTAAAATGCACAGAGAACGCTGCTGCCCATTCTCTAGTAAGTCCCTTAGTCGCCTTTTACGACACCCACAGGAAGAAATGGGGTGGTGTTATTCTTTACGTTCGGCACCACACGGTACATCGGACCTCATACTTAGTAATAACGACTACTAGACAAATGAGGCAGTCCATTTTGTTTAATCATTTAATTTAATTTTGTCTCGTTTTATGTAATTAACCTAAGATTGAAATAACTCGTATTGCCGATAACTTGTAGGTGTGGTGCATACTGTAAATACATATAAGTTGGTTCATCATCATCATCATCATTTCAGCCGAAAGACGTCCACTGCTGGACATAGGCCTCCCCCAAGCACCGCCACTTCGACCTGTTCTGTGCTTCTCGCATCCAACGTATTCCTGCGGCCTTCACCAGGTCATCGGTCCATCTTGTGGGAGGCCTTCCAACGCTCCGTCTTCCAGTACGCGGTCGCCACTCCAGAACCTTCCGACCCCATCGGCCATCCGTTCTGCGAGCAATGTGCCCTGCCCACTGCCACTTAAGTTTGGCAATTCTTCGGGCTATATCGGTTACCTTGGTTTTCCTACGGATCTCTTCATTTCTGATTCGATCGATATAAGTTGGTTAGGTTAGGATATTAGGAAGGTAAATGCCAGGGAATTTTTGAGCGAGATATGTATGTTGTATGGTCATCAAATAACAATTTACTTTCAATGGAGCGGATGGAAGCGCAGACACGCGCGTTTTTAGCTTGAAATTCGGTCCATTTACAGCAAGAAGAGCAGTTTACTGTATACTAACAAAGTCAAACTTACACATTCTGCAACAAGCCACACTAGGATATACGAGAACACATAAATAACAATACATTGTAATATGGCTATATAATGAGGTGGAGAGTGCCAGCATTAAGCTTTGACCACACCCAGGTGGATCCCGCAAGTGACGCTGGGTGCTACTGCGCGCATACTACAAGATGCGTTGAGGAATTAATTCAAGAAAAAATCCTCAATGGGATTACATGAACTTAAGGAGTTGTATTGATAATTTCAACCTGTACGACCTCACGTTAAGTGAGATAATTTATTTCTGAATACCAATCGACTTTTTAATCTAATAATATTCATTACTTCTATGTCACCTTCCGAAGAAAACTGACCTTTATTTAACCTATTCAAAGGCTAAAGGTACCTATTTCTTTATCCAATACCTCGGCCCTAGTTGGGTACGTCTTGCGAATTAACATCGAATCTCATTACGTCCGCAAACACCAGTGGGTCGGAAAATCACTTCTATATTTAGTTCAATCTTTCCAAAGAATCAAGCGTAGATGTTTTGAAAGGAACTTACCTACTTGCTAAGATGAGAAAATGCATGAAAAGAAAAATAAAGCTTTTGTTTTATTATATTCTACTAACACTAGCTTTAAGATAATACTAACATTTTGGATCTTTGTTGTCCGAATAAAGAAGTTTTATAAATTATATTTGCAATTATATATATATATATATATTTTTAACATGCTGGCTCGCAGGTTTAAACGGTGCCCAAACGAGGTGAAGTGCACAATGTTCAGGGCAAACTGCCAATCGTTTTATTCGTGCACCCTGTGGATCAGCTGTACTCAGCGGACACTCAATGCCCTTCGTGTACAATATAATAATGCTTTTAGAATGTTGTTGGGGCTCCCGAGATACTGTAGTGCGTCTGGCATGTTTATGGAGGCTCGGACTGATGGTTTTCATGCCATCATGAGAAAGCGAGAGGCCTCCATAATGCACCGTATCCGAGCAAGCTTCAACAACATTCTAAAAGTAATAGCAGACCGGTTAGACGGTCCATTTATTAGACACTGGATTGCACTCCACGTGTCTAATGGATTTGATTTTATCTTCTATTATTATTACTGTTTTTTTTGTACTTTACTAACTTAGTTCTTAAGTATTTACTAATACAAATATGGATTATTTAATCTGAATTAAAGTTATATATATTTTATTTGCATTGATAAAAAATAATAAGTATGTTTGTAGTACTGATACCATACTGCGATCGCCAACCCGTTTGGCCAATTCATCTTCCCTTTGAGGGAGGCCTATGTCCAACAGTTGACGTTTTTCGATTGAATGATGATGATGATGTTTGTAGTATTCTGAATTATCAAAATATGACATTGTTTTTATATCCTGGTCCTGCGGGGCGAGTACGGCCTACTATGACAGGCTTGAGTCACACATTTTATCACAGTTTGATAGTAAAAACCGTGATAAAATTCGTGACTTAACCCTATTGTGTGACTCTTGTCATACAGGAATTCCTAGTACAAGAGCCAGGGCTACAACGATGTCACCTGAAGTGAACAATAAATAACTATTACAGAGTTCATGGTTGCCCATGTTCCAGGGGTGCTTAGAATTTTAACGTATTCCTTCTAGGACATGGTAATTGGACGTATTTGCAACCGTTAAGCAATTCATTAAGCCCTTATGTGGTGATTAATGGTTGTGCTTGAAGGAAATTTAATATTCTCTGATATTAAATGCCCATTAACAGTTTTAGTTAGAGAAAAGTGATATTTAGTGACAAAATCTGGGATTTATTAAAAAGTACGTGAAGTTGGGTTTTCCAAATTACATGAATTTTCACCTAGGCTTTATAGGGTCGCTCAATTGTGGCCAATGAGTCTATCACGTCCTAGAAGTCATCATCATCAGTAGCCTATAATATTCCCACAGCTGGGACACAGGCCTCCTTTCAGTGAGATGGAGTGGGCCATAATCTACCACGCGGGCCCACTGCGGTTTGGTAGATGTCACATATCTTCGAAATTTTTCTTCTAAGACATGCCGGTTTCCTTACGATGTTTTTCTTCACCGTTTTGAGAACAGTGGTGATGAAATAATTTACACAAAGTAAAGCGCCTGCTTGGGTTCGAACTCACGACCTACTACTCGTAAGTCGCGGCCGTTACCACTAAGCCACCACTGCTCTCACGTCCTAGAAGGAATACGTCACATTGCAAATCAATCTGTATTTATTATTATGCAACAACGTTAGTCAGAACAATACGAAATAGTCCAATTATGTCTGTCGCAGATTCAAACGGATTATCGCCCGCATGCTCGATGTTGGTCCGCCATGTTGTTTTTTTACCAATCAGTGCAAGCGATTGGCGCAGGCTGTCTCCAGTTATTTTTTTTTTTTTTTTTTGTAATGATATCTCGTTATCAACCTATGAGGTTGTCGGCTGTTTAACCGGTCTTGCCTATGAGTACCTTTATAATTAAAGGCCTCCAGCCAGAGAACTTAAAACTAGAGCAGAGAACTTCCTGTGGTGTACGGTCCTCGGCTTAAGGCATCGCTGGAAGGGCAGCAAGGGACGGACTGGAGAGCAAGAGACTTCGAATATAAACTAACGTACTATTGATAGATACAACATTTACACGTGTAGCCTAAAACCCTCTATGATGACATGTGCAGTGTGCACGGTCTTTTTTTTTTTGGATGGGAAATCACCAAATGTCTTGGGTGTGTCAGACTTTTACTGACTAAAACCCACCCGTGTTCCTTCAGTTGCCCATGTGCCAGGGTCACGGTATCTCTTTCGAACAATCTCGCGACCCTGGCATGCACACGGTCTTGCTAGTCGATTAATTAAATATCTATTGAAATAAGTGACGTCGTAAACTCTTACTCATTATTATATCAAACATGCTTTTATAGAATTCTTTCACACTGACTCCTTGCAGTTCATTTGAGTATTATGAGCGCTTGCTAAAATGCACAATTGGTTCATGCACCAGTCAGTCGTATTAACAAGAGTACCTCTTCACTTGTACGGATATGCTCTCTGGGGTTAGAAAGGCGCTTGGCTGGTCCTTGGCTGAATGTGCATACTATAGTGGGTTAACTTATATTCCAATTTAGGCTAGGTTCTCAGTGTGTCATGAAGATAGGATATTCACAATCTTGTTTTAAGTGACGTTGTTTGTAAGAAGATAGAAAAAAATACATTTATTCAACACAGACTAAAGCCACACAATAAAAAAATAAAATAAAATGTGTACAGTGCGATTTAAGAAACTAACATGAAAGTGTATCCCACGGTGCTAGTTTTCAAATGCACCTAGCCTATTAGGGGTTGCACAGCTGACGGAAGATGCATCGGACGTAACTTCGTTGGTTCTTCAACTCACTAACTCATATTGGTTGATTGTGTAAAGTTGAATGATTTATTATCTACTTGTCCGTTCTAGCGAACCGTTAGGGTATATTCATGTAGAACGCTGGTAACCGATAAGGCACAACTATACGGTGTTAAGTCAGTGCGACCCAGCGGCGACTAATCAAACTGGAACTTTTCAGCGCTTACGTCTCGGCAACGATTCGCGCTGCTATAAAAATTCAAAAATTTAAAAATTCTCCCACTCCCATGTTTGTATATTTTTGAAGTTTGTCTGTTTGTAAAAAAATACTCATACGTCAAATGTTGCGATCAGCCTTAGAATTTAAATATCACTAATCACTTCACTAATGAACTGTTATTAGTATCAGTGATAGTGATTTGCCATTTTTCATATTTTTTACTTAAGTAGGTAACTAATGACTAAGGAGCTCTTGTTCATGACACTTGATGGCAAGTTTATTTGAAAAACAAGATGGAAACTAGTCTTATCATAAAAAAAAAAAAATTCACCAAACCAAAGACCGATTATACCAAGCATAGCTCCCCGAACTTATAAATCAAAACAGTGATCAAATTAATCTGTTTGTGTATTAATCGGGCCAATTTATTATGCTGACGGAACAGCCATTCGATAATGAACCGATATCGAAGCCGTAAAGTGTCGATATAATTGTTATTCTGATTATTATTGAGTTTTCATTGTTATTGAGCTGATTTCAACCGCTATTTGCGTTTGATGAGTATTAAAATATACTGAAACTATATTTTTAAAATAACGGTATCATTTTAGTTTTTTAGTAGGCGCACTAATATTTTTATCAGTTATATAATGGGCACATAAACGCAAGAGTACAAGAATTCTCCATTTTACAAGTAGTTTGTAGGTAATCTTGAGATATTTATATTTATTCATAAAGAAATATGAATATGTGTATGTATGACCAGATGTATGAACCTAAACGAGGCAAAAGGAGTATTTAAGGATCGTAGCAGTTGGTATTTCGTAGTTTCTGCCTACCCATGATAAAAAAGGCGTCAGTTTATGTATATATGTTAATAAGGTAATAAACTTAGTTAATTGTACGTTACTAACAAAAACGAATGTCAAATATTTAACAGTTTATTTAAAATAAATTACTAGAAACATCTTATATGGCTGAATGGAATCAAACAAGTTTTCATCATATACGTAGTCAAAGTAAAAACTCTGGAATAGGCTCCTAGTTTCATCAAAGATGCTATTAATGATAAATTGGCCTCAAAGTTGAAACATGATGAGGAGCGGGCATGCCAGGAACATTTTGCGTGTAGTACAGATGTTCCTTGTGGTAGTGGTTAGGTCTTGTCCCATACACGCACTGAGAGAAGCTTGTCGGTTTCGGTATGTGTGGAGACCGCAAGAAGTACTTCTCGTGTTTGTCTAGCCAGCGGTTCACCTGTAAAGAGAAGAGGAGAGATGAGTAAGATAGAAAGATAGAAGAAATGTAGTCTTACAATTCACAATTATCAATAATAGTCAGCGACAAAAGTTGACTAACAATTGGAATGGATATAAAATTAAAATAATCTTTACTACAGAGTTAATAACATGAAATACTGAATAGAATTAAAAAAAAATGTTACGAAACATTTGTGTGAACATAAACAAATGAAAAAAGATGAAAAAAAAATCAGTGAATAGTTTATAGAACACGTCATATTGTTAAAGAGCTAGATAAAGACGAAGTTTCTTAACTAACTACTCTTGAAAAGAAATGGCATAACACACAAGGGTCAAAATCTCTATAAAAGTTCAGACATAATCTTGGTCTGATCATGTGAGAACAATGTAGATGAGTGCTTGAACTAGTTTTTTAAAGAAAGAACTTCACAGATTAGAGTGGAGCAGTCCAGTCATTTAATTGTGAATATAGGATTAGAATGTCACAAGACGATAAAATTATGTGGAAATCCTTCTAAGCGGTGATCAACAGAGAGAAAATATTAGATAAGTACACTTACGAAATCACAACGACACGTTGGTATATCATGATGAGAATTCATGATGGTGTAATTTATCTTACAAAACGGGTATATATCTATTGGTAGGAAAATACACCGTACCTACCAATACTCACAAGTTAATATGAATGACGGAAGATTTGACCACCCTTGAGTATTTATAAAAAGTCATTAGCAGAAATCGGTTATAATGATTATTTTTGTACCTACTACGTAACAGCTTTAAAGACTATATGGTACTTAGATTTAAGACAGCCATTACTTAATTGCTGTCTCTAGAAGCGAATTTAAAAGGATTATTCTACCTAAGTGGATTATCAAGGAGTAATTAGTTAATGAAGAATTCCTTGACCTTTATTTTAACGCCAGCCGGAGCAATGTTTTTTCTCTCTCTTTGATTGCCTACTTCTAAATCATGATTAATGGTCTTTTGAAGAATTAAATTGGTTTTGTTTTGTGTATCTTAATCGGTGGAGGAGGGCCTAGTGGTAACGGCCGGACTTTCGAGTTGTGTGTGTAGTTTGTCTTAGGTTCAGACCCAGACACGTGCGTTACTTTGTGTAAATTATTTAATACTAGCTTCTGCCCTCGACTTCGCCCGCGTTAAATTTCTTGTTCTCCCGACCCTTCCCGTCGCGTCGAATCGCCTACCCGTGCGATTTTCCCGTTTTTACAACATTTTTCATTACTGCTCCGCTCCTCTTGGTTGTAGCGTGATGTTATATAGCCACACCATACGTGTGTTAGATGTGTAGTGTAATGTTACATAGAACACCTTCCTCGATAAATAAGCTACCCAAAACAATAAGAATTTTTCAATTCGAACCAGTAGTTCCTGAGCTTAGCGCGTTCAATCAAACAAATAAACAAACTCTTCAGCTTTATAATATTAGTATAGATTCACTGTTATCTAAATGGTGAAGGTAAACATCGCGAGGAAACCGACATATTCTAGGCATAAAAAATCGAAGACAAGTGACAACTACCAACCCACAGAGACCCCGCGTGGGAGATTACAGCCCACTCCCACTCAGCGAGAGGAGGCCTGTGTCCCAGTAGTGGGATCATTATAGACTGAATATGATTTTAATTGGCGTACAAAAATACTACTATCGTGGGCAAAACCTGAGGACCTAGACAAAAGGACATTGAAATCAGTGATAACGATGATGGAAGAGTTAAAAATGTATGGAACTGACATAAGCTACCGAAACGATTGTGTCAATCCGATTGAAAGTAATTGCAGAAAAACTGAACGCTTTGAAAAGGTTTGCCGGTTGTCTAAGTAGACGAGACTGGCACAGGAGAGTGGAGACTGATACATACAATGAAAGATCTATGCCCGGCAATAGGTGAAAAAGTGAGTCTGTGGATAATAAAGATGATAATGAAACATTCGAAAATCATTAACTACTAGCTGACCTGACGTTATCTTGTCCTTTAAATAATTTATACAATAGTCCCATAGAATCGATCAAAAACTTTATAACCAATTTTACGAAAATTACGCGGAGGAGGAGGGCTTAGTTAAGTTTATATGGAGGAGGAGTGCAGAACTTGAATATTTATAAATAGTAATGCATAAAGATACATTATTTTTTAAACTAGGTCGAATTTCAACCACTAGATGGCCAATAGTTTTATAATTCTTCTAGGTTTTGTAGCGCTTCATCTACGTCGTCGTAAGAAAGCGGCGTCGCTACTAAACAGACTCCGTGGCAGCCCCAACAGCATTTTGCGCGCTATAGCCGGGAGACATGACAGCCCACTGGTGACGTCACTTGTCACCTGTATATTGTCTGTGTTATTAGTTAAGTACTAACATAGGTTAAGACTTTTGTTACTAACTCAACGGATCTTTATCCGAACAAATAAAAAAAAAATAAAAAAATGCACCATATAAACGTTTTGCCTCCCTAAGTCTGTACAATGTTACTGATCATTTTTGTTGGATGACATTAGTTTATTTATCAAAGATTTTCGTTTGGTACCTTTCTCAGAAAAACATCTCATTTTACCTAATATCTTCCGTAAATTCTTAGAACAGTAACGTAATAAAAAGATCTTTGGCATATAGAGACGGCTGGGATGGTCAACTGTACGTGAAAATCTAAAAGCATGTTAGAAAGTCATGAAGACGAGTTACCCTCACGACCCATATGTTGACTTGGAGGATGGCTTAAAGGGTGGGCAGAAGCGAGAAGAAAAAAATCTTAAGACAGAAATTTATTATTACTAAGCTAACTGTGTTTTTTTGTGAATTACGGTGGGTGAAAGTATTAGAATAATACCGTAACACACGTATAATTGCAATGTCTTTCATTCTGATAATTCAACAACACTCAGTGCATTATTTAGTTAGACGAGCAGACGATTTGTTTTATACATTGGCAATGGATTAGGAAATTCATTCAAAATCTTTCGGCTTTTGTAAAAAAAAAATATGCCTACGCGTACCACTCTAGAGTGCTAGAATCGTTAAAAAAAGCAGGTAGCAAGAGTGGTTATCTCTGTTCTATAATTCTCTATTATGAGCCTATATTTTTGAGTAGATTTGTTTTACCCTATTGTGTTACAGACATTTTATTCTAGGTGCATCATCCTCACACATCCTCATATATAATATATTGAATACAAAATATTGTTAATTTTTTTTTTAAAGTTTTTAGTTTTGTATGGAGAAGATTGAATAAGTAACACCACCATTGCGTTTCTTGTTAATTTTTCTCAATGCAAAAACTAAACAAACTTTTTGGGCGACTAATATTATTTATATTTTCTTTTAAATTTTGACTTTTACCTGCTTTAAAATAAATGTTCGGCAGTAGAAAAACTGTCAATCTATTCGATGATCTAATATAAGTTTGCAGTGGCTTCAGTGACTGGTATGTTTCCTATAACTTACGACACCGTACAAAGGCTATCAAGCGAAAAATTTCCCCGAACCCTTTTCAACAGAATCGGCTATTAAAACACAAACTTTATGCATATGGGACCCTGATCTTTTGGACATAGTCACGATATATGGCCCAGGAATATAAGGATTTAGATTGGCAGCCGCCAAATGGAGCGTTCCATTCTGGAATCAATTTAGTTAGGATCTGATTATTTTTAGCTGACCCTAGCTGACCTTTTAAGTTAAACGCAATCTTATTTTTGGCTTTATTTTAACTTCCCACGAATTATTTAATTTAAAATTTATTAGAAGTCTTGACGTTAGGTACCGTTTTTTTTTGTGGGTGGGAATGATGGATGGCGGTACAGACTTTTACTGATTAAAACCCACCCGTGTTCCTTCAGTTGCATATATGCCAGGGCCATGGTAACTCTTAATATTAATATTCTAGAGGTTACTCCATTAAGTATCAGACTTCTCAATCTGTTTAGGTCATTTAATTTATTTAACTTGTTTTTTGAACCAACCAGGATCACGGCATGTTCGTCAACTTGTCTTGATAATATATTTAGTGATTGTGATGCCAAAAATAAATTAGTGTTAACTGATTTAACGTCCGACCACTGTGGTTTGCTATCCAGTTTCCCTATGCCATTGTTTAAAAAGGCGCGTAAACTTGAATGCAGGCCTTATACAGCTAGTCGTTGCACCAAGTTTAAAAATAATATAGCTCGCAGAATTGCACCATCTATAGTAGAACACGATAATCCTAATGCAATTTATGAAGCCCTCTTTGATGTAGTGCAAAAAGAGTACAAATCTACTTTCAAGACCAAAACCATTGACATTAATGGCACCTCCGTTGGCTTTAACCAATGGGCTACTCCAGGTATTTACAAAAGTAGAGCGAGGCTTTACGAGTTATATGGTTTAAAAAAATACAGGTTTGATACTCCTTTCCTAGAGTATGTAAAAAAATATTCAAAATTATTTAAACAGATTAGTGCTTTTGCTAAATCCAAATTTTTAAGCGATCAAATTAAAAATTCAAATAATAAAATAAAAACGACTTGGAAAATCATTAACAATGAGACGGGTAAATCGGTTAAACAAGAAAAACAACTTGAAATTTTGGTCGACAACAAATTAGTTAATACGCCAGCTGACGTAGCACAGGCATTTAATGAGTTTTTTGCCAACATACCTGTAACTACGACTCGCTCCTTAAATTCGTCCCCGTCTAAAGCTGATAATCTTTTGCATAGTAGTGTGCCAAAAAGTAGTTGCCTATTCAATTTTGAACATGTAACGCCTCGTGATGTAGTTAATGTTTTTAACACACTTAAGTTTAAAAACACTGGTGATTTCTGGGGCATTTCCATCAAACTATTAAGTAATATAATAGACATCGTAGCCCCCTATTTAGCTGTTACTTTTAATAAATGTGTTGATGTCGGAACTTTTCCTGACCTCATGAAGAGTAGCAAAGTGATACCATTATTTAAATCAGGTAATAAAAATGACGTTTCTAATTTTAGGCCTATTTCTATCTTACCTGCATTTAGCAAAATATTTGAAAAGTTAATCCTCAAGCAGTTGCTAAGACATTTTAATTTAAATAGCCTCCTCCATAATGAGCAATATGGCTTTACAAAAGGTCGTTCAACTACAGATGCGGGTGTTGCTCTCTTGAAACACATTTTTAACGCATGGGAGAACTCGCAAAATGCTATCGGAGTATTCTGTGATCTCTCCAAAGCCTTTGATTGCGTGCACCATGACACGCTTTTGCGTAAACTACGTCATTACGGTGTCCATAACGAAGCTATAAACGTAATAAATTCTTATTTACATAATAGGTTCCAATGTGTAGATATTAATGGTGTAAAATCTGCCGGGCTACCGGTTCAGTTAGGTGTGCCTCAAGGCTCTATACTCGGCCCATTCTTGTTTTTAGTGTATATCAATGACTTACCATTCTTTTTAAAGGGTATTTGTGACGTTGTACTGTTTGCAGATGATACATCTCTTATTTTTAAAGTAGACAGGAACAGACCAGATTTTGACGACGTGAACAGTGCACTCTCAATGGTTACCGATTGGTTTACGGCAAATAACCTAGTTCTCAATGCCAAGAAAACCAAATGTGTAAAGTTCGCCTTACCGAATGTTAGAAATCTAGGTCCCAACATCGTCTTAGATAAAGAGGTGCTTAAAACTGTAGATTCGGCAGTTTTTCTGGGCATAACAGTGGATGGCAAACTTCAGTGGGGCCCTCATATTTCAAGCCTAGCGGGAAGGCTCAGTTCAGCTGCCTACGCCGTCAGAAAAGTAAGACAATATACTGACGTTGATACAGCTCGGTTAGTCTATTTTAGTTATTTCCACAGCGTTTTGTCTTACGGTATTCTACTGTGGGGTACAGCAGCTGATATTCAAAATATTTTTGTCCTTCAGAAACGAGCTGTTCGAGCAATTTACCAGCTAGGTGCCAGAGTTTCCCTAAGGGACTTTTTTAAAGATATTGGTATTCTTACGGTGTCATCACAATTCATTTTCGCCAACATCTTATATACCTATTAGGCAAAATATACACTTATACGCTAAAAACAGTGATGTTCACACTGTTAACACTAGAAGTAAGGACAAACTACGTGTTCCCTTTCACCGGCTTCATAAGGTGCATAACTCATTTGTTGGGCTTGGTATAACATTTTACAACAAGCTACCACCTTCTTTACTAGAATTACCTTTTAATGCGTTTAAAGCTCAAGTAAAATCCAACCTTTGTCAAAAGGCGTACTATTCCATCAACGATTATTTAAATGATAAGAATAGTTGGTCGCTGTGATTAACTCAAGACAATGTTTATGTTCTTTCTCCAGTATTAGCGTACCTAGTGATAGGTTCAATATAATTGTTTCCATATTTTTTTCCTGTTTATGCCAATTTTATTTTATTAGTATTGCATAATGTGGTTAGCTAGCGACCTCGACAAGTAATCATTCAATTCTTGCTTGAGCAACCGGCAGCAAGTTCGTCATGCTCCCTTAGATGTCAATGCTTGCGGTAGCGTCGGGGGTCGGGTTGCCCCCTTCCCTCAAATATGGCGAGGGGGGCAATGGCTGATCTTTGCGTTATGCTCGTGAACGGGTGCTGCTTGTGGTGACTGGTCGTCTTGCTGACTTTGATGTTGATATTATTATTAATATTACTTACCTGTTTAATTTATTTTACGTCGATGGTCCTAGTTTATCATTTGTGGCCTCGAGTTGTAACTCAGGTCGTAACAGCTATGTGAACATTCAGCATTGCATATGTAAGCTGTCACGCCCTTTATGCCAGTTTTTTATTTTTGCAGCCATGTTTCTATATACATATTTTTTTTGCTTATGCTTGAGTATAGTTTTCATTTTATTTGTTGGTATATTGGGTTGGCTAGCTGGCATATAGCAAATCATTTAATTTGATTTGTGTCTCTTAATGTTTTACTATATACCATTGTATAGAATCAAGTTCTTCTAACTGGACAGACAGCTGTGCTGCTGGGGAGTTTGTTGGCCACTTCTTCTTCCCAGCTAAAGCACTAGGAAGTGCGCGACGGGTGGGCGTTTTGGGGGGACTGTCTTTTGTAATTTTGACGTTCGAAAAGTGCTGATCCTCAGCCTAATTTGAATAAATGACTTTTGATTTGATTTGATTTGATTTGACTTACGAACAAATCTCGCGACCCTGGCAGGCACGTTAGGGACCCTGGGGTCCTCAATGTCAAGAGTTTACCAAGTAACTCACAGAGGCCCGTAAAATTATTAATATATTTTTTAATGTTTTTATAATTATATATTTAAAAATATAATTTTGTGTTTCGTTACGTTTGATTGTCCCACTGCAGGGCCTCCTTTTCCTTATTCCACTCAACTCGATCCTGAGCCATAAGGAACAATCTTTCATAGACACTAACATCTTACGGCCCCGTAAGATGTTAGTGTGGCTCTGGGCCACACTCACTCTCACAGGCAACTCAAGAAACACGCATGGGTTTTAGTCAGTAAAAGTCCACCCTCCCGCTTCACCCAGAGCTGGACAAGACGATGATTCCAAGAAAAGGGTGTGTCGTTTAAATAGTTCAAATTCAACATTTCCAATATTTTATTTCGCATAAAAAACCTACATGGGCACTTATGGAACGTCAAAAGCAAGGTGCACGATTCCAATTGGTTGATTCCTATGGACAAGAACCGGTAAGAAACTCCACAATTACTCTAGTTTTTTACGATGTAAATGGTCACCAACTGATGGGTAGAGGCTAATTTAATGCACCAACATAAATTCAGTCCATCCAATATTTTTAAACAAGCGCTCAGTTCAATCACCCCACTTCTCATATTCATTCTTTCAACGGAATCAATATCATTAAAGAGGTTTTTGTTCGCGAAGCCGTCGGATGCGATAAATTTGCGGCATGTCTCCTCCAACGTTATTTAGAGTAAACGCCTTTGCAGCTGGCGGGTATTCGCGTGACTGTATACAAAGTTGATCCTATCTGCTACTCCTACTGCTTTTAGTACCTCTCCTTCTCTTTTAGGCCAAAGTTACTCTTTAAAAGATCGCTTTTAGCAATAATACCAGCCATTGTATTCCCCTTGTAAATTTTCTACATTTATATATTTTAGTTTGGAACGTATATATGCAACGGAATATTAGAACGTGATTTTCATCCCCTACAAAACGTCTGATTAATTTCAAATTTTGCACACTTAACAAGGACCGATGACAATGTAATAATTTAAATAGTTGGTTACATAAAACTAAAAAAACACTCTTTTATAGAAAACCAAACTAAAACGTAAAAAACAATTCTCAATAAATTTTAATCAAGAATAGTGTGCTTAAGGCGTTGGTCCCAGCTATCATTCGTGAATCATTACGGGTCGTCAGAACACAGAAAGTCTGACAACGAGTATTACCAACGTGTATCGTGATACCTAGTTACTGGGCTGTGGAAGGTCAGATAGGTAGTTGCTCGATATAAAATACTGATATACAGCTGCACCCGGTTAGACTGGACGCCGACCCCAACATAGTTGGGAAAAGTCTAGGCAGAAGATAATTAAATTGCTTACCTAAGTCTCGAGTTTTTTTTCTATTATCACTTAATGAATAAATGACATGACACTTCAACCAATTCAGTCTGAAATTATCAAATAAAAGCGGATGATGAGGTACAATAATGACAAAGGATCGAAACTGTATAGATTAAAGGGAATACCGCAACGTCCTCACAGTCACGATTGGAAGCTTTAAGAGAGAAAATATTGCCAAACATTTGGACCGCAAATTGATAAAAGAAGAGCCAATATATAAACTTTATTGTGTGTTCATAGCTGATTATTTTAAACAAATGTTTGGCAAACGTATCGAGATGAGCCGCGAGTTGCTAATGCTTTATTGTAGAGAATTAGCATAGAGTTTTTTTTTTTAGGGGGGGTACCTAATCATTTAAGTGGTTTTTGCGTGAACAGTTTAGTGTACATGATTATTATTTTAATGTGATTGTAATTTTACTTTGGTAACCAAAGTTAATCGTTTATAAGTAGTAAAGTTTATGGAAATGATTTAGCTTCTTGCATATCCAGCCTATAATGTTCCCACTGCTGGGACACAGGCCACTTCTAGGTGAGAGGAAGTGGTCCATAATTCACCAAGCGAAGTGTAGATTGGCGGATGTCACATGTCATGAAATCTTGGTTCTAGGACATGCCGCTTTCGTGACGATGTTTCCCTTCGTTGCTTTGAGATTAATGATGATGAAATAATCATAATGAGATGTGAGATTAGTGTTTTTTTTTGTGTGATTTTTTTAAAACTTTTATATTGGTATGTTGTTTTTAATTTACTATGTAATTTCAAACACAATGAAAATTGTTCATGAATAAAGTAAATTGAAAAATTGAAATTGAATAATCTACACAAAGTAAAGTGCCAGTTTGGGTATAAACCTATGACCTTACCACTGCTCTCAACAATCACTCAGTCAGTTTGTCCACTATTGTCTTTAGCTTCTAAATTATTTTGAATATTAGTCATTATTGATAGTCCAATGGGTAGAAAAAATTACTGTGGTTATTTCATTTTTTATTGAATGCTGTATATTTCCGAATCCAAACGATTGGGTTGGCTCAACCGCTAAACCTTTTAGAAGGTTTTCAAAATAACCTTTTAAATTCGGTTTCATTACGAATTAAGCTTCGAGCAACCTTGAACTGAAAGTACTAGTCAATTTAGTTTCGTTTTAGTTAGTGATGCGTTATAACACGATTATACGACCAATTGAGTTAATAAGTCGGTATAAAAGTGACTTTTCTACTGGAATAATCCTTATTAAGGAGGTGGTTACTTTGGAAGTGTCCTCATGTGTACTGCCCTACTGAGGACTAAAGGCTACTGAAACTTTCGGGCTATTTATTAACCTAGCGATAACTGCCGCGACGTACGAGCTGTAGGTCGTGGGTTTGAAGTCAAGGAGGCATTTTACACGTACTTTGTATAAATAAATTCTTCTCAACTTTCAAAATGATGAAGGAAAAAGTTGTGAGGAAACCGTCTGAGGAAAGTTAGTTTGTCGAGGGTAATATCTGGAACTATCAGTGGGGTTTAATAAATTGTTATTGCATTTAATAGTTCAATTCTTAACATTATGCTAGGATCTGAACAAAAATAAATACAGTCAAAAACAAAGCTAAGCGAAAATTAAGTAATAGCGTCGGCGGATTGGTGATGGCATACGATGCGGTGGGTCGGAAGATGAAATTTTAGGCGGGTGAATTCGTGAGCTAGCTGAGAAAGTAGCTTCAAAATAAAATATATAAAGTAATTTCTACTAACAAGTTAAATAAAATTTCTTTAAAACCATTTCTAAGACTTAAAACTAATTCTAAAATGAATACTATTCAATAATTCGAACGCTATCGTACGAACCAGCTCCTAAAAGTTATTCCATGAATCAACTACGGAATTTGTACTGAAACGAAAAATTATTTCGTGTATTTCAGACGTCGGCTTAGTTCAGTGGCACCATCTAGCGATACTTCGATTTCTATTTCACTATCGAAGTTGAATGCGAACAACTTTTAGCTCACTCTGTGTGAAAAAAACGCGCGAGTATTTTACCAAGCGTGCTGGGATCTGTAGGTTTTGTATCGTTAAGCTGAAAGAGTTCGGCTTTTTTGGAATTGAATGATCTATGATACGGAATGCTTTTATTGTTCGGATTTGCCATACACTGGCAGGCATTTTTTGATGTGGAAATCATCATCCCCAGCATAATTTGATTATGTTTTGTTTTGTTTTATAATATTAATTACTTACATAATACTGTATAGAATCAAGTTCTTCTAACTTAACAGACAGCTGTGCTGCTGGGGAGTTTGTTCCGCCACTTCTTCTTCCCAGCTAAAGCACTAGGAAGTGTCGAAGGGTGGGCGTTTTGGGGGGACTGTCTCATGTAACTTTGACGTTCAAAAAGTGCTGACTCTCAGCCTAGTTTGAATAAATGACTTTTGATTTTGATCAAATGACCTCTACCGCTCGGGGCGGGCGGGCGTGTCAGACTTTTACTGATGAAAACCTACTCGTAATCCCTTTGTTGCCTGTGCAAGAGTCACGATAACTCTTTCAAACAAAACCATCACCGCGACAGGCATTGGCCCTAGCGAACCTCTTCAACTGTGCTGAACCTCTTTGAGGCGCATGTGGAACGAAACGTGCCGCCGACCCGGGCCTGGTCCTCATAATTATTATTTATTTATTATTTATTTATTTATACTGCTTAAACTATCATTACAGGGTTTACCCTAATGCGACAGCTAAGAACTTAAACTAATAAACTAAATTACAAAACTAAATACATTATTAAAATTAAAGAATACAAAAAACACAATTAATTAATTATAAAAATTACCTAATTAATATCTAACAAAAAACATAGTACAAAAAAAAGTTAAAATTAAGTATTAATATTTTGCTTGTAGCATAATATACATAGTAATACCCTTGCGAATTCACTAAAACAACATGTAAACACATCAATCTGAGTTGATGTTAAGTTTGGTAGGTTTTGTTTCGTTAAACTGAATTGGTTATTTTTCAAAATTGATACGAAATGCTTTTATTGATCGAATTTGATATAACAGCGGCAGGCTGTGTTTTTCATTTTAAACGTCTTCTGGTTTTTGGAACGAAGTTCTTGAACGCAGTTTGTGGTAGGAGTAAATTTATAGGAATCATCACGAAGTCATAATGTGATATCGTTTTCATGATTTTTGAGGGTGCTGAAGCCAATACTGAGGTAATCAAAATGAATATACGGGATGGTGACTGCCGAAAATTTGGGTCAAAATTCTTTAAAGCAACTTGTTTATCATGGGTGTCGTTTTCAAGGGTTTGGAGCGTGCTGATACACAACTTTCTTAAACTCCACAATAAAATGCGTGAAAGAAAACAATGAATTCTGTTTATTCAAAACCAGCTATAAATTATAGTGCTTGCCGATGTAAAAAAAACCTATAGAATAGCGATTAGTGTTACGTGTTGAGGCCTTCAGCATAAAGTGGTACTACGGAACCCTATAAACGAAATCCACTGCCATTCCGCCAAAACCATTTCAAAATTGGAATTGGCGCACCTCCTAAGCGGATTTTTATGCTAGCAAACCTATTCCTGCACTCCACTCCAACCTTACACCGTTAGACTAAGGTTCACATTCGCTTGTTTCAGCTGAATCATCAAAGATGTTCTTTTCGAGGCCCGTGCATAGAGAACACAGATTTGAAATAAGGAACTCACGGCTTATCCTATTGGGTGGTGGAAATAGTAGTCTGACCTCCATAGCACACCTGTGCTTAATACTTGAAAGCGTGTATTGAAGTCGCCAGTATTCATTTTTCTAGTTTATTTTTCTTTCTGCAAACGGAAATTCGTTTTTACTTCGACTTTTGACATTGCAGGCATAGCTTGTGCTCTAACTTTAGCGCGAGGATTTCATTAATCGGTTTTGAAAATGGAAGGCTTTTTTATTCGACTGTTTTTTGTTGTTCATATATAAAAACCAAGCCTGTGGATTCGTGCCATTGAGTCTGGAATAAATACTGACTAAAATCTCTAGTAAAAACATTGTAGTTGCTCGTTTGATTATCATATGAGGAGAAATATTTGTGTACACTACTAGCAGTTTGTTGCAGGTCGGAATGGTGGTCGAAATCTATGTTGCCACATTCCAATTAACAAAATCCTGCATCGCACAACTAGCATATATACAATATCCTGACGTCCTTCCTTTTTAACCCCCGACGGAAAAAGAGGGGTGTTATAAGTTTGACGTGTCTGTCTGTCTGTCTGTGTGTCTGTCTGTCTGTGGCATCATAGCTCCCGAACGGATGAAGCGACTTCAAATATTATTTTTTTGTATTAAAGGTGACTTATGTGCAAGTGTTCTTAGACATGTTTGATGAAAATCAGTTGAGCCGTTTAAAAGTTGTGGGGGGTGAAAGTGGGGAAGAATAACCGAGTGTCTACAAATATACTCGAGTGGGGTCTCAAATGAAAGCGCACTGAAAGAGAATATTGATGACTTAATCGAGAATGTTCTTAGCTTCGCTTGATGAGAAAATTGGTGGTGGGAAAACTGGGACATGGAAATCCGATTGTCACGTGAGAGTATCGTAATGTATACATCTCAGTCTTTGCAATTCTGCTAAAGATAATTTGTCATGTGGGTTATTAAATAGTTTTTAACCGACGAAAAAAAACGGAGGAGGTTATCAATTCGACGCGTATATTTTTTTTTTGTTTTTTTTTTTTTAATGTTTGACCACGCATAACTTTTAACATAGTAGTCCGATGGTGATAATTCGTTCTTTATTGGAAAGGGTATACTCCGAGAGTGGTCCCATATAAATTTAAAAAACAAAATCAAACCCTAAGGGTCAGAAAACAGGGGATGATTGATTGTTCACTCAGTGATTCTAATGTATTACCACGCATAACTTTATACAGAGTAGTCCGATTTTGATCACTTTTTTTTTCATTGGATAGGGTATACCTTGCCAAGTATTATTAGTACATTTTAACCACAAAAAATTGTAAAATAAAAACTTTTTTTACAACAAATTAAACATTAAAATTCAGTTTTTTCGGCGGTTTAATTTTTTGTTAAAAAGTTTTTATCTTTGGTCGAGCTCACAAATTGCTACACCATCCAAGAAAAAGGCCAAGCCTATGTAGCCTTAAGCAGAGTAAAAATACTCTACTTAAGGCTACATAGGCTTGGCCTTTTGCGAAAGTACTTTTACCTAAGTAAACCACAGCTTTTTCAACTGTCGTCCCTTGCAACTTATATGCCGTAATCGCCCATCATAAAATGATAGGAAACATTGTTCTTTCAATATTTCCATATCCTCTAAGACCTTGAAAAGTTACATTATGTGGCCTTATCAGAATCCATCCATTCTCGTCAACACAACTCCGGCCGATAGTGGCATCATCAAATTGAATTGATGTTGCTTTTGGAAGCTTCCCATCTTCCTGTTGGCCACAGCGAAGTTCTATGTATTAGGTTGGGGAAAAAGTCTTTTAACATCTCTTTGGCTATACTATTTGTATCTGGCTGGTTTTGGTATCATTGAAAGTTTAAATTTTAAAGAACATAATTCCAAATTCAAATTAGGAAAATGTGTGATTTTCATTTGTTTTTCGTACCGTCAAGATGAGTGAATCTAATGAAGAAATTCGATACATTTTAAAATTTTACTACAAAAAAGGTAAAAATGCAACGCAAGCCGCGAAAAAAATTTGCGATGTTTATGGACCTAGTGTAGTGTCTGTGAGAGTAGCACAAATTTGGTTTAAGCGTTTTCAATCCCGAAATTTTGATGTCAAAGATGCACGTCGCTCTGGTCGCCCTATTACGGATAAAATGGATGCCATTTTTGAAAAAGTGGAGCAAGATCGGCATACCAGTAGTTACGACGTAGCTGAAGAACTGGAAATTGACCACAAAACAGTTTTGGCGCATTTGAAAAAAACTGGGTACACAAAAAAGCTCGACATTTGGGTACCTCACGAGCTCACTGAAAGAAACCTAATGAACCGTGTACTCATTTGTGATTCTTTATTACGACGTAATGAAACCGAACCATTTTTGAAGAAACTGATAACTGGTGATGAAAAGTGGATCACGTATGACAAGAACGTGCGAAAAAGGTCGTGGTCAAAAGCCGGTCAGGCTTCACAGACTGTGGCGAAACCCGGGTTAACTCGCAACAAGGTGATGCTGTGTGTGTGGTGGGATTGGAAGGGCATTATTCATTATGAGCTATTACCACCAGGCAGGACCATCGATTCTAAACTCCACTGCGAACAACTGATGAGATTAAAGCAAGAAGTTGAGAGAAAGCGGCCGGAATTAATCAACAGAAGGGGTGTGGTTTTTCATCATGATAACGCTAGACCTCACACATCTTTAGCCACCCAACAAAAATTAAGAGAGTTTGGCTGGGAGGTGTTAATGCATCCGCCGTATAGTCCTGACCTTGCACCTTCAGATTTCCACCTGTTTCGGTCTCTTCAGAATTCTTTAGGCAGTGTCAGGTTAACATCACGAGAGGACTGCCAAAACCACTTGTCGCGGAATTTTGACCAGAAGTCCCAAAATTTCTATAGCAATGGGATCATGTCCCTACCTACAAGATGGCAAAAAGTTATCGAACCAAATGGTACCTACATACTTTAGTTAAATGTAAATAAACTTTATTAAAAAATGTTTTGAATTTTCTTAAAAAATGCGAAGAAACTTTTCCCCCAACTTATTATTTACAACTTAACAAAATCTACATTATAACAAGTATACCTATAAAAAGTATAAAATAAAAAATTAAATTTAAAATTTTAAAAACCCCCGACACAAAAACCTAAGATCCCTTTAAAAAGTAAAAAATAATAAAAAAAACTCACTTAAAGTACCTAAGTATGTATTAATAATTAAAAAAAAAAATACGTCGCGTTGGGGGACCGCTCTGCGAGGGCAGACGTCGTTGACGGTCGTATCCTAAATGCAATATTTAGAATTAATTTTATAAAAGTTTTCTTCAGTTAGGTAATAGACTATTTGTAATTAAATTGTTAGGTTTGGAGCGGTCCCCCAACGTTTTAAAATTATTAATACATACTTAGGTACTTTAAGATTGAGTATTTTTATTATTTTTTACTTTTTAAAGAGATCTTAGGTTTTTGTGTCGGGGGTTTTCTATAAAGGAAGTGAACTGAGAAGTGAGTGAGAGCTTTAAACCCTTGTACCTTATACTTCAGTACTCATGATACCTCCAAAGGTGTATACAGTTATCTACAATTACTTACTAAATGTAACTGTGTGTGTACTTAATAAATGTCTAGCAGATAGGTATTCTACGAACATTAGTGGTTTCACAGAATTAAAAACACAGAAATTTTTAATTCTGTAAAACTTTTAATGTTCATTTCATTCCATTGAATGACTTCCTAATAAAATTGTCGATTTTATGTATGTAGCCATATTTGTTACGGTTGCGAATCATATTTTGTTCAACATACAGCTTGGCACTGATCTGCAAATTGCAATAATCGTAAGAAATTTGAATTTTGCGAGTTACCCGCCCCTGCCTACACCTTAGGATAGAGATTTATTAAGATTGTAATTAAATTTTAGTACATTAGTGACTCTCCACTAACGTACTACAATGTAATTACAATTGACATTTAAACCTTAATGCGTACGAAAGTAATTAATGTCCGTGTTACATACTTTGTCACAGATAGGTGAGCGTCAGCAAAAAAGGTTATCGTCATTAATCCCTTTATTAATGGTCCGTGGGCTGCCCTTGTTTTTCTGACCCTACATCGTTGTGTCGTGTCTTGTACGATATACGTTTTATATTTACGTAGTTCATTATTTTGTGTTGTGTGTGTGAGTGGATCGTGGATTTCAGGATTCTACGATCCTGGTTGGGTCCGTAACATATATCAGAACGTTGTGGTCAAGTTTAAGAATGTGGACTATCAAACTGAACTATTTTCTAGATAATATAATTATATGAACAAATTATAAGCCCTCCCATACATTTGCATCGAAAAGGTGCTGAAACTCTGTAGCTTTTTTCAACTAAACAGACAACTGGGGAGTTTGTAGCACCATTTCTTTTTCCCAGCTAAACAACCAGGTAGTGGTGAAGAGCGGGCGTTTTTGGGGGACTGTCTTATGCAAGTCTGCGCTAGAAAGCGAAAGCTTAGAAATCATACTTAGGTAGGTACTGACTATTGTAATGGAATCATCTTTTCGTTACGAAAATAGAAAAATAATAATTGTACGTTTAACTTGAATAAGACCTTATTTAACCAGAATTTTGTAAACACATTTATAATTTCTCGTAAAACGATCCACTCTCAGTGGTTGTCCAACTATAAATTCTGCGAAAATATAAACGAAAAGTGGTGAAACTTTAAACACTCCGCTTTGACTGATTTCTCCAAAAAAGTCTAACAAAATTAATCCCACTTTTCTAGAACTACTTATTTTACCCTGAAAAAGCATTTATTCCCCACAGTAGTATTAAAATGAACGCGGCTAAAGTTTGCCAGTTATAAAAAATTATAAATAAATAAAAGTCCGAGAGAGAACACTACTTAAATGAAATATAGCGCGAATGCGTTCCAACTTTGAATTTGGAGCATTATTTGAGTAAACCAGTTAAAGGTTTAACACACTTGTGGTAACATTGCATTTGAGAGCGTTTTGGTGAAAAATTTTATTTTTTCAACTGAGTGTTTTATTCTTATTAAATACTAGCTTCCGCCAGCGGCTTCGCCCGCGTGAAATTTCAACCCCCCAATTCACCCTCTTAGGGATGGAATTTCAAAAAACCCTTTCTTAGTGGATACCTACTCTTCACAAAGAATACACCCTCCAAATTTCATGTCTCTAGGACCAGCGGTTTAGGCTGTGCGTTGATATATCAGTCAGTCAGTCAGTCAGTCAGTCAGTCAGTCACTCAGGACTTTGAATTTTATATATATAGATTTTGTGGGTGTGATAATTTGTATAATGTTTACTAAGGTTTGGCCATACTTTTTCTATTTTGATGGCTGACTAATAGTTTAGCCATTTACCACATTAAAATACTACATACTACAGTC
The DNA here is from genome assembly GCA_947507805.1 of Aporophyla nigra. Taxonomy (NCBI): domain Eukaryota; kingdom Metazoa; phylum Arthropoda; class Insecta; order Lepidoptera; family Noctuidae; genus Aporophyla; species Aporophyla nigra. The sequence continues at coordinate 21,572,804 of OX382305.1, read as the reverse complement.
TGTTTTATATAAATAAAGAATTATATTATAAAATTCGTTGCCTAGTTTAAAAGGTACAAACACAATTGCGAGATTGTTTAATACTATGTATGTAAGAATAAGGATAAGTAAGTATAGATTGGTTCTATTTTCCTGTCTCTCTAACAGCAGCATTCAGCTGATGCATTCACACATATAGGATTCGTTTAGTGGCATGTGTTCCATATCGCTAATTTATTCATTTGCTACAGTAGAGCCAAATAATCGAACGTAACATAATACCGAACTTTTCCTTGTATTTCTTTATTGTCGGCTACAAAGACTGTTGAAGAGAGAAGGATATGTAGGGAATTAATTTATTTTCTCATATTTGGTTCTCAAACCTGGTGTTTGACACTTTAGCAGAGCTACGAGCTCGAGATTTGCCAGTGACCATTGGAGTGCAATATCTTGGGGGCGCGAATTACAGACCACATTGCGAAGGAACACCACATTGCGGGTCAAAACCAAGGTCACGTACGTTACTCAGAAAGCTGAGCAACTGAAGTGAGATTGCGCCGGACATGTCTGCCTGCATGTCAGATGACAAAACAGGCAATATTATTCCTATTTGAGTTCTCAGAGGAAAAGGCATATTTAGAAGAAGAATAGCAGATATAATTAGAGTATCCGGATCGTAGTGGGATCATTCTGTCAAGTCAAAAGAATAAGATAAAAATAAAATCCCCACATAATACAAGGGAACTAGAAATAATTAGCGAAATTCACTAAAAACGTGACTTACTAATCAACTCCGGTAAAGAGTGCCCCTAGAGTCTCACAGTACATAGGTACTATTCCGTATCGGATCCTCAAAAGATCTTTCTAATTGGAATCTAACGTGCTCATTTTGCTCATATCGAACCGACATATTTATTTATGTTCACATCCCAGATGACCTCTTCCTTATTCTATGATCGTCACAAAAGTGACATTCGCTTCCAGATATATAATTTTGTTTGTCTTCTGCTGGTGACTTGTGATATATATTGATTGAAAGTATTTGTGGGTCAAGACTTGTGTCGCATGTTAATATGGAAACTAACAAATAGGTCAGGCTTTTGTTGGTATAAGTTATTTTGTGACTTACTGTTTTTGCTGAGTAGGTGAAAAGTTACTTTTTTGCTGTCTGTGACTCACTATGTTAGAAGGTTGTCCTGAAATAATTTTAGTTGGAATTAGGTTGATAAAAAGTTGACTCGTAATATAAGTACAGTCAAGAATAAAAAAACATGTTAAATGGGTGGAAACTACGTTAATTTATGCAGTGTTACAGCCATTTTTTACGACTCTCAAACAATGAAATCGTGTATTGTGTGTGTGTATCTGCCTGCAACTTTGAACGTGAAATTTCTTGTTCCCTTGACCCACCCCGTAACATCGCATCGCCTGTCCACGCTATTATTTCATGTTATTTTTCTCAACGTTTTTCTGAGTTTTTGTTGTTTCTCGGCTTTTAAGGGTCAGCATAATGTTTAGTCAAATAAAGCCTTCCATTCAAATGTTTTTTTTTTCATATGCAACTGGTATTTATAAGCACGTTCATCACCATCATCATCATCATCAGCCTATAGCAAGCCACTGCTGAACATAGGCCTCCCCAATTGCACGCCATTCAGCTCGATTTTCGGCAACTCTCATCCAGCTGCTACCAGCCACATAATATAATAGGTTGGGGAAAAAGTTTCTTCGCATTTCTTAAGAAAATTCAAAACATTTTTCAATAAAGTTTATTTACATTTAACTAAAGTATGTAGGTACCATTTTGTTCCATCACTTTTTGCCATCTTGTAGGTAGGGACATGATCCCATTGCTATAGAAATTTTGGGATTTCTGGTCAAAATACCGCGACAAGTGATTTTGGCAGTCCTCTCGTGATGTTAACCTGACACTGCCTAAAGAGTTCTGAAGAGACCGAAACAGGTGGAAATCTGAAGGTGCAAGGTCAGGACTATACGGCGGATGCATTAACACCTCCCAGCCAAACTCTCTTATTTTTTGTTGGGTGGCTAAAGATGTGTGAGGTCTAGCGTTATCATGATGAAAAACCACACCCCTTCTGTTGATTAATTCCGGCCGCTTTCTCTCAACTTCTTGCTTTAATCTCATCAGTTGTTCGCAGTAGAGTTCAGAATCGATGGTCCTGCCTGGTGGTAACAGCTCATAATGAATAATGCCCTTCCAATCCCACCACACACACAGCATCACCTTGTTGCGAGTTAACCCGGGTTTCGCCACAGTCTGTGAAGCCTGACCGGCCTTTGACCACGACCTTTTTCGCACGTTCTTGTCATACGTGATCCACTTTTCATCACCAGTTATCAGCTTCTTCAAAAATGGTTCGGTTTCATTCCGTCGTAATAAAGAATCACAAATGAGTACACGGTTCATTAGGTTTCTTTCAGTGAGCTCGTGAGGTACCCAAATGTCGAGCTTTTTTGTGTACCCAGTTTTTTTCAAATGCGCCAAAACTGTTTTGTGGTCAATTTCCAGTTCTTCAGCTACGTCGTAACTACTGGTATGCCGATCTTGCTCCACTTTTTCAAAAATGGCATCCATTTTATCCGTAATAGGGCGACCAGAGCGACGTGCATCTTTGACATCAAAATTTCGGGATTGAAAACGCTTAAACCAAATTTGTGCTACTCTCACAGACACTACACTAGGTCCATAAACATCGCAAATTTTTTTCGCGGCTTGCGTTGCATTTTTACCTTTTTTGTAGTAAAATTTTAAAATGTATCGAATTTCTTCATTAGATTCACTCATCTTGACGGTACGAAAAACAAATGAAAATCACACATTTTCCTAATTTGAATTTGGAATTATGTTCTTTAAAATTTAAACTTTCAATGATACCAAAACCAGCCAGATACAAATAGTATAGCCAAAGAGATTTTATTACAAGTTCATACATATTATAATGCGAAAAGACTTTTTCCCCAACCTAATATTATAAGCACTTTCTAACAGACAAAAAAGTCTTCATCTTTATTATTAGTATAGATAGAACATACGCTCACACACGCACGTAGCACTAACATATGTACGTATACAGTGTGTATTTTTTTTTGTAAATTTGGAACTACTTATTAGATTCGAATTTCTTAATATTTTTCGTTTCAACCAAAAGTAAAATTACCAAATGCTTGTTACCTCTAGTTCGTAAAATAGATAAGATTTAATTTCAAGATAGGAAATTGGCAATAAGGCATCTTGCAGGCAGGACCTAGAGTATCGGCTGAACGATCTTAATTTTAAGACGACAAGGCTTTAGATCCCCTTTTTAATTGGCTAGCCACTGGTTTAAAAGCATATTGGAAATATTAAAATGGAAACTTTTAATACGAAAATTACCTAGAGAGGAATGAAGGTTAAAGTTTAAAATGAACTGTATTATGGTTTTGTGAAAATCATCATCAGATCATGTCCAGTTCTAATTATATCTATTAGCTATTTCTAATCTAGTCATTGCACTTATTGTTGACATTTAATTATTATATGGAAACAATAAGTACAATTAAGATTTATTAATTTATTAAAATCTTGATTTTATATTCCTAACTAATATACATTTATGACTCGGTCATATAAAATGTAACATGTAACATAAAATGCAACGCATATTCTACCTTTAGAGGCAGAATTTGTAGATTGAGCAAAAATAAAAAAAGATTTTCAGCCCAACAGAGTTCATTAATATTCTGAGCTGCTTTTTTAAACTACTTTGTTTTGGATTTCTTCATTGCACTTTTACAAGTAATCCTAGGAAAGAAAAGAAACATTAAATACAAATATACCTAAGTAGATGCCTACCCTATCTCCTCAGGTACAATATTTGTGCCAAACGTAAAATTTATTTAATCCAAACATTTGAAAAATGGTACCCGGAAAACACAAGAATATTATCAAGTATCTACCGGAAAATCTGATTTCCGAGAGTGCATTTGTCTAAACTAACGATGCGAGCAACTGCAGCCAAAATCTTGGCATACCCTGTCTGCATCTAAAATACGTAAGACATTAATATTTTATAACACATTTATCATGTCTTGTCATAATTCCTCCAAGTCTGTTGGCGAAATATTTCAGTGTATTAGAATAATATTCTTATGAACTAGGTAAGTCTCTCTCTTTTTCCCGTGGGTGTCGTAAAAGGCGACTTAGGGACTTACTAGAGAATGGGCAGCAGCGTTCTCTATACATTTTACCACCAAACTGCGATCGCCAACCCGCCTGCCAAACGTGGCGATTATGGCAAAGCCCCCCAAATTGGGGGAGGCCTAAGTCCAGCAGTGGACGTCTTACGGCTGAAATGATGATGATGATGATAAACTAGGTAAATTGTGTCAGGGGTGTCTGGCTATGTAATTACAGCTACACGGTTTGATGGTCCGTGGATGGGTGACCATCCTTATATACTAAGATCCCTCCGTGCCTCGAAAAGCACGTTCAGCCGGTAGTCCCGGCTGTCTTTGGTGGATCTTTGTCAGTCGATGCAGGTCCTCAAAAGCCCGAAAGTCTGACAACCAGCATTACAAAAGAATATCGTAGTTACACAATCGTTACGCAGTGACTTGGTTGTAGAGGTCAGATCAGCAGCCGCACCATGTGAAATACTGATATTCAGCTGCATCCGGATTGACTGGAAGCTGACGTCAACGTAGTTGGCAATAGGATAGGCAGATGATGAAGGCCGAATGCAACCGGTGTTTTTTTTTTGGACCACTCTGCACTACATGAGGTCGCATGTCGACCGATGCCTGCCAGGGTCGCGTGATTGTTCGAAAGAGATACTGTGGCTCCGGCACATGGGCAACTGAAGGAACACGGGTGGGTTTTAGTCAGTAAAAGTCTGACACGCCCTCCCGCTTCGCCCAGAGCGGGAGAAGTCATTTGATGATTTCCCATCCAAAGAAAAAAAAGGTCGCATTTTGTAAACAATCTTTACAGTTCTTACTAAACAAATGTGTTTCAAAAATTCCTAAGACAAATGCATATTTACATACTTCCTTTTATATATTTTTTTTCTCACTGTTTTATACATTTCTCATTTACCCTCTGGGGCCCAAGATGAGAGGCTCTGACAGGTAAATATTGACTGTAGGAAATTAATGTTACATTCACATACTTTTTAAATCCAAGTACGTACCTACTTTGCTGTATTTTATTAGTATGGTTATATTATTTTGGAAATGACATAAGTAGGGATTGAGAGCAGTGGTGGCTCAGTGGTATCAGCCCCAACTTACGAATCGGGGTCAGGGTCGGGGTCGAATCGGGGTCGTGGGTTCGAAGCCAGGTAGGCGCTTTTCTTTGTGTAAATATTTTCATCAACACTGCTTTCAAAACGTTGAAAGATAACATCGTGAGGAAATCGGCAAGTCTTAGAACCAAAAATTTGAAGACATGTGACATCTACCAACCCGCACTGGGCCCGCGTGGTAGATTACGGCCCAATCCCTCTCGCCGAGAGGAGGCCTGTGTCTCAGCAGTGGGAATAATATAGGCTGATTATATATAAGCAGGGATTGTGGAATACCAGTAAAGAACCGATATTTAGTGGTATCACTACAAAAACCGGAACAGGAACCTAAATTGGGCCCATTAAGTTACCGGTTCTTCGTCAGAGCGAGTCAGAACGAGTTTGTGTGTTCAATATTTTCCAGGTTTCTCGATGCTTAGCTAACTGGCTCTTGTCAACGGCACATAAATGGACCGTTCTCTTTAATTACTCTGTCTTTAATGAAAACCGCATTAAAATCCGTTGCGTAGTTACAGATTTAAGCGTACAACCGCGGGAAACGACTTTGTTAAATAACTAATAAAAAGGTAAAAATTTACCTTGCCATTAGTCTTTGTAACCTATTTATCCCTTCCTTAGTTAATTGCAAATGAGGACTCTAGTTCCCACTAAATACTTCACCGAAAAACCATGTCCATGGAGGACACAGTTTGTTATACACAGCGTGTTCTTAGTTTTAAAACTCACTCAAAAAGCGTATTGCATACCTAAGCTCTAAATATACTTTCGTTGAAATGTCCAACGAAGCGTACCTTAGCAAATAATGCGTAAAATGAGTGTAAATTGAGCAGCTGTAGTGTTAAGCTCATGCATTTTAAACGCTCAACTGCCATCTGCTTTTAGTTTTAAAAGGGAATTTATAAATCAATAGGACAAGAGGTTATTCGGATGGATGAACGTAGTCGAGAATTGCTTAGTGGTGTGCAGTTGAGGAGAACTTTGTTCTCCATAAGTGAACTGCTAGATATAGATTAATGTGGTGGTGTGGTTTCCAAGTGTAAATAAATAATTTATTGAATTGGCTGATATTATCAAACACAGTACACAGCTCAGCCGCTCAGCTGTTACAACCGCATGGATCGATCGATCAGGTTAAGCTACGCTTGCCGCGGTTGGTTCATGGATGGGTGACCATCTTAACATACCAAGACCCCTTCGTGCCTCGGATACTACATTAAACAGTTGGTCCCGGCTGTCATTTCTGAATCATTGACAGTCTTCTTCGACACTGGGCCACCACTGCGAGAACAGCTCCTTGTTTTTCTTCATACTAGTCAATATTTAAAAAGACAAACAACCCAACCGCCTGTAACTTGGCCCTCAATTTAATTAACTCCAAGATTTTACTGTAAATTGAAAGAAATGTAACAACATTCTTATAGTTAAAGACGTCATTCAGTCATTCGAATGACTGAGACTCGTTCTGTGGAGGAAATTAAATTTTAATACAAAGATTTACGGTTTTTTCGGTGTAATAGAATTTTAGGAATTTGTTTTGAAAACACAAAAGAGGCGTGATAAACTTGATTAGCTGTTAGGAGGTTTTTTATGAGGGTCACCACCTACGCAGATATTCTAGTTAAATCATCCTGTCTGAGTAGGAACAAAAGTTTTGTTTCACTATGCCTATGTGAATGCGAACCTCACTATACTTATTTTATTTTTGTTTTAATTGCGGACGCTTTTAATGCGCACGTTTTTTAACATCGTTCTCACATTGATAATTTCAACATAAATGATGTAACCAATTTTGGAACGAAGTTCCTTATCGCGCGTTGTGAAAGGGGGCTAGACGGAAAAAATTCTCACGAAAAGTTGTAACGACACTTTTTAACCGACTTCAAAAAAAGGACGAAGTTTCTCAATTCGACCGCATATATTTTGTTGTTTGTATGTTGTTGTTTTTTTTGTTGTGAGTAGAGAGAGAGAGAGAGAGGGGGAGAGAGAGAGAGGGGGAGAGAGAGAGAGAGGGGGAGAGAGAGAGAGAGAGAATATTTTTGTTGAGTGTATACAGGTTTTTTGTACATAATAAATAATAAAAAAATTATAACAATTATGAATACTGGAAAGGAACTTCGTTCCATCCGGGTGTCCCTTGACACCTCTAAAGTTTTTTTGTAACAAATTGATTGAAAAGAGTGACCATGGAGTTTCTTGACCGTTATAGGTACTCACGCTTTGGAATGGGCAACTTGATTCATTTTTACACGCTTTATATTAGCTTCACTTGTATATTTGTTTGTAACCGACTCCTTATAGCGCGATTTTGACCCACTTTAAACGACCAGATTTCATTCAAACTTTGCACACCTGTCAAGGACCGATGACAATGCAATAATTTCATAAATTTGTGCCATTATGCTTGCCAGGGTTACCAGGACAGCAAAAAAACTGTCTTCGAAAACTACGCTGACATACGTCACAAACTAATTTGTTCCATTATCCTTGCCAGGGTTACCAGGACAGCAAAAAAAACTGTCATCGAAAACTACGCTGACATAAGTCACAAACTACGCTGACATACGTCTCAAAATTCGAAACACCCTAAAAAATAGAAAATAAATAATAGTTTAAAAAAAACTAAAAAAACACGCTTCCATTGAAACCAAACTAAAAAGTACAAAATAATGGAAAAAAAGCGTGGGGTGCCTGATATCTATATAAAAATACCTTAAAAAGCACCCCACGCTTTTTTTCCATTATTTTGTACTTTTTAGTTTGATTTTTCTGACTCAACGCCACTTGAAAACTCAAAGTGCCTGTGATTGGTTTATTCGAAATAACTGCTTTGAGTTTGAATTGGGATTTTATAGTGTTTCGATTGACCTTATAATACGGTTTCTAGTGCACTAGCTGCATCCTGCGGTATTACTCGCATAAGTTTCGATCCCGAAGGAATATCGAGATAAAAAGTCTGACTGGCCTGTTAGTCTAATGGTGCTAAGACTGAGGTTGTGGGTTCGATTCTCACCCAGGACAAATGTTTGTGTGATGAGCATAATTATTTGTTCTGTGTCTGGGTGTAATTTATCTATAGTATGTATGTATTTAGAAATATATAAGTATATTTATCGGTTGTCTGGTTGCCATAGTACAGGCTCTGCCTAGTTTGGGATCAGATAACAGTGTGTTGATTGTCCTAAGATATTAAGATATTAAAAGTATCGTATGTCCACTTTATAATCCAGGTCATAGACTACCCATGTGTCATACAAATCCGTTCAGCCATTTTAGCGTGAAAGAGTAACAAATAACAAAGAAGAAATCAACTCTTTTGTCTTAATATTATCAGTTTAGATTAGAGCAAAATAAGCGCGATATTAGTAAGTACTCACAGTAGGTTCTAGAGTGGCAAACGCGTAGCGGAAGACGTAGAGTTGGAAGGCCTCGAACAAGGTGGACCGATGACCTTGTCAAGGCCGCAGGAATCCGCTGCCTGCAGGAAGCACAAAACCAGTCGAAGTGGCGGAGCTTGGGCGAGGCCTATGTCTAGCAGTGGACGTCTTTCAGCTGAAACGATGATGATGATGATAAGTAAGTACCCACATGCAGTTCACAAGTAACCTGGTGGTGGTAAAATTAAATGAGCTGCTAATACTTTGGATACTGGTGGACTAAAATAGAAATTGCGAAAAAAAAAATCTGTTGTCCCGCTTAGGTCGAGTAGTGTCGAGGTATTGTCCTTCATCATCATCTCATCATCATCATCCGCCTAGCCTTTTCCCAACTATATTGGGGTTAGCTTCCAGTCTAACGGGATGTAGCTGAGTACCAGTATTTAACATGGAGCGACTGCCTATCTGAACTCCACAACCCAGTTATTGCGTAATTCAATACCCCTTGGTAAGACTGGTTGTCAGACTTTCGGGCTTCTGACGACTCATAACGACTGTCTAAGATCTACGAAAGACAGCCGAGGCACGGAAGGGTCTTGGTATGTAAAGATGGTACCCATTCACGGATCGACCCGGGCAAGCATAGCTTACCCTGAACGATCAACCCGTGCGGCTGTTATATTTCGCGATCACAATATTAGTCCTAAGGAGCAAGTTGTTCAGTTTTATAATCTGTAGTACACCCATAAATTAGACTGGTATTTGAAAACGAACCCTGTATACCATAAAGACTCCTTTTTAGTAAAGTTCCAAATTGTGCCAGAAAATACATTGTGCCAGAACATTTTCTTCTTTCATACAAATAAAGTAAACATTCTCTTCAAGAGTTCTTAAATAAATGTCACGCTCATTATTTATTAAATTCCACACGGGGCTGTATAAAGCTGAACGTATGCATTAAAATAATCTTTTATTAAAATCTTTCAGAGTCACTTGCAGACGGGCCGCTTCGCCGGTAAGCCGTGTAATGCGGCCTGTTCACTGTACAGGTGAATCTTTTGCGACAAATAAGTCGTGAAATATTTTGCAGTAAGTAGAAATGTAGAGGGAAGGTGCAAAGTGCTACTATTTTAGGACAGGTGAGTCTGTGTATTCTTGACAGGTACGTGTAGCAAAAACGACAGCCGCGACTGCTGGAGGTGCCCCGATCTTCAATCATTCTTCTTCCCTCTACCTCATTGCTAGTGGGATGGATTTATTCTTTTGTACTCTGTGTGAATTCAAAAAAAGAAAAAATTGGTAATAATATGATGTAGCTGTAATTCATTAGCAATTATTTGATATAGGCAAATTTATCGCATTGGGTGAACCTAAAATGATAGGTGTAAGATAGAGGGAAGATAAATAAATATTCTGTGGAAACGTACAGGCTAGTGAGAATATTGTTAATGAGTTACCAATTGTCTGTACACCGAAATCTGGCACCGAAATTAGACACAGTATTTTTATCTCACGAAGCGACGCGCGCTCTACTTATGGTTACCTGTGTCCAAATGTGTGTGGTGTGAGTGTGTGCGTGAAAACCAGTAGCATCAGCACATAACAAACACACTCTTCTGACGTCACCATTGTCAGACGTATCGAAAGCTCCTGCACGTACACATAGAGGTATGAGTTACAGGGTGCGGTGGAGATGCCGCCGCATCACTTCCCTTCGAAGACCGAATTGTCCTGTGCGTCGGATATGGTATAGCGCCGGGTTAACGCTGACTTCTAGCGTCGATCAGTAGAGGAATTAAAATCTCTTCTGGTTGATCGAGTAAAAGTGCAGTTTGCTGTGACATGGTTGCTGATGAGGCTGACTTTGCTGTACAGGAATGCGCGTCCGCTGCATGTTGGTAGTTAGGATCACAGAACAGATAAAGAGGTTAGAAAGGAAATAGTTCCTGATTTGTATTAGAACGCGTGTCGCCGCTTGTCTCCCACTCTTTTTCAATTCAATTCAATTTATTTATTTCTCAGTATATGGTACATTAAGATCTTACATTAAACATTGTTTCACACATACTACCATTGCTGGCGTAGAAATATAAAATAATAAAATAGGTACATGCATTATTTATAATGTCAAAGTATTAATAAAAAAAAAAAAATGTCATGTCGAAAATATAAATCATAATGTCAAAAATAAAAACTACAATGTCCAAGAATTCATAATAATGTAAAAGTGTAAATAATGTAAAAATGTCATTATTTAATAACTATATTATATTACAAAGTATGATTTAAAAATTCATTAACGGAATAAAAACACATATCTAAGAGAAAATTAAACATTTTAAATTTAAACTTATTCATTGGTAACATTCTCAGGGCGGGTGGTAATTTATTATAAATTTTAATTGTCACACAACTAGCATTTCTACTATATAATTGTAATCTCTGAGCAGGGACGACTAATTTCCCGGCATTTTTTTTGTTCAGCCTTTCGGAGAATTGTTCATTTAATTGAAATAAATGAGAGTATTTTTTTACAAACAAACAAACTTCAAAAATATACAAACATGGGAGTGGGAGAATTTTTAAATCCCTAAATAATGGCCTACAATGGTCAAGATATTCTGCTCCACTCATGGCTCTAATACATTTTTTTTGCACTATGAATGCCCTTTCCACATCCACTGAATTACCCCATATCACTAGGCCGTAACGCAGTATTGATGAAACATACCCATGATAGGCATTAAGGACTGTTTTTTTACTTGACACTAATCTTAACTTGCGAAGAGCATATACAAATTTATCAAGCTTACTGCATACTCTTTCTACATGTTCCTTCCAGTTCAATTTATTATCAATTACTATACCTAAAAATAAAAATCTTTAACTCCACTACAAGCAAAGGTCCCGAACGTACGCGAATTACGCACACTAATAAATTACACACACTTAGATCGCGAGCTTGCTATTGATTGTCACACTAACGCAAACACTGTACTTGACGTGCACTCACACACACGAAAAGCAATTTATTTCTCATACATGTTACGGTGAACAAAAAGTCGATAATCGATATCGATAAAATTACTGTAATTAAAAAAAAAAAAATATTTAAGTTTTGCAATTTTTTGCTATAATATCGGGAGAGGGACGGGGTTGGAATAGTGTGGACATTCTAAATACATAATAATAGGTCTTTACCTATGAAATTGCCGTTTTGTATGAAAAAAATTAAACGATTTTTTTTCATGTATTTTTATTTGTATTAATCGAAATAATCACCCATGCAATCAATGCATCTTTGCCAACGCAGTGGCAGTTTATTGATGCCCTTCTTAAAAAAAACAGCTGGACAGGAGGCAACAAATTCTTCAAAGGCATTTTGTACTGCCTCTCGGGTATTGAATTTTTTTCCCGCCAAGAAGTTATCCAAATTCTGGAAAAAGTAGTAGTCTGTAGGCGCAAAGTCTGGTGAGTAGGGCGGATGACGGAGAGCTTCCAACCCCAGTTCTTGCAACTTGGAGACCGTCTGCTGTGCAGTATGAGGTCGCGCGTTGTCGTGCAGGAGCAGCGGAGACGAGCGATTGACCAATGCTGGTTGGAGATGTGCCAGCTTCTCCATCATTGAGTTCAGTTCTTCACAGTACACATCTGCAGTAATGCTCACCCCATTTGGTAAGAAGCTGTGATGAATCACACCGGCGCTAGACCACCAAACAGTGACCATCACTTTTCTAGGGGTAAGTTTTCGTTTAGGGCATTGTTTAGGTGCTGAACCAGGATCCAACCAACTTGCTGAGCGCTTGCGGTTATCAAAGAGAATCCATTTGTTGAAAATTGTGCTACATTTAGTAGGTATCCATTGTATTATACCGGTTGCCTCAATCCACAATTTCCTTATATCTGGATCTGTTGGAAACCTAATAATAAAATATATGTTTTCATTATAAACAGCTAACCTCAAACCAAATTTTAGACGAAAACCCCACTCAGAAACTATATTGATAACCACAATTAACAATAATTGGTGTTAATTAACAAAGGTATTTTAATTCCAATATTACTGATAATAATCAATTGAATACATTCGTAATATCGACAGTGTTTACAACTTGGTGCAACACTATCGATACGCATGGAATTTCGCGGAATTAAAGCATTGGCTCGGCACACGCGACTCTCGCAATGATCGCAATACATCGCGCGATCACTCGCGTAGTACAAGATGGTACCCATCCGTTGCAAGCAATGTATAATTTTGCATCTTTTTTTCGATTGTGTCGTTTTGTCTACAAACTACATAATACAATTGTAATAATTACAAATAACACTCGTATTATAAGGTTTTAGGACTTACCGGTGAAAAGAAATCCCTTCTCGGGCTACACTACAAATCTGGCTTCTTTTCCGACACGTTATGATAGCGCAAGACGGCATAATTATTATTTTTTCGCGGAGCTTCGTACGTTGTCACAATATGAGCGCGACTGTTGGCCGGTGACGCTAATTTCGGTCGACATATGAGCGTTCACAATATGAGCGGCGCGCGCGCCCCGCCCACAAGGCCCTTCTAACCTCTTTATCTGTTCTGTGGTTAGGATACCCGTTAAAGTCGTGAGTTCTGGCTGGCTGTGTGACTCGCCGGTCGAAAGCTTGAAGAAGTGATGATGATGACGTCACTCTGATGAAGTTGCACGAAGGCTACGCTGGCGTTCATACTTGGGGTCACCAGTTTAGAGGTACGAGGAACATGGTGTAAAATTCACTCAACCTCCATAGGAAACGGAGGATCCTCCGACTAGATGGGTATTGTATCTGGTCGGCAAATACCCGATGATTGATGTCGGGGAGTTATAGACATGCTAGTTGCACGATATACGATAACTCTGGTTGCACGATGCACAATTTTGTGTGACGTAAGTGTCAAAGTCAAAGCATTTATTTCAATTAGGCCCAAAAAAGGCACTTTTGAACGTCAACTGTTACATGAAAAAAAAAAAGAATTGATTCTAGTTGCCTCTTCCAAAAAGTAGATTCGTATGGAGAAGAATGGGCAAGAAACTCCACCGTTACTATTTTAAAATAGTTTTCAGTATTTATATACACTATTTATACAATTATATGTGAAGACGATGCACCTACAATAAAAAAATTACCATACCACAACAGGTAAAAGAACTGAAAATGAAGCAATGAGAGATAAATTGATTATATGATAGATACATGGTGCTCACATATTTACAAAAACATTGTAAAGGCAATAATACGAATTTCCTAATATATGTACAAGTTACAAGTGTATGAGTTACAGTAATTACAGAATGTAAAACAGTGTCATAGAAGAAAAAATAAATAAATAATATCTATACAATTAAGTTATCAACTAGTTTGATAACTCGTGTGATGCGTACCTAGTTTACATGTGGTGGTTTAGATGCTGCCACACATGCATTCAATGCATGGTGGTATACTTGATAACCACAAGTAAAGAGCACGTCACTCCGGGATTTCAAAATACTATACTGGTTATTTATGAATAAGAATCCATAAAAACACAAGACATTGAAGACGTTCAAGAGTATTTTGGAAAACGTAAACATAATTAAATCAAGGAAACTACCCACATATTTGCTAAACAAAGGATTGTAAATTACCAACTTTAATAACCCAAAAACGTGTAAACTCCTCGTAAAATAAAGACATGATATACGACGACTTGGTACAAATTCCTGCGACAATTCCACTAATCGGAAATTGTCAAAAGTAGTAGGTAGAGACGCCAGCACATCAAACCACCCGAAACTGACAAATTTTCCAAATCAATGTTGAACCTCAGCGCCTCAGCGTTAAAGTTGAAAACCGATTAAAGAAATTTGACAGATTTTAGTAGCTACATGTGCTGGCGTCTGTACCTCGTTACCTCAAAAGTCTGGCAGTGAATGGGCAGCCTTGGATGGCAGCATGCTCTTGACAATGCTGATAATTTTAGATTCGTTGAAGATATTATTTTGGAATGAATCCAGAAGTTTGTAGATTTTAATTTATTTTCGTTTTGTAAAGGACTGTTCATATTTTTATGCCTTTTAGTGGAATTGTTTTGACAGTTGATTTTATTATCTTGGTATGTAATGGTGCTGGTTTTAAATGAGTATTACGTTTGTTTTTCGGGAAACCGTGTTTTGTATTATTTTTTTAAGTTCTATACAGGGTGTCATCAACGCGTAAACTGTAACCATGAATTCGGCACATATTTCTAGACCCTCTAGCTCAATAATTTTTCGTCGGTTATCGAAACAAAATCAATTGTCACATAAAAAAAATTGTACAATACCTATGCGGTGAAAATGTACGGAACAGTATTTTTGTTTCATATTTTTGTAATTACCGACGTGTTAATGCAGGGGGTTTCAGAATCATATACCTACTGAATGAATGGTTGCGCGTCGATATACGTGATAGTCTATATTATTTTCTTCTTGGGTCGGACATCGCTGTGTTTCCTACGAAAGTGCCTCATTATTTAGTATGTATATTTTTAACCGATGAAAAAAAACGGAGGAGGTTATCAATTCGACGCGTATATTTTTTTTTTGTATTTATATTTAAGACCACGCATAACTTTTTACATAGTAGTCCGATTGTGATCATTCTTTTTTTATTGGAAAGGGTATACTCCGTGGGTGGTCAAAACAAAATCAAACCCTAAGAGTCAGACAACAGGGGATGATTGATTGTTCACTCACTGATTGTTTTTTTTATTTTATTTTATATTGTAATGTATAACCACGCATAACTTTATACAGAGTAGTCCGATTTTGATCATTCTTTTTTCATTGGATAGGGTATACGTAGGGTAAAAAGCCACAAAAAATTATAAAATAAAAACTTTTTAACAAAAAAATTTAACTGCCGTAAAAACTGAAAACCAAAAAATAATAAACCTTCAAATTTTGAGTCGGCGCTGAAAAATCAATGAACAAAGATCACTCAAAGCGCCGACTCATAATTTTAAGGTTTATTATTTTTTGCTTTTCAGTTTTTAGGGCGGTTAAATTTTTTGTTAAAAATTTTTTTGTTACTTATTTTGCGAAATTACTACTCAACCTATTACTTAGATTAGTTAATAAAAACCTTAACACTAAAAACAGTGGTGGCCCAGTGGAAACGGCCCCGACTTGCAAGTTGTAGGTAGCAGGTTCGTACCCAGGCAGGCTCTTTACTTTGTGTAAATAATCTCATCACTACTGCTCTCAAAACGGTGCAGGAAAACATCCTCACGGAACTGGCGTGTCCTAGAATAAAAAAATCGAAACATGAGACATCTACCGACCCGCAATGGGCCCGCGTGGTGGATTATGGCCCACTCGCTGTCACCCAGAGGAGGTCTGTGTCCCAGCAGTGGGAACATTATAGGCTGATAAAATATAAGGTTTAATGTGAAAATCACCGCGATTGGCAAATTCATTAATTAGTTATAGATCAAACATACTTATTTAATTAAGTTTGTTGCAGTTATTAATATTACTTACTATCGTACAGACATACCATTATGTTTCTAGTTGCTTACCTTACTGTAGTACAAGATTTCAGAAATAATCATAGACGGAATTATTATAAATAATCTCTGCAATATGATAAGTGGCTCAAATAGACATAAAATTAATGATCTGTCGGTCTTACTGAACAGTTGGCACTCATCTCTACGGACGTCGGCTCGTTCATACATCTCTGTTACGCTTCGTTAGTGGTCCTTGATAACGTTGTTGTGTTCGTAGGAAGTCACCGCATTCGGAAAATTGGCCGATGTTAACAAAATAGACATGTTTGTTTACTTTGGCTGGTGTTTTGACGGGAGATAGATGTGTAAAGGTAGTTGGAATGGGATAGTTATGCCAGTTTCTGTATTTTAAAAGGGAATATGTTTTGGTTGCATTAGTTGTGTGCTATTTTTAGGGTTCCGTTGCCAAATGGCAAAAAACGGAACCCTTATAGATTCGTCATGTCTGTCTGTCTGTCCGAGTATGTCACAGCCATTTTTTTCCGAAACTATAAGAGCTATGCTGTTGAAACTTGGTAAGTATAGTTGAGAGCAGTGGAGATGAAATAATATACACTATGCTTTAATTACCGTACCTTTGGTACCGTGTGGTGCCGGACGTAAAGAATAACACCACCCCATTTCTTCCCGTGGGTGTCGTAAAAGGCGACTAAGGGACTTACTAGAGAATGGGCAGCAGCGTTCTCTATGCATTTTACCACCATACTGCGATCGCCAACCCGCCTGCCAAGCGTGGTGATTATGGCAAAGCCCCCCAAATAGGGGGAGGCCTAAGTCCAGCAGTGGACGTCTTACGGCTGAAATGATGAAACCTTATGCATAAACCGTGAATTCCTGCAGGTTTGTACGGAACCCTCGGTGTGCGAGTCTGACTCGCACTTGGCCAGTTTTTTTTACATAATGAACTAATCTTTACTTGGTATAAAACAAAGTTGCATTTCGTTTTTGTACGTTTAAATCTTTTAAACTACGCAACGGATTTTAATGCGGTTTTTTATCAAATAAAGTGTTTCAAGAGGGAGGTCTATATCAGACAAAGTTGTTAACAAAAGCTAGTATTTTACATTATTTTAATTTAATTTAAGACGTTTATTTCAGACACTGTCCATATTGTTGTTAGTAACACAAAAAACCTTATAAATCTATTGCTAGTACATACAAAGAAAATAAAAAAAAGGGATCGCAAGACCAAGCCAAGACCAAATTATACCAAGTAAAAAAACCATAGCATTTATTTCAATAAGGGACTTTTGAAGGACCACCTTGACATTAAAATAGAATTGATTCTAGTCGCCCCTTCTAAATGGTAGATTCTTATGGAGAAGAATGGGCAAGAAACTCCACCGTTACTCTTTTAAAACGTTTTTCAATATTTGTATACTTTAGTTATATAGTTGGTATATCATTTATTAATGTACAGTTAATACATAAAACATATAATACTGTGATAACGGGTGCGATTTACGTGTTGTAGTTTATTGGTTCGAACCCAAACAGGCGCTGTGCAGTGGTAATGAACTAATTTAAACAAATATTTGTTTAAATTAGTTAGCATCATAATTTCAGTCGTAAGACGTCCACTGCTGGACTTAGGCCTCCCCCAATTTGGGGGCTTTGCCATAATCGCCACGCTTGGCAGGCGGGTTGGCGATCGCAGTACGGTGGTAAAATGCATAGAAAACGCTGCTGCCCATTCTCTAGTAAGTCCCTTAATCGCCTTTTACGACACCCACGGGAAGAAATGGGGTGGTGTTATTCTTTACGTCCGGCACCACACGGTACCAAAGGTACGGTAATTAAAGCATAGTGTATATTATTTCATCTCCACTGCTCTCAACAGGATGAAGGAAAACATCGTGAAGAAATCGGCATGTCCTAGAACCACATATTCGAAAACATGCGACATCTCATCATTAAAAAAATAATATCATATGCCGACGACACGGCGATAATATTTACCGCAAAAAGCAGAAGCGAACTGTTCGAAGTCGCTCAATTAGGATTAAATTCTGTGACTAACTGGCTTCAAAGCAATTTATTAACATTAAATGCCGACAAGACAAAATATATTCACTTCTCCATGCGCAAACCTCAACCTTACATTATTAACCCTCATCTATATGCCCATAAATGCGGAAACTGTGCAGTTAGTACGTGTAATTGTCCTTCTATCATCAAAACGAGCAACATTAAATACCTGGGGGTTATAATGGACGAAACACTCTCTTTTAAAATACATATTGAAAGCCTTAGTAAAAGAGTGCGTAAACTTATATATGTATTTAAGAAATTACGAACATTAGCAGACAAAAAATTAATCACACAAGTTTATTTGGCCCTATGTCAATCTATTATTCAATACTGTATCACTTCTTGGGGCGGTGCACCAAAAACGAATTTGCTTCCTCTTGAAAGAGCTCAAAGAGCAATTTTGAAGGTAGCAAACTTCCATCCCTTCTTTTTTCCCACAGATCTACTTTATAAAACTTGCAACGTGCTGACTGTTCGGCAGCTTTTCATTATGCAGTTAGTATTAAAACAGCACACCATGCTTACCTACACTGCTGACAATACTAACAAGAGACGGAATGATATAGTATGTATAACAAATGAGACCTCAAAACATGTCTTTGTAGAAAGATTCTATACATTTTTAGGCCCATTTCTGTACAATAGATTAAATAGAAAACTAAGTATCTATAAATTAAACTACTATAGCTGTAAAAAAAATATACTTCAATATTTACTAACCATAGATTATGCACAGACAGAAGATTTATTAGTTGTCTGCAAATAAAACCGCTAACTCGCTATTTTACTTTTGTTACCTAAGTTTTAATTTTAGTTATTACTACACCTTGTTAATTTATTACATTATAAGAATTTTTGCATTTGTAGCCTGAAACACAGGTTCTACCTAGTTCAGGCAAATTAGCAAATCTGCTCTATTTTAATTGTTTAACGTTTTTATTGTAAATGTGACCCTTTTTTTATTAATAAACAATTTATTTATTTATTTATTTATTTATCTACCAACTCGTACTGGGCCCGCGTTATAGTTACGGTCCACGCTCTCTCACAAAGAAGTTACCGGACCAGCAATAGGAAAATCTTAGATTAAAACTTTCCCACTGCTGGGACACAGGCACTCTTCTCTCGATCCAACTTCCGATCGACCTGTACGGCTGTTATTATAACAGCCTTACGGGTCAATCGGGGGTTAAGCTATCATCTTTACAAACCAAAACCCCTCAGTGCCTAGGATAGCCCAAAAAGCCGTTGGTCCCGGGTTGGAATTCTTGGATCTTTGCCAGCCGTTACGTATCGTCAGAAGTTCGAAATTTTGACAGCCAGTCTTACATTCCCTTTAGAGTGTCATATTGCCCAGTAACAGGGTTATGGAGGCCTGATAGGCAGTCGTTCCATGTCAAATACAAGTATTTAGCTGCATTCGGTTAGACTGGAAACCCGTCCAAACACAGTTGTGAAAAGGCGAACCAGAGGCGTCTTTTTATTGTGTGATGTAACTTAATATCAATATTACAGACCAGATGGCAAAGCTTTCTACAATTTTCACATCTTTCCATCAACAAAACCAACTTAAAAGAAACACAACAAAATAGCAACACGATATTTTTATTCGACCATTATAAAAAGAAAATTCAGCACGACACAACTTTGACACAGCGTCCACTTTTTATCACACGCTTGCCAAGCCAACGGATTTATGTCTCAATTTCCTAAAGCTTATAAATCGTCCCCATTTCAAAGATACTTCTCTCCGTTTCAAAGTTGTGTTGTGAAAAATGTGCCATGTACTTAAATTATGATACTTTTTTCTTTTTTATCGATACTTTAGATGTATTTTGCACGCTACCCTGTACCTTGAAGTTAATTCTAGCCGTGGAAGGGGCCTGGTGACCTGTATCACAGGTTTTTTTCTAAAAACCTATATCAGGCACCAGTCTCTCACAAAGGTGGAATTCAGCTGAAATATTATTTTTGTACACACTAACTTTAAGTCAGCTTTGTGAAGAGAGAATAAATGACTATTATTATTTATTTATTTTATGAAGATCATTCAGGATGATGTAACGTTAAACATCGACGAAATAAAGGAAATTGAAATTACAACAGTTCAGTATGATTTGGTCTCAATAGAGAGTGAGATATACATACCTTTGTAATTAAAGGCCCAATTTTTATGCTCAAACATCATAAAAATTAGTTTTCAAAGCAATTTGTTTCAACTTAACCGGCACTATACAGGCACTTTTGAATTGTCCTGGAGTCAGTCAGTCAGCGCTCCTGCTGACCTAAGCCATCTCTTGCAAGGCTGGGACCTCCCACTGTAAATTGATTTCTGGTGTTAGGCACGGGACATAGAACGGGCAAGAAACTCCATACATACAGTTTTAAATTCTAATATTATTGTTCTTTGACTTATTCAAAGTAATCAAAACGCCAAGAGGACAATCATTCAATAATTTACGTGAAAAATGAATCACCTTTTCCGCATGCTACCTAAAAATGCTTTTAAAGCACTAAAAGTCACACTTACCCATTGTAAATTTGTTTCAATTGCGTTGGAAAGTATATAAATATGCCTAAAACAGCCTCGTGGGGTCATATGACCCTCTCGTGATAGATTTATGGTAACCCTGTCACCGATAGGGTGCGTTTCACACGTCCCAACCACATATAATAGTGACGTATTTATTTTAGATTGGTTATAAAGATTCCCCTCCCCCTGATCCCTGTTTTTTTTTTGCTTTAATTGAGGTGGTGATGAAAATTTGTTTTTAAATATCATTTTATTTCATTAAGTAGATTTATTTGTACAAACCATCGATATATATGTACTACTCTATCGTACAAATACGTTTTTGCACGTCAATCATTTTTTAAAAACGAGAGGAGGTTGGCGTTTCCTTTCTGACTACTCTGCGAAGACAGGTCGCAACAGACTCATAGATCACAGTCTATAGAGTCTTAACTCAGGACATAATTTTGGTCAGATCATGTGAAGACCGTTTAGATTGGTTTCTAAATTGGTATTTTGAGGAAAGAACCACACAGATAGAGAGGACCTGTCCAGTCAGTGAACGCATTTATCAGTAATTACTCAGAACTTAAGAAGCTTAACGATTTGACGAACAATACCAAAACAAAAAATATTTGGGTCGGTCGCACACAGGACTCAAACTGCTAGACCATCATTAAAAGTAACAAAAAGAAAGAGAAAAAACATCAAATCAAAATTGAGACATTGTAAGTCATTAATTAGCTATAGAAATTGGTGGTTATTATTTTGTAGAGAAAGGCGGAAAACTCCGTCTAGTCTACGAGGTATAAAAATACACGGGTACATAGATCGTCATACACGGCCCATTTCTTCCCTTGGGTGTTGTAAAAGGCGACTAAGGGACTAGAGAATAGGCAGCAGCGTTCTCTATGTATTTTACCACCATACTACGATCGCCAATCCGCCTGCCGACCGTGGTGGTTATGGTAAACCCCTCCGCATTTTGGGGGAGGCCTACGTCCTACAGTGAACGTCTTTCATCTGAAATGATGATAACATAGATGAATCTCTCAGCAGTCAAGAAAAAAATAAAATAAAATAAAGAACTATATTGTCCTTTTTATATGCACGTATTTCTGTGTATTTTTTAAAATGTTTTTTATTTTTTTCTAATCTTTGACGTGTCTTTAAGATTGGGCTATGTACTCAATTAAACATCGAAAGTCATTTATGGAAACTAAGTAGGGTGAGGTCTTTATAAAAGACAGTCCTCCAATATATCCAGCCCGTCACTCAATCTATGCAGTGTTTGATAAAGTAAACAAATACTCGAACTTCTCTCCGAGACTAATAAAGATGTCATATCGTCGTTGCAAATTTAAAATCTCCTATGTAACAATTTCCACAAATACGAGCTATGCATATATTTTAAAAGCGATTTTGTATACCTACCTATTGCAAAAACTCATATGTGAATATCTTAATGTATCGTTAAAATATTCGCTAATTTAATAAAATCTCATGTTTATTGACCATCGAAAACTCCTATGTGCCTGATGTTATAAACTGTAAAACCACTTATGTGACAAAAAGTTGCAACTTAAATCTCCTATGTGCAGAAAAATAATTAAATTTATATAAATATACGCTGAACGACACATTGATCTAAGACAAATTCTATCTCAATACATTATAAGTCCTTTACACTTTACATCTAAAAAAAAAAAAAGAATGTTTCCTCAGTTTCTTTTTCAGGAAACAGTTTTTTTCGTTTTTCTCGAAAAGTTACTTTTTACACATAGAAGATTTTAAATTTGCAACGACGATATAATTTAACAAATTGCACTACATATAGCGATGGACGGGAAATGTTTGAATGATTAATCTATATCTATACTAATATTATAAAGCTGAAGAGTTTGTTTGTTTGTTTGATTGAACGCGGTAATCTCAGGAAGTGCTGGTCCGAATTGAAAAAATCTTTTTGTGTAGGATAGCCTATTTATCGAAAAAGGCTATAGGCTATGTAACATCACGCTACAACCAAGAAGAGCAGAGCAGTAATGAAAAATATTGCAAAAACGGGTAAAATCGCACGGGTAGGCGATTTGACGCGACAGGAAGGGTCGGGGGAACAAGAAATTTAACGCGGACGAAGTCGCAGGCAGAAGCTAGTCTCTTATAATTATTACGTCCTCCTACTAATTCTGTCCTCAACTTGGCAGACAAAATACTTGATTTTAGAATGTTTTCATTGGCATACATAAGGAGGTTTGTCAACTTTTTATAGCATCTACATACATACTTCCATTACTATGATTTAGGTCACCCGCGAATAACAAAAGGGGTTATGGCTAAGTTATAACAGTCGTTCGGTTCAATCGATCTGGTAAAGTTACGCTTGCCTAGATCGTACCTTGGGTGGGTCACCATCTTTACATTCCTTAATAGCACATTAAGCCGTTGGTCCCGGCTGTCAATTATGGATTCTTGACAGTGGTCACGGGTCACCCGAAGTTTGAATTTCAGACTATCAGTCCTAATAAGAAGTATCATGTGACCCAGTTACTGGAATATGGGGGGTCACATATTTTTACTAAGACTTTACGAACAAATAAAAATATCCTGTATATAGGCGAAATCAATTGAAAACATTCGATTTAGAGATTTGAGTATTCCAAAACGTAATAAGTATATTTCTTTTTGCTTTGTTTTTTTTTTTAATTTTTGTCTTTTGCGTGAAACGCTTCACCTGTATAAGTATTTATTTTTTATAAATTAGACTAAGTCGCCTACAAAATAAATTCAAAGTTCACGTACTATTTTATATCTGTGTCAACAAGTAAATAATTATTCATAATTTATCTCATGTAATAGGTTGGGGAAAAAGTTTTTTCGCATTTTTTAAGAAAATTCAAAACATTTTTTAATAAAGTTTATTTACATTTAACTAAAGTATGTAGGTACCATTTTGTTCGATAACTTTTTGCCATCTTGTAGGTAGGGACATGATCCCATTGCTATAGAATTTTTGGGACTTCTGGTCAAAATACCGCGACAAGTCGTTTTGGCAGTCATCTCGTGATGTTAACCTGACACTGCCTAAAGAATTCTGAAGAGACCGAAACAGGTGGAAATCTGAAGGTGCAAGGTCAGGACTATACGGCGGATGCATTAACACCTCCCAGCCAAACTCTCTTAATTTTTGTTGGGTGGCTAAAGATGTGTGAGGTCTAGCGTTATCATGATGAAAAACCACACCCCTTCTGTTGATTAATTCCGGCCGCTTTCTCTCAACTTCTTGCTTTAATCTCATCAGTTGTTCGCAGTAGAGTTCAGAATCGATGGTCCTGCCTGGTGGTAACAGCTCATAATGAATAATGCCCTTCCAATCCCACCACACACACAGCATCACCTTGTTGCGAGTTAACCCGGGTTTCGCCACAGTCTGTGAAGCCTGACCGGCCTTTGACCACGACCTTTTTCGCACGTTCTTGTCATACGTGATCCACTTTTCATCACCAGTTATCAGCTTCTTCAAAAATGGTTCGGTTTCATTACGTCGTAATAAAGAATTACAAATGAGTACACGGTTCATTAGGTTTCTTTCAGTGAGCTCGTGAGGTACCCAAATGTCGAGCTTTTTTGTGTACCCAGTTTTTTTCAAATGCGCCAAAACTGTTTTGTGGTCAATTTCCAGTTCTTCAGCTACGTCGTAACTACTGCTATGCCGATCTTGCTCCACTTTTTCAAAAATGGCATCCATTTTATCCGTAATAGGGCGACCAGAGCGACGTGCATCTTTGACATCAATATTTCCGGATTGAAAACGCTTAAACCAAATTTGTGCTACTCTCACAGACACTACACTAGGTCCATAAACATCGCAAATTTTTTTCGCGGCTTGCGTTGCTGTTTTACCTTTTTTGTAGTAAAATTTTAAAATGTATCGAATTTCTTCATTAGATTCACTCATCTTGACGGTACGAAAAACAAATGAAAATCACACATTTTCCTAATTTGAATTTGGAATTATATTCTTTAAAATTTAAACTCTCAACGATACCAAAACCAGCCAGATACAAATAGTATAGCCAAAGAGATTTTATTACAAGTTCATACATACTATAATGCGAAAAGACTTTTTCCCCAACCTAATATGTTTGTTGCCTTAATGAACTTAGACCATTATGAAATGGAAGTCTTCAATGAATGCCTGAGATATTTTCTTCCAGTCAACCTTAGGGTGATGCAGGGTCAAAACAACATAGGCAGTGGTTCATGTAAAATACTATTCAGCTGCATCCGATCAAAATCAAAAATCAAAATCAAAAGTCATTTATTCAAACTAGCCTGACAGTCAGCACTTTTTGAACGTCAAAGGAATGATCCGACTGGAAGCCGACTCCAGAAAGTTGAGAAAAGACTAGGTAGATTTTGACCTTACATAATTATGCCCGATTACAAATGCGAATTGACATATAGAATTGAATTGCCAATGGATGCACTATTAGGACTGTGGTCAAATCACGTCCAATTGTAGGTACAATTTGTAAATCAAACTCGTTACTGACATTAATTTAGTTGCCATCGAAACTGATCGGAATAGCAATTACAATGTATTTAGCAATGTAATTTGAATTAAATTGATACTGTTATTGATAATCAAATGGCTAATGGTTTGTATTGCAATAATCTACTTTATGTTTCAAAAATTTGCAATATTTTTGGAATCATTCTCATATTTTTACCGCGCGATTCTCTGAATCAAATCAATTCATTTCTTAACGGAGGCTACATTTACCACCATTGGGCGTGAGTTTATGTATGCATTTGTCGCAGGAAGATGGTGTAACCCGTAATGTAGCTTTATAGCTAGGCATACAATGGTGCCGATTCTGTTGTACACCGAACTAAACTAACTAAACTATCTCTAAAATTCCTTACTTTTTGCTATGAGTATTTTAACGCTATTCTGCAAGAAAAAATCTTTAAATTTAAAAATTATTTTGACACGACTAAAAACGAATTTGACAATCAACATGGTTTTTTTTTTCTTTTATTTTCGCAACGTGGTACTTTTGTGCGCTACGCAATGAATTTTTTAGAGACGAAGGCGCGCGCAAGGGGGCAGCCTGGACGTGTTTTATATGGAATTTTTCACTTTTTGTTTGAAAAAAAATATGTTCCGGGGTTAACAAAGGGGTCGAAAATTTCATTATTTTTGCGAGAGGACACGCTATTTTCGAGATATAAGCAAAAGAAAAAACAAATACAACACTGTTTTTGCACGTGAAGGCGAGGCGTTGGTGTGAATTTTTGTTCATGACCACTAGTTTTATTCCACACCTTTTTAATCGCGATTAAAAATAGTCAGATTTAGTCAAAATAAATTATTATAGTAAAAATTTTTGGTGAAAACCGGCAAAATCAGAATAGCAAAATTGTCATTTTCACTAAACTAAATAACTCAGTGCAATCTTAGTGCTGTCAAACTAAAATATAGTTAAATTGTGTCACTTTAGTCTATTCCAGAATAGGAAGTCGTCGTTTGACAGGAATAAATCAAATTTTAGTGATTTTTAGTTTGGTTTAGAGAATTTTGTACAACAGAATCGGTACCAATATCTGCCGTAAGATAGTTACGGTACCTAAAAATATCAAGTTTTCTTATCTGTAAATTAAATTAATGGGTAAGTAAATTTTATATCATCATTTCAGCCGTAAGAAGTCCACTGCTGGACATGAACCTCCTCCATGCACCGCCAAATTGACCGGAAAATTTTTTGGGGCGATTTGCCATAATCGCCACGCTTGGCAGGCGGCTTGGCGATCGCAGTTTGATGGTAAAATGCATAGAGAACGCTGCTGCCCATTCCCTAGTAAGTCCTCCGCTTCTTACGACACCCACGGGAAGAAATGGAGTGGTGTTATTCTTTACGTCCGGCACCACACGGTACACAAATTTTATATGTTTCACAGAAAACCAGGTAATAATTGTTGTAAAAAAAAGAAGGATCAAAGAAGATGGCTAACCTGGTGAAAGTGCTGGATGCAAAAAACACAAAACCAGTCAAAGTCGCGGTGCTTGATGAGCTCTATCTTCATCAGTGGACGTTTTACGACTGAAATGAATGAATAAACTTAATATATAAAATCTTCTAGCAAACACCTGCTACAAAATTAACAAAATCATATCCACAAGCAAGGATCCTCTTGATAATTCATAACTAACCCTAAAACACTACACCGACAAGTCAATAGCCAAGGCTTAAAGAACACCATCCATACCTTACATTGGGGGGTTAAGCCGCTCGGATGGACGAGATTATCCGAGATCAATCCAATTTAAATTTGCGGCGTAACTAATAATTAAATTCACAGCGGATCGGATCCAAAGGCTTTGCATACCTACTGTACTGTGATTGAAAAAATAAAATAAAGGTCGGATTTTTTTATTGAGGTTTGGTTGAAGGATTTATTAATGAGGATCATTATTACTGCGCAGAAAAATATATACATAGTTGTGTATCTGTTTATATAGGGCTTTATTTTATTTTAGTGACATCAATGAAAGGAAGGAAGGTACTGGAATGGCGATCGCGTACTGGAAAACGTAGCGGCGGAAGGCCTCCCGCAAGATGAACCGATGACCTGGTGCCGGTGAAATTAGTTTGTGTTTTCTTTGGCTCAAATGACGCTAGGTATGGCAAAATCTTTGATCAAAATAAAACTAGCGGAAGATGGGTCACTAGACGATAGCGCATGGACCGCATAAATTAGGCCCCGTGGCCTAATTTGTTCTCAGTCGCAATACGAGTAGCTTTCGATTGAGACGTGCGTGCGTGTATATTCCAATACGCTAGTAACACACTAAAAAGAAAAACAATGCCTTTGTGTGCCTTCACTGGGTGCATGAACCACTCTAAAAGAAAAAAATAAATCACTCGGCATCACATTTCACTCATAAGTACATTTTTCTTTAAGATTTGATTAAATAAATTTGTACCCGTTCGAATTTGTTCGCCATTTTGTAGAGCGGGACAGAAACATACAATGCGTTAGTGTGCGACACGTTCGGCTAGAACAGGCCGCCGCGTCGCCGTCGTCGTCGCTCGGCGTGCGTGCGTTTCTAACTAAATAATACGAAGAACGGTGATGCTCCGTCTTGGGCGCACGCCACCTTTGTGCATTATTCTGTCTCATTCTTTGTTGGCATGTAATAATAACGATTGTTTGTGTGAGTAAATGTGTCTGTGTACGTATAAGAGTCACTGATTGAATACCTAACGTAAGAACGTAACATATTTATTAGTTTTATTTTAATCAAAGGGCAAAATACATATTTTTTGATTAAAAAAATACCTATATTAAAAATGAATGAAATAGATTCAGTAGTAAATTATGAACCAACTACTTTCAGATCTTGCGTCTATTCTGTTACACCTTGTATAATAGTTTTCCCACATAACAAACTCGTAACTAAGTAACTATAGCGTTATCAGACTATTATGTATTTTATTCTACATTTATTTTTATTCATTACCAATTTTTATCTGACACAATTATATTTGATTTTAGCTTTGATGCTTGTTTCTGACATTGCACCTTAGACACTTTATTTCCGTTTTTCTGCTGTATATTATGTGCCTTTTAGTCTATGCTAAATAAAAAACCGGCCAAGTGCGAGTCGGACTCGCGCACCGAGGGTTCCGTACAAACCTGTAGGTATAAAGTTTAAAATTTTATTTTATTTTTTATTATATGATGTAACTAAAAATTTACGGTTTTCGCAATTTTTCCTTTATCTGTGCCATAAGACGTTGCTTCGTACCAAATTTCAAAATTCTAGATCGACTGGAAGTACCCTTTAGGTTTTGATTCCCTTGCGAGTTTCGAAAATTTGCGGCATAAACGGCTATATCTTTTGATTGCGTAAGCTTAGAAGTTTGATTTTTTCACAGCTCCAAGAAACAGTAGACTTGAGTATTTGATATGAATTTTAGCTTGTTATCTCCTCGCGTTCCTGAGAAAAAGGGTCTTGACAGACGGACGGATGGACGGACGGACGGACGGACGGACAACAAAGTGATCCTATAAGGGTTCCGCTTTTTCCTTTTGAGGTGCGGAACCTTAAAAAACATATACGAATATTTCATGACGAACAACAGCAGCATCAGCAACTGAGATAAAAATGCTAAGAATGATGTGTGTTGTTTTCTCCTATCGTGTGATGGTATCACACGATAGGAGAAAACAAGAAATGAGTACATTAGAGGAAGTCTGAAAGTGGCACCGGTAACTGTAATGTTGTGTGGAAATCGGTTGTCACGGTGAGCATGTGCTACGGAGGAACAAGTAAAAGTCAAGAGAAAAGTTTTGAGCATCAATTTCGATGGCTATAAGAGTTATTAAGGGAAGATTCAAGAAATGATTGATGAACGGTGGGGATGACTATTCAAGTGACGACTAATAGATAAATATAGAAGATTAGCTTTTGCCAGCGGCTTCGCCCGCGTGGAGGTCGGTAAATATCCCGCGGGAACGTACTACCGGGATAAAAAGCCCATGTCCTTTCTCAGGCTCTAAACTATCTGTGTACCAAATTTCATTTAAATCGGTTCAATAGTTTTGGCAGGAAAGCGAGACAGACAGATAGACAGAGTTACTTTTGCATTTATAATATTAAGTGTGGATTTGATGCAACGACATCAAATAAACTGGAATAAGGGTAGGAGGTCGATAATGATTTGCTAATATAATAACAACTTAACCCAGAAAGCTACTCTAAACAAACTAAAACCCTTCATACAGCTACCATCCACAATAGCTTTGATCAAACTCCAGTTAAGCTACATAACCCTGCATATCCCGGTCAACTGCCAGCTTAACTAAAGTTAAACTTTGAAGAAGTTCTTACCGGAGCTAGGTGCAGTCTGAACGGAGCTAGTATGCCTGTAGTTTGAGATTACGGCATGCCTCCAGAGATGATTAAGTGGTAACGGGATTAAGTAACAATTTTGTATCGGGTAAGGTAGGTTTGCAATATCTCACGGAAAGGATTTCTTTTTGAACATTGTTTGAATTGCGTGTATGGTGAATCCTTTTCTAGACTTACGCAAGACAGTTGCATTTACATAGAAACATTGAGGTTTTTTTTTTAGTTACTAGCTTTTGCTTCGCCTGCGTGGAGCTTGGAAATAATCTCACGGGAACGTATTACCGGAATATAAAGAACTAGCTTCTGCCCGCGACTTCGACCGCGTCAAATTTTTGCTCCCCTGGCCCTTCCCGTCGCACCGAATTGCCTGCCAGTTTTCGAACATTTTTCATTGCTGCTCCGCTCCTTTTAATTGTAGCGTGATATTATATAACCTATAGCCTTTATCAATAAATAGGCTACTCAACAAAAAAATAATTATTTGATTCGGACCGGTAGTTCCTGAGATTAGCGCGTTCAATCAAACAAACATACAAACAAACAAAACTCTTCAGCTTTATAATATTAGTATAGATATTATCATCGTGCTCTGCCTAGCCTTTTCTCAGCTATGTTGGGGCCGGCTTCCAGTCTATTTAAATGTAGCTGAGTATCAGTATTTTATATGAATTGATTGCCTATTTGAACTCGAAAACCCAGTTATTTTGTAATACGATGCCCGACCTGTGAATCGAGCCCAGGACTTCATGTACAACAGTAGTGATTGCGACCACCAGACCGAAGTGGCAGTCAATAACAGTTCTACTTCTAAATGCTGTTATGGATGTATGGTCTATGGTTCTGTACTGTACGTACACGTCAATTTAAGGGTCTTAGCACATCTATATATATAAAAATGAATCCAATGAATCCCTATTTCCCTCGGTCACGCCATCACGCGTGAACGGCTGGACCCATTTCATTTTCTTTTGTTTGTAATTGTAAGGAGAAGGTTCTTATGAAAGAAAAAAAATAAAAAATTGCGCGGAAAATTAGAAAATTTGAGAAATCTTATTTAGGAATACTTAACAACCATATAATAGGACAATGTAAACTTTTTTAATGTAACATTATGACATTTGACATAGAATTGACAGAATGCGTGTTCAAATATCATCAAAGAGACAGAACAACGTCTGTCGGGTCAGCTAGTTCAGAATAAAAAATAAGACCAAATAGGTTAAAATATATTATTTTAACTGATGATCGAGCTTTCAATCATAATAATTTTATAGGGTTTTATAGATATCCAATTTATGATCTGGATATGAATACGGATTTCACTTTATTCCTTATCATTTGACAACACAGTCTGATACATAATTATTGTGGTTCAAGTGTTACCTATCTAAAAAAAAACCGGCCAAGTGCGAGTCCGACTCGCGCACCGAGGGTTCCGTACAAACCTGTAGGTATAAAGTTTAAAAAAAAAAAAAAAAATTATTATATGATGTAACTAAAAATTTACTGTTTTCGTAATTTTTCCTTTATCTGTGCTATAAGACGTTGCTTCGTACCAAATTTCAACATTCTAAATCCACTGGAAATACCCTTTAGGTTTTGATTCCCTTGCGAGTTTCGAAAATTTGCGGAAATTTGCGGCATAAACGATAAGGCTATATCTTTTCATTGCGTTAGCTTAGAAGTTTGATTTTTTCACAGCTCCAAGGAACAGTAGATTTGAGTATTTGATATAAATTTCAGCTTGATACCTCCACGCGTTCCTGAGAAAAAGGGTCTTGACAGACGGACGGACGGACGGACGGACGGACGGACGGACGGACAACAAAGTGATCCTATAAGGGTTCCGCTTTTTCCTTTTGAGGTGCGGAACCCTAATAAACAATAACAGGGGCGCGCATTATTGTGTCGACAAAAATCCTACTAATATTATAAATGCGAAAGTTTGTGAGGATGGATGTATGTTTGTTACCCTTTCACGAAAAAAACTACTGGACGGATTTGGATGAAATTAGGCACACAGATAGTTCATAACCTGGATTAACATATAGGGTACTTTTTATCCCGGTAGTACGTTCCCGCGGGATATTTTCCGACCTCCACGCGGGCGAAGCCGCTGGCAAAAGCTAGTCTCTCATAAAGTTTTTCGTTTAAACTCGGCCCGTAACAGAAATTATTCAAAACTTTTAAATGGGTTATACTTACGGTTATGGATATATTTTTTTAATTTCGGATATTCAATAATAATAAAGTGTTTTACTAAACACGTAGTACACGTAATGCAACCGAAATCACGAGTAATTTAAAAATAAATGTATTTCACAAGAGAACCATTTCATGCGGTCTAGCGTTGTCACATATCGTGTAATTATTTTTATGTTTATCACTTAACCCTGTGACCGCCGCTGCGTATCTGATGTACCGAGGTATTTTACATGATGTCACCGTAAATTAAAACGGTTTCAATTGTTGTTAATAAGTTAAGTGTGTAATTGTTGGTAGAGAAGCTTTTGATTTTGTCAGTGCTGCGAAAATGAATTTTAACTCAACAACAAACTAAATCTTTTGTTGAATTAAAGTATGATGCCACATAATAAGATATGCCGAATGAATTTGTTTAAATCCTTTTAATGTTGGGGTCCATCTACTATGACACGTGCAGACTTCGCACCATACCTGATGTCACGAGAAACCTGCATCGCGCAAAGACCTTTGGTTGCAGGATTTCAC
Source organism: Aporophyla nigra (assembly GCA_947507805.1). Taxonomy (NCBI): domain Eukaryota; kingdom Metazoa; phylum Arthropoda; class Insecta; order Lepidoptera; family Noctuidae; genus Aporophyla; species Aporophyla nigra. The sequence continues at coordinate 21,540,391 of OX382305.1, read as the reverse complement.
GCGACATCTAAAGTCGCCTCTGCGACGCTCACAGACAAAAATAGGGTGGCTTACTATTAATCAGCTTCCTAGCCTTTCCTCAACTATTTTAAGGTCAGCTTCTAGTTTACTCTGAAGGAGCTGAATATGAGTGTTTTACATAAAGTGACTGCCTGTCAGACTATCACAACCCAGTTACTGGATAATACGATACCCCTTGGTAAGACTGGTTCAGACTTTTGGGCTTTGGACGATCCGTAACGATTGTCAATGTTCCCCGAATGACGATGAAGCTGGGACCAATGCAATGGGTTAACGTGCTCTCTGAAGCACGGATGGATCTTGGCATAAAAGATACCCAAAGACCAACCGCGGCCAGCGTAGCTTTACCTGATTGATGGAACCGTGCGGCTGTTATTACAGCTTGGATTTTTGGCTATTGTGTATGTATATAATTTATTTCATAACTAGCTTTTGCCAGCGGCTTCGCCCGCGTGGACGTTGAAAATTATCCCGTGGGAATCTACTATCAAGATAAAAAGTACCTTATGTGTTAATTCAGATTATAAACTATCTGTGTGCTAAATTTCATCTAAATCGGATCACTCGTTTTTGCATGAAAGAGGAACAAACATCCATACATCTATACATCCATACATACAAACTTTTGCGTTTATAATATTATTATTAAGTAGGATGTGCGTTTTTCTTTGTACAGAATAAACAATTTTTCTTTCTGTATTACTTAGTCACAATCTTACTGTTTCTTCGATATATATTAACTCAGTGATAAACTGACCTATTGCCAACCAAATGAATGGTTAAATTGTTAAAAAAAAAACGTTATGGTACCTTCAATAACCGAAATAACCATAAATCAACATCCCGAACAACACAATATGCTTGCGTGGGCCAACAAGTAAAGTTGCCGTACAATTCGGCAGCGAGTCACATCCCTCGGGGGTGAGTCAATTTCGTTCTACGTGGTACAACGTAAGCTATTTTATTTGTTTCATTCATCCCCCCAATGAGTTGATGTTCGTATGTTTTGTTTGAGCAGTTTAGGGTTAATTTACTAGGGAGCCATTTGGTCGTGTTGTCTTGGATCACAGTACGTTTTGTTTCAGTTCTTGAATCTTTAACAATTGAGTTTGGGTACTATTTAGTTTTCAAAGCCTCTATAATAGTTTAAACACATCATTTGATTGACATGTGTTCTGACTAATTTACATAAATAAATACTAAGTATTTATACTGATTATTTTTACCCGACTACGGTGAAGCTAAAAGGAATGGATGGTATGATTTTTTAATATCCCATAAATCTAGGGTATTGATGAGACCATGTCACAGAAACGACTGACTTTTCACGCATTCGGGTTTTTTATTTGCTAATTGTTACTAAAAATACCAACAGTCCTCAACAAAGGTTGAATAAGTTTTCAAATTTAGAGAAGCACAAAAGGAACATAACCCATTTCCTGCACTTAAATTTGGTCTTTAATTCGTCTGACACGACCGGTTCAGTTACAAACCTTCTTTCTCCTCATTTCTCTCTATTTTAAAATAACAACTTCTAATTAAATCCTCGTTGCTTCAAGATATTGCACGACCGACCTCCTTAGTGCATTTGGTCGTTAAAAACGGTCAAGTCAGAGTCGTGATCGCAATATCAAGGCTAATACAGACGGGCAGGCTTTTAAGACTGCTGGCTTTTATTTTAACGGTTAAACGTCATTAGTGTCGTGTGGCAGGCACCTATTAATAAACTGGAAGGCAAGAATAGATTTTCGTAAAAATTGTTAGGGATTTTATTTAATAAACCCACAAATCATTTAAACAATATTTAACCTCTTTTTATTTATATCGATTTTTCAGATGGTATCATAGGGTGGATATAAATTTGTAAACACTTCCTTAGATTTAATTTTGTCTTGAATGGAAAATAGTTATAACTTTAAGTTTGCAACCTCCACACAGATGAAGCCGATGGCAAAAGCTAGTCCTTGTATGTTTGTTACTCTTTCACGTAAAAACTGTTGATCGGATTTAGATGAAATTTAGAACACAGATAGTTTATAACCCGGATTAACACATAGAGTACTTTTTATCCTGGTAGTACGTTCCCGCAGGATAATTTCCGACCTCCATTCGGGCGAAGCTGCTGGCAAAAGCTAGTACTAAATAAAACAAAACAAAAAACTGACACCACGAACGTAATTTATCTCACTCCTGCAGAACCACTAGAAAAACTCATTTACCCTTCTTATTTTATGCAAAGAAATCCTATAAACAGCTCCATATCCCCGTGGCCACGTAAAAGGGTTCGTGGTAAGAAAGTTATCATGCCATCATATTGTTGTGAACGTGACGAGAATACCTTCAGGTTTAAAGGTCTTAGAGGAGTATTTTTTTGGTTTATTCAGTGGATATTTATACTGTAGTAAAATGCAAAACCCTGGCAGCAATTCTCATTGCTGCCAGGGTTTTGCGAAACGTACAACCCTGGCTTTTACGTTTTGTTAGTCTTAATAGACGGCTTTACAAATTCACGAAAATGTATGACTGTATATAATGCAGGTCAAAGTCGAAGATAAATCATTTATTGGAAAAGAGGACTTTTAAACGTTAATATTTACAAAAATGATAGAATTGATTATTGTTGCCGCTTCCAACATGTTACCTTCGCATGTAGAGAAAAGGCTAGAATTCCACAGTAACTATTTTAAAAATGTTTGCGATACGTTGCAATCATTAAAGAGTACCCGAAACGATCAATCGTAGTGTGTTTTTACGTGATTGATACGCAAATTGATCGACTACCAAATGCAATTGTTGCGATTAACAATATTACTACAATTACGATTGGTGGCAAATGATCGTTTTGGAAACCTTAAATGAAGATCTAGAATAAAATAACTAATTACAGAAAAAAAAATACAAATATTGTAAAAGTAGATATATATTATTTAGTTAGTGAGTGAGTTAGAGTAATCATAGATGAGATAGAGAGGAAAATGAATGTCATAAAAATAATAAGTTAAACAGGTACGAGTACGTACTACTACAGGTTTCGTTATATTTTGACTGGCCTGTTAGTCTAGTGGTTAGTGACCCTGACTGCTAAGACTGAGGTCGTGGGTTCGATTCCCACCCAGGACAAGTGTTGTGTGATGAGCACAATCATTTGTTCTGTGTCTGGGTGTAATTTATCTATAATATGTATGTATTTAGAAATATATAAGTATATATATCAGTTGTCTGGTTACCATAGTACAGGTTCTGTCTAGTTTGGGATCAGGTAACGGTGTGTTAGTTGTCCTAACATATTATTAATTATTTTCCTAACTTAACAGGCATGAAGAACAGGAGAAGGTTATGCATGCCTACAGTTATTATTTTTTTTATTTTGGTTACAGGCTGGATTTCTCATTGACAACTGGGTTAGTCTAAGGTGGAAGCGCGAAGGTGACCAACGAAATTATTATTTTTTCCGTCTTTGAATTTCGTGGCATATCTTGGTATTTCCGTACCTTACGTTTTTAGGGTTCCGCACCTCAAAAGGAAAAAGCGGAACCCTTATAGGATCACTTTGTTGTCCGTCCGTCCGTCCGTCCGTTCGTCTGTCAAGACCCTTTTTCTCAGGAACGCATGGAGGTATCAAGCTGAAATTTATATCAAATACTCAAGTCTGCTGTCCCTTGGAGTTGTGAAAAAATTAAACCTCTAAGCTAACGCAATCAAAAGATATAGCCGTTTATGCCGCAAATTTCAGCAAATTTTCGAAACTCGCAAGGGAATCAAAACCTATAGGGTACTTCCAGTCGGTCTAGAATTTTGAAATTTGGTACGAAGCAACGTCTTATAGCACAGATAAAGGAAAAATTGCGAAAACTGTAAATTTTTATTTACATCATGTAATAAAAATATTTTAAAAAATTTAAAACTTTATACCTACAGGTTTGTACGGAACCCTCGGTGCGCGAGTCCGACTCGCACTTGGCCGGTTTTTTTTTTTTGTTTGGCAGAGGATGCCTGCGGTATTATTTTCACAATTTGAAGGTAAGTTCACACTTTTATTAAAAAAAAAAATATTCACACATAGGTATAAAAACTCCAAGGAAGGTAGTTTTAAAATAAATCTTGTTAGCGAAGTAGCAGAAAGTGACTAGTCGTTCGCACGTGATACTCTCCGCCCACTGATAACTAAGACAAACTTTGATCAAAGTCTATCGGTGAAACGAAACGCCTTTCATTTTTCCCAGTTCCGTATTTGAATTTTGATCCCGTGGATCTTTCGTTGCCAGTTAGTTTATTTTCTTTTCTATATGGGAACGAGAATTTTGAATTTAGAAACGAAGTCGGCGTCGATGAATGTGATCGTCATAGTTAGTGGTCCTTTTTTATATTAGAGATTTAATATATTTTGAGTTATTGTCGGAGTCGACGATGCAACCGTTACAGGTAATTTTGTTGGTCCATACGAAGACTAGAACAGATTACGATCGAAATACTCTTTGTTATGTACACCATAATTATATTAGTAACAAATATAAATGGAGAAACTTGACACAAACTGACACAGTGGAAGGTTTTTGACAATCTTTGGATGAAGAAGTATTATTGGTTCTTCGATTCGCATCAGGTTTTTTTAAACAGTTAGTAGTAGGTGGATAATTGCACCTTAATTAACAGATCTCACCATTATCATAATGTCAGCCGAAAGACCGTGGAGGTCTTTGCTGCTTATAGGCCCCTCCTAAAAAAGTAGGATTTGCCATAATCGCCACGCTTGGTAGGCGTGATGACTATCGCAGTATTGTGGTACGATGCATAGAAGCCGCTGCTACCCAGTCTCTAGGAATTTTCATAGTCGTCTTTTACGACACCTACGGTAAGAAACGGGATGGTGCTATTATGAAAGCCTTGCTATTATGTATACGGTACAAAAGAAGATCTGTAAAATAAAAATTTAAAGATCTGTTAAAGTTTAATACAGGCATTAAAACACCGCAGCAACGATTGTTTATAATATTAAACTTAGGTTATTTAAGCAAATTTACTAACAAAAGTGGCTAAGTAGAGAGCTACTTGGCCCTTTCTCTATATATCTGTCTAAATAATGGACCTGCTTTTACTCTTCCTCAGATTTAGATACCATTAACGAAACTTTATTCTTAGGAGGGCTACATTCATAGGCGCCGCTCATTCACTCACCGCTGCGTTCATTTTCTATTTATTTTGAATTTTAAATAAGTTGCGTTCCGAATAAACATCCTACATTTATGTAAGTCATTATTTATTTTCAATTGTTAGGAGATTCACTAACATTTTCAAATTACGTACCAACAATTGTTTCAAACATAACAAAGGTCCTTAAACGAAACTTAGATTGCACTTCAAAACTTAAGATTCACGGTCCCAACATTTATCTGAACTCAATTAAAAATCTCATTTATTTTACAATAGTTAGTGTATAGAACTCTGGAGTGCACTTAGATGAAATATAGAACCATTTTCGTGTTTATAATTGCTTTGCTTGTACCCCTTTGCAGGTACGATAGCTGTTTTATTGGGTGAAGACACATTATATTGGCGGAGCGATTAATAAGGTATTTGTAAGGAAATATCAACAATGTGAAGTTACCTAAACTGTCAAAAACAGTTGACAGACCGAACATAACATCGTTTGACGTTAACTTTCACATCGTGTGACAGGTCCGCTGACTAGCACACACATTACGTATCTTATAAAATGAATATTACTTTTGTTGTTAAGTGTTCAAGAAGACAGAAATCAATAATCGTTGTAATAAACTTTTAGTGAAATCATTAAATTTACTATTTTTACACGCTTTATATTAGCTTTACTTGTATGTTTGTATGTTTATTTGTAACCAACTCCTTATAGCGCGATTTTGACCCACTTTAAACGACCAGATTTCATTCAAACTTTACACACCTGTCAAGGACCGATGACAATGCAATAATTTCATAAATTTGTGCCATTATCCTTGCCAGGGTTACTAGGACAGCAAAAAAACTGTCTTCGAAAACTACGCTGACATACGTCACAAACTAATTTGTGCCATTATCCTTGCCAAGGTTACCAGGACAGCAAAAAAAAACTGTCTTCGAAAACTACGCTGACACACGTCACAAACTACGCTGACATACGTCTCAAAATTCGAAACACCCTAAAAAATAGAAAATAAATAATAGTTAAAAAAAACTTAAAAAACACGCTTCCATTGAAAACCAAACTAAAAAGTACAAAATAATGGAAAAAAAGCGTGGGGTACCTGATATCAATTTACAATAATAGTTTATTTTTTTAAACTATTATTGTGAAGAACTTTGTTTTATTTGCTTTTAGTATACTATTGGGCATTTTGAATTTTGTAAGTTCGGAAACTCAGCTCAACCGTGCTTGAAAATATTGTAGACAAAGTGGAAAATAACAAAGAATGCTAGAAAGTAGTTAGTGAAGTATTGATATCTTGCCTTCTAAGCAGAAATAAGGTTGAAATATACAATGCAGCAAAATTATTGACTTGTGATAATGATGATAAATTAATATGACATAGGCCTCCTCTATGCTCACCACTTCGACTGATTCTGTGCTTCTTGCATACAGCGGATTCCTGCGGCCTTCACCAGGTCATGAGACCATTTTGTGAGAAGCCTTTCAACGCTACGTCTTCCAGTATATGGTTACCACTCCAGAACCTTCCGGCCTCATCGTCCATCTGTTCTGCGAGCAACGTGCCTTGCTCACCCTGCGCTTTACTCTATGAAAATAATGTTTTAACCACTATTCTCAAAATGGTGAAGTAAAACAAGGTTTGGTAACCGGCATGTCTTAGAACCGAATATTTCAAGATTTTCATGTGATATTTACTCTCCCGAACTAGGCCCAAGTGGTAGATTCTATTTCAGCGAATTACAGAACAGTAAAAACTTACTTGAATAGAAATAAACATATTCCCAGAACCCTATCCATACCCCACTCAAAAATAACCTCTCAACTTCAAAAACTCCAAAACACCCACGAACGAGCCTTAAAGCCTCAAACTCAACTCTATTTCAATCCTAGATATCTCGAACCTTCCTGAAAAACTAAGCCTCATAAATAATTCAACGCTTAGCACTTGAAGTGGCGAACCGTCGCTTAATTAGTGGAGCTACCGCTTACGCCTCTGCTCAGCCTGACCATCCTGTTGGGAAAAAGCTTTTGCTCATACATTATGCAACTCCTCACAAACTGTATAAACAGTCGACCACTGGCTAAAAGTGGTATTGATAATACTTGGAGATTTGTTCAGGATATACTAGCTACTAGTTTAGTTAGTTTTTCTTTCGACATACGAGTGATTCGATTCCGTGGAAATGACGTGGCTATTTATGTTGTTCTAATAATAAAGTGTTTTGTGTTTATTGACCATCTATCAAGCAAGATTGTGGTCAAGTGCTAGGCAATAAGGAGAACAAGGTAATAATAAAACCTGCTTTTTAGAGTTTCGTTGCCAAATGGCTATGCTGTTGATACTTGGTAAGTAGATGTATTCTGTGAACAGCATTAAGATTTTCACACAAAAATAGAAAAAAAAAAACAATAAATTTTGGGGTTCCCCATAATTAGAACTGAAACTCATTTTTTTTTTCATCAAACCCGTACGTTTGGAGTATCTATGGATAGGTCCTTAAAAAATGATATTGAGGTTTCTAATATATAATTTTTTTCTAAACTGAATGGTTTGCGCGAGAGACACTTCCAAAGTGGTAAAATGTGTGTCCCCTGTAACTTCTAAAATAAGAGAATGATAAAACTAAAAAAAATATATATGATGAACATTACCATGTAAACTTCCACCGAAAATTGGTTTAAACGAGATCTAGTAAGAAGTTTTTTTTAATACGTCATAAATCGTAAACCGCAATTTACCTTTCATTCAATCAACTCAAATATAAAAATTAAAAAAAAAAACATTTAATTTCATAAATATAAACCTTATGCATAAACCGTGAATATCTACAGGTTTGTACGGAACCCTCGGTGCGCGAGTCCGACTCGCACTTGGCCCGTTTTTTTCTCATTTTTCAGGTCTCAAATGAGTAAGACGGCACGATAGCATTTAGTTTCGTACTTACAGCTCCTACATGTATTGAAATGAGTTATAGTATTTTTTATGTAGTATTTTTCTTGGAAATCATATGCCTTTTATTCTTTCAACCCGGGTTAGGCTACCCTGAGAGAATCACTGTATGTACGATTCATCTATCTTGGACTCGGTTTTAAGATATTCATAGGCTCTAACGGTGAAGTTCCTTTTTGCTGGAGCTGCCTGCTTTTTATTATCATTGATATCCTTTCTGTTAGCATTCAGTATAAATGATTTATCTTCTAAAGACATCATCAACTATACGGCAACAGGAACTTACTCTCTGTGGCTAATATCTGAACACCAATTTTATCTTAACTTTTGAATTCCCGCCTTAATGAATGAGTTGCTCGGAATTGTTTTATGTTTCGGAGTTTATGTGTGTAGAGAGGTTGCAATACTCTTATTTTATGGTGTAATTATGGGCTTCTACAACATATCCGAATTATGTCATCATTAATGAGAGAACTAAGGTCCTCTCGAAATTATTGAAAACAAGATTGGTAAAGTTTAGTTTAGAGATTTTAGAATTTCTGGTATTGAAAGTAGATAAAAATAGCTCAGGTATTAAGTATTTTTTAATTTTTACATGTAATTAAATAAATAAATACACTAAATTTACCTACGCAATTCAGTGTATTTATTCATTAAAACTTCATCTACTGAAACGAACTGCTTTTAAATGTATTCAATTGTCTTGTGTCTATTAATAATTATAAATAATATTTTGCATGCCTTAATTGGTAGGACATAATTAGCTGCGCATCTATTCAACATCTTAAAATGTATTTGATGAAGGCATGTAAATAGCCTGCACCTTTTCCTAGGTTGTTTTTAGGAACTCACCTAAATTTGAATTTAGAATATAAGTAATGGCGGGTCTCAAATTTCCACATTGATGAATCCTCGTGAAACCAATATGAAAGAATTAAAAGCAGCAAAACTTGCCCATGTACCTTGACAATCCAGAGATCCAGTCAGACCCAGGCAGATGACTCGTTCATGGGCGCGTGATGGCGTGTGGGTTGTGCTGCCGGCCGGCGAGCTAAATCTTGTTAAATCCACCGGTAGAATGGTTCAAACTCCAAAAAATCAACTTTGCACTATAAGTTCTCAATGAAACACAGATGCAGGTCCATTTATTTTACGAATATCTTCAAGGAATTTTTTAAAGGCGGAGCGGTGCGCACACACACTGCGAGCGAACGGCCGCGGCGGCGAACAGAGCACCCTTCTTTTTCTCCCGCTAGTGCCATCTATCGGCAACGTTGCGAGAATTCTCAAGAAAGTTTCGATACATGAGCGCTGCAGCAGCAAATATTGGTGCGGGGATTCATCAATTGAGAAACTAAAATATTTAATTTGAAATATTAAACTATTATGTTCTATGGGAGAATCCTAAAATATTGTTATTTTTTTATATTGGTAAAAACATTGACACTTCACCAGTATTTATTTCTATGTTCTGCAATAAATGAATTGAATTTGAAAGCTACTTGGCAAAGGCTTCCCAGGTAAATATCTATTAGGTACCTGATAATCATGATAGTGATCTACTAAACACTTAGATTCGTATTTGCCTTAGACAGAACATCTATAGAGCGTCGTCAAATTAAATGCAGATTTACAAAACATTTAATTTTACACACTATCTCTTCATTAAATATCCATTTGCATATACAAATATTGAAATAAATTTACTCTATTCAAAGTTTTCAAAACGCACAATTGCCAAACTTAACGTTCACACATAACATTAAAACATATTCCAAAGGCGTATAAAATAAGATTTATAACTTAACTAGATGCTTCCCGCGGCTTTGTTCAAGTTTTGATAAAATTATTAATCCTTTGAGGCGCGGATTATATTATTCCTCTGTAACTGAGTTATGCGCGCCCCTGAAGTGAGAAAGAAATTATATTTCATCCTATATGCCAAGGGCCTTATAATTCTATGTAAGCATTTGATTAAAACGTATGCTTATGAGAGATTTCGCGTTAATTTTCGCATGAGACAGATATATACGGATTTGAGTTCATCTCAGCATGTTACAATGTACTGCTGCTTTTAAGACGTTATTGAAACCTGTGCATTCTTTAAACAGAATTCCACATCAATGTTAAAAATAAATTAATATCTGTACCGTAGTCGGTGTTTTTGATTTTGTATTTTGTTATTTTTCACTTTAGTGACAAAAAAAAATAACACTATTTATAGTGTTATTTTTTTAAACGTTTTGGTATATCACACCACATGAATTCTTATATACTAATTTGCTCTATAAACAGGAAATCATTATAACACTGTCAGTATACATTAAGTGGATTAAATACGTATTTTTGAAGCTAACTCGAAAACTATATATAAAACTAGCTTTTGCCAGCGGCTTCGCTCGCGTGGAGGTCAGAAATTATCCCGCGGGAAGATACTACCGGGATAAAAAGTACCCTATGTATTATTCCAGGTTATAAACTATATGTGTGCCAAATTTCATCTAAATCGGGTCAGTAGTTTTTGCGTGAAAGAGGAACAAACATCCATACATCCATACATACAAACTTTCGCGTTTATAATATTAGTAGGATTTATATGGGTCCCCGAAGGCATATCTTATCAATGCGAAAGATTGATCTAGAATCGCCGGAGACATTGCGTAACACAGTTTCTTTTTCTAAATATATTTGAATTGAGATTCTCCTCCTCTTTTATTTATGTTAAAAAGTAAGTCGTATTTCTGTATTTGTAACGGGTAAGTAATTATTGATACTACTAGTCTCATATTGTTGAAGTTGGAATTAGTTCATGACCTACCTACCTGTATTTTGGGTGAAATCTATATTTAGATAGAAAAAATAAAAAATAGAAAATATTTATTGTCCAGGTAATACAGAAAGCATACATAGGTATTAACATTAAGTTTAGACATGATTAGCTTAAATATTACCTACAGCTAATTACAGTATATTATTTGCCAGTGAACCCCAAACTAGACAGTTAGTCTGTATCTTGGGGCTCAGGATACGAATTACAGAGTGGACACTAGACAGGTGATTTCAGTAATGGTATGAGTGTATGTGTAAAGTTGGTGTGTGTGTGTGGTGTGTGTGTGTGGTGTGTGTGTGTGGTGTGTGTGTGTGGTGTGTATGTGTGACGTGTATGTGTGCACTTTTAATTCAGTGTCAGGTCGGGGTCGTTATATTAATTGTTCCGAGTCGTCGTAACCAGTAATATGCAACATTTTCTTAACAGTTTTCTTGCATTCAAATGCGGTAGTATTTTTAATATCCCACAGTTTACAAACTTTATTGTATGTATTAATGAGGGAGTAAGCCGGGGAACGTCTAGCTAGTAATGAGGTGACGTCAGGTGTTGGGATTCTATAATTTCTTATTTATGTAAGATTGATCTATAGTCGGGCCTGCTCTTAATATTTTTTTGCGTTTTAATGCAGGCACAAAGAATGAAAAGCTGGCGGACTCTAAGAACTCTCGTTTCGCGATAGAGTAAGTCGGTGGAAAACCGCTAGGGCTTCTTAAAAGTTACTTTAAGAAGCGCTCTCTGTGCTCTTTCAGCTTCAATCAAGAAGGTCTTTCCAGCACTACCCCACACGCTGATGCAGTACTGGATTATTGATTGGCAAAGCGCTAGGTACACTTGTTGTAGTGTGTCTATCGGTAGACAGTCTCGTAGCCTACGCATAGTGTGAATGAGTTTCCTAATTCTGCCAGAAATTTTGGATATATGATGCTTAAATGTGAGATGATTGTCGATAAGAATTCCGAGGTATCTAATAGAAGAGGTACGTTCAAGAGGAGGACAGTCGCAAGGGATTGTAGAAATGATAGAAGAGCATTGATGTAGTTGAAGTTTTAGGTGTATCGGTGGGTTAGAAGCAGCGGTTTTGGAAAAAACAATATATTTGGTTTTGCTGCCATTTAACGTCAGGAGGTTTCTGACCAAGTTATGCGCAATTAGCGACAATCCCTCAATTAGTGAGAAGTCATTTGATGATTTCCCATCCAAAAAAAAAAAAAAAAGGTTGTAAATGTGAACCAATTTTTCATAGCCACAAATTAATGAAAGTTAAAGATGTATCTATTTATCTACTGCATAATCACTAAAACCATGGTATTATTCTTGTCAGCCAGCATCCTAATTATGTATCACACTATTAATCAGAATCTGAATAAATTTGAAGGTAATCCATTGCTTCATATGTTCTAAAAAATTATCTGCTTAACAACGTAAATAACGCAATGAATGTTGTAGAACTGTCTAAATGAAAACTATTCCTACTGTAAGTGTGTTACGCAATTACCCCGTTGAGACAAATTCGTAGAAATTATGTTTTATTAACACGCTTTTACGCTTCATACGTATGTTAGTATGTGCTTATGTAACGGAAACTTTGAACATGATTTTGAACCCCTTTCAAAACGTTGGATTAACTAGAAATTTGACAGACTTATCAAGGACCAATGACAATACAATAATTTTATAAATTTGTGCCATTATCCTTACTAAGTTTACAAACATTGCAAAAAAAAAATCTTCGAAAACTACGCTCATATACGTCACAAAATTCGAAATACACTCAAAAATAGAAAATAAATAATAGTTTAAAAAAACTAAAAAACACGCTTCACAATATGAGGCTAATTAGATAACGAGCACCGAAACAATTTCAGAGGCCACAGTCTCTTTACAAGTCCACAAATTTTCATGGTCAAAACAGAAGACTGCAATCTACTAGTCCTCCAGCCTCCTTTAATCTGGATCACTGATTACTTAACTTATTTAACCTACTAATCTAAAGTATTATGTAGTTTTTAATTATTGTGAATGTGAAGAATATGTTGGTATTGTTTTTCTTTATTTCTCAAGTAAGTTGTAATCATGAACTGGCAGTTTGAGTAATTTAAGCGGCCTCCCAAATGTCCTTTCTTTATTGTTCATGGAATCGTTGAGCTCTTTAAGTTCTGAGTTTAGCTGCACGATCAGTGACAAATGTCTGCCCTGACTGGACCAGTCAACTCAATCTTTGTGGTTATTTCCTCAAAAGACCACTTATACGTCAACCGTCTATAAATGATGAGACCAAGATTATATCTGGACTTTAAAAAGAGACCGTGACCTCAGTTATTTTTTTTCGGTTTTCTTCTCAGAGTAGTCAGATAGGAAACGCCAACCTCTTCTAGTTTTAAAAATATAATTGACGTGTTTGTACAAACCTACTTACAGAAATATAATTATTTTTCATTTAATTAGTAACGTGCTTCCTTACAAAAGATTTTACAAAAGAGAACCCATCCTATTCCATGAAACAATTCCTCCCGTATCTTCACCCGTATTCTTAATATAAAATACAGTTTCTCCAAACGTTATATAGTTTATCTGAACCACAAATACGTAATGTAATCCACACGCTCGGTGTGTAATCCAAGTGTAATTCCCCTGGATATATGAGCCTTGATACGAACGGTATAAACCGGCTAAATTGGAAATGCGTTCAGTTCCTTTGTGTTAGAAAAGGCACTAAATTAGATGTCGCTCGTATTGCATTTGGTAGCACTTTGTATGTAAGTACACTATCTTGCAAGAGGACTCCTAGGACCAAAGAATATTTTGTGGTATTTTTGTTTTGGAATTACAAAAATGTTTGCGGTTTTCCTGCATCTTTGATGTCAAATGAATAATGTTGAAATATGGATTCAGTACATGATTCTGAACCGGCACTGAAAATTTTCGTTTATAATTTTAAAAGAAATTAGGTCTGCCATATATTTTGACTACGGTGGTAACTTTACGGGTTAGCTAGGTTTAGTTTTCTATGAAACTAATTTCTAGGTTAGGGGGTCCAGAATCATGAGCAGAATTCGTGGTTTTAAATTGTGGATCAATGTCTCTGTAATCCATTATTTAGGTAGGTATCTAAACCATCTCGTTCTCAGTCTCTGGTTTCGATCTTCGTAACACTATCCAATGATCTAATTAATTAAAGCTGTAGGTTTACGTCAAGAAAATATCCAAGCATCCTCCTAATATACTAAGTACAAGAAACTACGATCACATATTCGTCTACAAAGCGATGTTATTATTTTGTTGTTTCTATTTAATGATCATCATATGATGCTCAGGAATGACAGAAATGTCGTGAGGAAAGTTTTGAGTATGAAAGTGAATGGCTATCACAGTAGTGGAAGACCAAAGAAACAATGAATGGACCAGAGATGTGACATTTTAAAAATAACAGTATTTGAAATGCAAAATAGAAAATACAAAATACCTATTTCCATTTTGTATTTAAATACTTTTTTTAGAAAAGCATTTTATATTTTATTTGAAATACTTTTTAGGACATATTTTGTATTTGCAAAATGCAAAATACTTTTTGCTAAGTTTTGTAAACATCAAAGAATTAATAATTAATGTGATGAGAAATGGTACTTGTTTTTCTCACTATGGCAACACTGAATTGAACTGCTTTCTTGTCAGGCCACTTAGATAATTAGTTTTACTTTTTTCTTATGTTGACATGATTATGAGACCACACAGGAGAAAGATGAGCGACAGTGTATTTGAGCAAATTATTTTATTAAAATATGTTAAGTAAATTTAATTGAAGTAGGTAAGTTATCACAGTAAATTTACCAGCCTGTTAGCTGACTGAAATAAATAAACTACAAAATCAAGATACTTTAAAACTAAAACTATTTTATTTTAATAAAGCATTTTGTAAACACGTATTTTACATTTAGTATTTTAAATATAAAATGAAAAACTATTTTGAATTTTGTATTTGAAATAAGAAAATACAAAAGTATTTGCATTTTGCATTTGAATACATTTTATAACCTATTTTGCACATCTCTGGAATGGACTATGTGATAGATAATATGAATAGAAATGGGCTAACTCCTGAAAAAAAAAAAAATACATGCCACACCGACCCCAAATAAATCGGCATAAGGGCAGTGGAATGATAACAGTTTAATTTTATATTTAATTTTAGACAAAGGTAACTCTATCAGGCTTTTTAGGGTTCCGTTGCCAAATGGCAAAATACGGAACCCTTATAGATTCATCATATCTGTCTGTCTATCCGTCTGTCTGTCTGTCTGTCTGTCTGTCCGAGTATGACACAGCCACTTTTTGCCGAAACTATAAAAGCTATGATGTTGAAACTTGGTAGGTAGATGTATTCTGTGAACCGCGTTAAGATTTTCACAGAAAAATAGAAAAAAAACAATAATATTTGGGGTTCTCCATACATATAACTGACTCTAAAAAAAATTTATTCATCAAACCCATTCGTGTGGGGTGTCTATGGATAGGTCTTCAAAAATGATATTGAGGTTTCTAATATCATTTTTTTCTAAACTGAATAGTTTGCGCGAGAGACACTTCCAAAGTGGTAAAATGTGTCCCCCCCCGTAACTTCTAAAATAAGGGAATCATAAAACTAAAAAAAATATATGATGTACATTACCACATAAACTTCCACCGAAAGTTGGTTTGAACGAAATCTAGTCAGTAGTTTTTTTTTAATACATCATAAATCGTAAACCACAATTTACCTTTCATTCAGTCAACTCAAACATAAAATTAAAAAAAAAAAAACATTTAATTTCGTAAACATAAACCTTATGCATAAACCGTGAATACCTGCAGGTTTGTACGGAACCCTCGGTGCGCGAGTCCGACTCGCACTTGGCCAGTTTTCATAATATTTCTTGTATCCTTCCTACTCCAAGGTAACAGAACACAAGACAATTTTCACTTTGCATCAAATTAAAAATAATGACATCTTTGTAACGAGAACTTGCAAGGTTATTCTTTACAAGTTTACAACGAATTTCAGCATTATACAGTTTTATAGATTGTATCTATTTGCCACAAGTAGATATTTCCATTTCTTTTGCATTTCTAAGATACTGACACCATTTTACACCTGCAAATAAAATTAAACCTTACGCCATCAACTTCTGAGTCTACATTCACTCGGATTTTTATTATAATCTAAGACGTTACCGCCACGCTCAAAAGTCAACTTTGCCTTTCAAGTTTAGGGTGTACTTTCGATTGTTTTTCCATGATAAAAAGAGTATTTCTTGATATAACGTGATGTGTATAAGGCAGATCGTATTATTCAGTGAGGGTTTGAGAGAAATCCATTTCCTGATGTCCGGAGTACAACGGATGTCAGTTGGTGAGAATGAACGCTGAACGCTGGCTGTTCTACTTACTATGATATTACATTATACCTTCTGTTATTAAGATTATATTTGGATTGGGATTGAGAGTGTTTGATATAAGAAGGCACCGAAAAGGCTTATAAGTTGAAGGATTTTAAAGGGAGAATCGATACTAGTTTATTTTTGTTGTCAAAAGACAGCGAATGGAGCATTACAGAGAACATTCGCGATTATTAGAACTTACTGCAGATTTTATGTTAGTAGCTTTTGGTGCAAGAAAATTAAAATAATGTATTTATATGTTTTGTCGCGGTACCGGGGGTATCGCCAACCCGCCTGCCAAGCGTGGCGATTATGGCAAAGCCCCCCAAATTGGGGGAGGCCTAAGTCCAGCAGTGGACGTCTTACGGCTGAAATGATGATCGGGGTACCGTGTAGTAGTTTCAGTAGCTTAGTTACCTACGTAGATGATCTTCACAACCAAGCAGGGACTGGTTGCTCCATACTAGCCAGTGAAAAATGTTATATTTTTTAAAATTGGTGTTTGTTTAGATTTTGGAGATGTTTGATTCCCTTTTCTTGGCCGTTTTTTTTGTATAGACAAGGGGCAATAGTGGTAGTGTTTGCTAGCGAAATAACTCTTGGTAACTTCAACTTGGCATCTGTTAATCTTCTTGGATGAGATAAGCAGATTCGGGATGGCGTAACAGTGGTATCTTCACAGGCATTCGTAGACAAAGATCTTGAGGATGCGGAGTACTTTGGCTTTTCCGTTTATTTCAGTCGTGGGCGTTCGGTATCTCCGTGACAAAAGGACTGTTACCATTGCACGCTGAGTCCGTCCCAGTACAATCATGTGGTTCTTGCCATTCCCACCCTAAACGCAAATAGCGTATACCAAGATACAATATCATAAGGATTTGTACGTTTGCAACAAAAGTTTAAGATTAACAACATGTCTCAGGGTTTTAAAGATATCATCAACTTGCGCATTCTTTTGGCGGTAATTGGAATATGTCGCGAGCATTTTAGGTTGTCGTCAACGATTACTCTTAGATATTTAATCGAATTCATTCTATCTAGCTTGGGGCATGTGAATGAGACAAAGTTGTTGCTAGTTATATTACAAGGAAACGTGTGGCTGCGAATTTTAAAGATTTTGTGGCTTTCTGCTCTATTTTTGCTGAAACATATGTATTTAGTTTTATACAGGACAGGTTTTTAACCAGTGCGCAAATTTAACTAATTAAACTTAAACGAGTTATAATCACCATGCAATTATTATTTTGATATATCTTAGTACAAAAAAATAAAGTTATCGTTAACGAAAGATTTTTATTTTGTAACTGGTTTTTATGGTATTTTGCGCGCGGCGCTGGCGTGGCGGTGAAGGTGAATGACCAAGCGTAGCTACTAGTATCTACAGCTGTTCGATTGGTCTCAATATATAAAGTTCGAAGTACCTACGCCGGTGCGCGGTTACTGACCTATTACTATTTTGATGTCATATTAAGAAATATGTAGGGTGTCCACAGTTTACTGATTTCAGGTCGGATATAATTTTTAAAAAGTATTGAAGAAATAATTGAAATGTGTTCTATTACTGACACTGAATCACCAAAAAATTTTTCGCACTGGTTAATTTTTTTTCCTGTATACATACATATATTTAGTGACCGTAGACTGGCTTCTAGCAAAGTAGTTCCTGGGGATAGACCCGTTTCACATAGTACTGTTTGGAGAAGTTATCATATTATTAACAACTAGCTTTTACCAACATATTTCCCACGTGAACGGGATCGTACTATCGGGATAAAAGTACTCTATACGTTTATCCAAATTATAAAACTTGTGCGCCAAATTTCACCTATTCTAAGTTCGTTGTGAAAGAGTTACAATCAGCCACCCATCCTCAAAAAACGTTTACATTTATAATATTAATAGGATATATCACTTTGTATTGCCACAGACTGAATTTAATAATTACATAAAACAAATATAGATTAAATTTATGCACACCTGTAGGATAGGTCCTATTATTGAAAATCCTTTTTTGCCAAACCCTTACCTGAAAAATTCAGTTGAATAACACTGGAAGATCCAAAATCAAATCCCGTCAGCAAAGCTTAAAACTACAAAAAAGATACACCTCGCTTGTTACGGCCATCAAACGTACATTTCGTTTAGACCCTTTGTAGTTAACGTAGGTACAGACGACGATACCCAAAGCTATACAAAAACCAGTGGAAGTTGACCTGGCTTTCCATAAAAACCCACAATATTTATTTCCATTTACTTAACCGATAGGCGTAAGAGTGCTTGATGGGATTCCCCATCAGCAAAAATGGCAAACAAATAGTTATCTCCTGTTTATCCCCTAGGTATAGGGGATCCTGCCAGGGTCACGAGATTTGTTCGAAAGAGTTAACGAGCCCTGGCATATGGGCAACTGATGGAACACGGATGGGTTTTAGTCAGTAAAAATCTGACACGCTCTCCCGCTTCGCCCAGAGCGGGAGACGTCATTTGCAAATTTGCCACACACAAAAAAAAAAACAAAAAAAAATGTACAGGGGATACAATTTCAAAAGTCAGTCCTTAGTGCTTGCTAACTTTCGTTATACAGCTAAAAAAAAAATGATTCGATTTTTTATTTTTGATTTTGTTTTTTTTTATTGAATTTATTAAAAAAAAAATTCAATAAATGCTTCTGAACACCCGTCACATAAAAAAAAATTGCACTCCGGGAGTGCCGGCAGAAGTGAAAACTTGATTATTAACGTTGAGCATGTTTGATATTTTGGAATGGTTAGGGAATAATTTGTTGTTCAATTTCCATATTTTAAGCACTTTATATTCACGAATTTTACGAATACACAACAATGTGATCACTACACAGACGGTCGAGCCATCAGCTGTCACCATCCATGGATGCGCGTGGCACGCTGTAACATAGACGAACATTCGCGCAAGCGCCCTGCGCCGCCTAAACGAAACAGTAGGCCCAGGCATACATTTTCGCCGCGCCGTAGAGAGGGGATAGCTGTCTACTCTCCATCCGTCCTACGCTTTTTCGATCAGGTCACGTGTCCTGACGTGAGTTTAAGATTTTATACCCATTACAGAAAAAGTGCTCAACGCCGCTAAAGAAGTTTTCACTTCAAAAATCTGTTTTTCATTGAAACATGTAACACTTAGGCGGTCAAAATGTATGGAACGTTAATTTGTTTCTAATAACTGACTGAACATTTCAAGGCAGGAGCGTTCAGAATTAAGTGTTGAATCTATGGTAGGTTGCACGTTGATTTTTCTGCCACCCTATGAGGAACACTCTAGATAACGGAGACTGACCAAGAGACTGAGACACCAACTTTTGAATATTCTACCCAATAAAAGTTGTAATTAGATGTCGGTAGTACAATGAAAGGTCAGCTTACATTGGGAATGTAGTACTTGTGTCGTCGTCTGTACAAAATCCTTTCGGAGATTCTGTCTAGGACGAAGGCGCTGAGATAGACTCAATCCCTGCTTCTACCCGTCTGGGGATTTTGTGGACTATAAATAGAAATAAATAGGCATTATTTTCGCTGGAGTTTAAATAGGTACACGTTAAGTCTGGTGTAGGGGATTCGTCTGAGTTTAAAGTTTTTTTACTTTGCGTCATTTTATAAAGTAAATGGACTGCGGTACAATTTCTTAAAAAAAAAAAAACATTCAATGGGATTAACTGAACTTTGATAGCTGCAATGATGAGTTTAATAATTATAATTCTGGAAATATATATGTACAATCTTAGGTTTAAGTTGATAAGTACTTTGAATAGTTTAGTTTGGTTAATATCACGATAGATGGCGTTGTTCATCAACGTCACTCCGTTGACTCTCGCTGTTAAGAGTCTCCGCCATTACATGACCTCCTCGTGTATATTAAAATAAATTGTCTTCGTCAAGAAAACATTGCCTTTTTATTCATGGTCATTCGAGTCGGATTTTTCGGATACAGCCGTGACTGATGCACCGCGAGTTTGGACATTGCGACAGTGGCGCCCCCTGACGGCGATATATGACAATCAAGTGAAAAATTGTGAAGTGTTGTGACAAAAGTGCAAATCATTGGACAAACTGTGAGTACTCTAAAAACATTAAAAAGTTAGTGATTCACAAGTAAATTAACTGGAAAAGAACTTAGAAAAATTAGCTAGCTAAACGGACTTGTAAAAGTTTTATGCAAAAGTGTGTTTAGACGGGGAATCCATGCCCAATTTCGGCAAAGTGTTTACAAACACTTAGAAAAACTTTACCAAAAGTTTCAAGAAACATCAACAGTTCTGCAGAATTTGAGACTTGTAATTTAAACTACATAGTTCTTGAATAGAAACACAATAAAAATGGATTCATTGTTAAGATTGCAAGTAGACATCAATAAAAAGATGCAAAGAGGATACATTAACTTCAAAAAGTCTCCTAAAGAAAGGGTTACCGTTAGCTACGTGGAAACAAGGTTGGAATGCTTAGAAAAACAGTGGTCGATGTTTGAAGAAACTCATAACAAAATAATAACTGAGGTTAAAAGGGAAGAATACGAAAAGTCAGAGTACCATTTAGGTGATATGTATAGTCAGGCCGAAGAGTTATACATGGATTACAAAGTAGAATTAAAAGAACGTTTTAACAAGAAAATACCCTCTGATTGTACAGAAAACAACAACCCGATAACTCAGACCGGCGTGAAATTACCTAGAATAGCGATACCTACATTTTCGGGTCACTATTCTCAGTGGACAACATTTCGGGACCTTTTTCAAACATTGATACACAAGAACCAATCATTAGATAACGTGCAAAAACTACATTATTTAAAAACATATCTCACCGGCGAAGCTGAACAGCTGTTGCGACACCTACCTATTACCAGTGATAACTATTTGACTAGTTGGAACATTTTAGAACATAGATTTAATAATAAGAAGTTTATAACAGATTGTATTTTCAAAAGATTCTTTAATCAAAAATGTATAACGAGTGAATCATCAAATTCTTTAAAAGAACTTTTTGATACAACTAACGAATGTCTGAATGCTTTGAAAAATGAAGGTATTAATATCGAAAATTGGGATCTTATTGTTATTTATATATTGTGTTCTAAATTAGATAATGAGTCTCGCAAACAATGGGAAGCTAAGATTTGTAGTTCAACTAAGGAATTGCCTTCATTACAAGAATTTTTAGATTTTGTTGAGCATAGATTTAGGTCACTTGAATTTTTATGTACTAAAACAGTAAAGAGCACTAACACAAAGTCACATCATGTAGTAAAAAATGTAAACGAGAATAAAACATCTGTGTGTTCCTTTTGTTCAAATATTAATCATAAGATAGGAAATTGTAAAGATTTTGCTAAAGAAGAGTTGTCAGCACGTCGTAATTTTGTCCAAAATTCAGGTTTGTGTTTCAATTGCTTAGGCGCAAATCACATGGTAACTTCATGTCGTTTGCCCACAAGATGTAGAATTTGTAAGAAGAAACACCATTCGTTGCTGCATTCGAATAATAATAGCCAGTCAACTGATGAACCAAGCAAGCAATCAGGCGATAGTACCGATGTTGTTGAAGCTGCAACAACATCAAAAGACGAGACCGAGGTAAGGAACATAACTAGTTGTATGTCTAACACAAATTGTCAGGTTGTATTAGCAACAGCCTTAGTAAACGCAGAAACTAACACAGGGTCTTATATAACACTGAGGTCTCTAGTGGACCAGGGATCACAGGCATCTTTTATAACGGAGTCTGCAGTCCAGTTACTTGGGCTTAAGAGAATTAAATGCAACAGTGTTATAACTGGAGTGGGGGGTGAAGACAATGCTTCACTCAATTGTAAACATGTGGTTTTTATTAAACTACAATCTCTCCTGGATCCTAACTTTACTGTAAAAGTCAAAACATACGTTCTTCGGAAATTAACTTCATTTCTACCTGAAAGACAAATTGTCGTTCAGCTGTGGCCAAACTTACCAGTTATGAAGTTAGCAGATCCGAAGTTTAACATACCAAATAAAATCGACCTATTACTTGGTGCAGAAGTCTATTGCCAAATTATAACTGAAGGATTGATTAGAGGTCCACCAGGAACACCGATAGCACAGAACACCAGGTTAGGTTGGGTTTTATCTGGCAAAGTGAGTGATAGTGAAACCGATACTTTGAGCTGCAATAGTACTATCATTACCATGCATACTAACATTTGCAATGAAGATTTTAATCTTAAACAATTTTGGGAGCTCGAATCTGATAACTTTAATCTAAGTAAAAATCAATTCACTCCTGAAGAAAAACGTTGTGAAGAAATCTTTGAAGAAACGACACGACGCGATAATTCTGGTAGATTTATTGTAAAGCTACCCTTTAAAGATAATGACCCGAGCTGTAAATATGGAAATTCGCGCAATGTTGTCATAAAGAGATTATTATCATTAGAAAAACGTTTCTTAAAATCACCGGATTTAAAAACTAAATATTCAGATGTTTTTTCAGAATATTTAAAGCTCGATCATATGCAAATAATACCTGTAAAAGAAATTGATAACCCAGAAGCAGTTTACTTGCCTTACCATGAAGTAGTTAGAGACGATAAAACCACCACCAAATTCAGGATCGTATTTAATGCTTCTAGTCGCGATAACAATGGTGTTTCACTGAACAGTAACCTTATGGTAGGACCGACATTACAAGATGATCTTAGGCACATTCTTATGAGATGGAGGCTTCACCCTATTTGCTTAGTAGCTGATATCGTAAAGATGTATCGACAGGTGAAGGTGACTGACCAAGATGCAGATTATCAACGTATAGTGTGGAGATCTGACCCTGCAAAAGATATGCAACATTTTAGTTTAGTACGAGTAACTTTTGGGACTGCTTCAGCTCCTTACCTGGCGGTAAGAGCGCTTCACCAAGTCGCTTATGACGAAGGTGCCGAATTTCCGCTAGCATCTGAAAAAGTATTAAAAGACTTCTACATGGATGATCTCATCACTGGCTGTAAAAGTGTATCAGAAGGAAAACAAATATTCTCAGAAATTACTAGACTACTAAGCAAAGGAGGCTTTGAATTGCAAAAATGGGCAAGCAATGATGATCAATTACATAAGGAAATAAGCAAAGAAAGCATAACAAGCAACCTAGAACTGAAAGAAAATGAAACAATAAAAATATTAGGACTTACCTGGAATCGACGAACCGATGACTTCGAGTACTCCGTTCAGCTACCATCAATCTCGGAACCTGTAACAAAAAGGAAAGTGATATCTGACATTGCAAAGTTGTTTGACCCAATGGGTTGGATATCACCAGCAATCATAAAAGCTAAAATTATGATTCAAAAGATTTGGCTTGCAGGAATAGAATGGGATGATAAACTACCACCTAAACTATTAGACGAGTGGATTACTTACCGTGCAGGACTTGTTGAACTTACCAAATGTCGACTCCCACGATGGATTAATGTCAAGGAAAACAGCACCATGGAACTTCATGGGTTCAGCGACGCATCAAGTGAGGCTTATGCTGCTGTGGTCTATATACGTGTTGTTAATGATTCAGGAAACGTCTATGTTCATCTGGTAACTTCCAAAACCAAAGTAGCTCCAATTAAGCAAGTATCGATACCAAGGCTTGAGTTATGTGGAGCTGTCTTATTAGCTAAATTGTTACAGGAAGTATCGGTAGTGTTAAACGTTCCAAAAACTAACCTACGTGCTTGGACCGACTCAACCGTGGTACTAGCTTGGTTGAGCAGCCACCCAACGCGTTGGAAAACGTTTGTAGCCAATCGGGTGTCGGAGATTCTAAATATATTAGACAGGAACCAATGGTCACACGTTTCTTCTTCAGATAACCCGGCAGACTGTGCGTCGCGAGGAATTGACCCGGCAGAGTTACCGATGTTTGAACTGTGGAAAACAGGACCATTATGGTTGAAACATAGACCTGAAACTCAGGATAACAGTCAAATACCAGACACTAATAAAGAAGAAAAAACAAAAAAGGTTTATCACGTAACTCAGAATGATCAATTGCAGTTGTGGACCAAGTTCTCGTCTCTTCGTAAATTAATTCGAGTTGTAGCATACAGCAAAAGATTCATCAAAAAGTTGAAAAACGTCCATGATCATAACTTACCTGTATGGTTAACTAGTATAGAATTGAATGAAGCTCTTCATATTTGTGTAAAACAGTGTCAAACAATGAGTTTTCAGCAAGAGATTAAAGATATTAAAGAAAAGGGGATAGTACAAAAGAAAAGCAAACTTACGTCATTAAATCCATTCCTAGATGATTCAGGCATCTTGAGAGTTGGTGGTCGTTTAGAGAAAGCAGAAATAACAACTGAAATAAAACACCCAATAATATTACCGTCAAAATCTCACCTCACTGAATTAGTTTTAAATGAGACTCACCATAACACGTTGCACGGCGGACCACAACTCATGATTAATTATCTGCGAACTAAATACTGGGTCATTGATGCCAAAAACCAAGCAAAGGTGGTTGTCCGTAAGTGCGTTATTTGTGTACGCCATGCTGCACAGACTAGGGTCCAACTGATGGGGCAATTGCCTTCAGCTCGAGTTACACCAATTCGAGCGTTTTATCGAAGTGGTGTGGACTACGCAGGACCCATACAGATACGAACTTCTAAAGGAAGAGGCCACAGGGCCTACAAAGGTTATATATGCCTTTTTGTATGTATGGCTACAAGAGCCGTACATTTGGAAGCGGTGAGTGATCTCACATCACAGGGGTTTATTGCTGCTTTTAAACGATTTGTTGCAAGGCGTGGCCATTGCGCTGACTTATACAGCGATAACGGAACGAATTTTGTTGGAGCCGCTCGCGAACTCCGAGACTTGTTCGCACAAGAAAAGTCAACCCTGACGATGGAAATCGCCGAGTGTTTGGCAAATAACGGCACTACTTGGCACTTTATTCCACCCCATGCCCCACATTTCGGTGGGCTATGGGAGGCTGGAATAAAGTCCACCAAACATCATCTTAGACGTGTGATAGGTACTGCGACACTTACTTTCGAAGAGATTTCAACTCTTTTATACCAAATAGAAGCTTGCCTTAACTCTCGACCTCTATCACAAATTAACACAAATTCGCAAGACCCAACACCCCTCACTCCGGGCCATTTTTTAATAGGTGAATCATTAATTCTAGTACCTGAGTATAATTATGAAACATCATCTGTTTCATCCTTGAAACGTTGGCAGTTAACTCAAAAAATGCTGCAACAATTCTGGCGTAGGTGGTCAAGTGAGTATTTAAGTCAATTTTTACATCGTTATAAGTGGGCAAACAAAACTCCTGAACCTGAGATCGGAGATTTAGTTTTAGTAAAGGAGGATGGACTCCCTCCAGCCAAATGGCTTTTAGGTAAAATCATTTCTAAACACCCTGGGTTGGACAACATTACGAGAGTAGTCACTCTGAAATGTAAAGGTATCACATTTAAACGACCAATAACCAAACTGTGTGTGTTACCTGTCGCTCAGTGATTAGTTATGTGTATGTTACCAATGTTACAGAACTTGTTGATTTGTTAAACTATTGTAAATCTGTATTTCTTTTTGATTTATTTTGTAACGTTTTAGTGTAATTTGTTTTTAGCCACCATGTCTCACTAACTTAAAACATGTTTGATTTTTAAGTATACCATACAGTCCATTAATTCGAATGTGGTTGATTCATGGTGGGCGGGAACAATGGACATTCTGTCCATAGTGGGCGGAATGTACAATCTTAGGTTTAAGTTGATAAGTACTTTGAATAGTTTAGTTTGGTTAATATCACGATAGATGGCGTTGTTCATCAACGTCACTCCGTTGACTCTCGCTGTTAAGAGTCTCCGCCATTACATGACCTCCTCGTGTATATTAAAATAAATTGTCTTCGTCAAGAAAACATTGCCTTTTTATTCAATATACGAGTTATGGTCGTGAATCATTTTTTTTTTTTTTTCAATATACAGCCTGACACTGATCTGTAAGCTACGCAAACAGTCAGAAGTGTGTAATTTTGCAATTAAAAATGAAAATTCATAATAACAGAAATAGATTTAGTTAAAGATTCTGAACAATATACCTCATTTTACACATTGTTCAAAGAATTTGAAAACTGACAAAGATATACAAGACATAACTTCCTACTCTTTCAATAAATAAAAGTAATAGTGTTTTGTGTGTATTTAGAAGCCTAATTAGCCTAAATGTTCCCACTGCTGAGACATTAGACTCCTACCTGTGAAGAGGTGTGGGCCATATACCACCACTCAGGCCCAATTTGTAGATCTCACAATTATACATTTCTTAAAATTTTTGACTCTAGGACATTCCAGTTTCCTCATGATATTTTTTTCCTTCACAGTTTTGAGAGCTGTGGTGATGAAATTATTAATACACGGTAAAACGCTTATTTAGGTACGAACCTACGATCTCCAAGTCATAAGTCGCGGCCATAATCACTGACCCACCAATACTCTCTGCACGTAGAACTTTCATCATCATCATTTCAGCCGTAAGACGGCCACTGCTGGACTTAGGCCTCCCCCAATTTGGGGGGCTTTGCCATAATCGCCACGCTTAGCAGGCGGGTTGGCGATCGCAGTATGGTGGTAAAATGCATAGAAAACGCTGCTGCCCATTCTCTAGTAAGTCCCTTAGTCGCCTTTTACGACACCCACGGAAAGAAATGAGGTGGTGTTATTCTTTACGTCCGGCACCACACGGTACACGGTCGGTACGTAGAACTTTACTTCCAGTAAAACCTTAAGTCATCAGTCTTAAATCCAGTGCTAAAAAGCCTTGTCCTAAAAGGTTAGCTAGGAAGACAAGGGACTCTATCGATCCGTGAGGTTAAGCTGCGATTACCTCCACTGCCGTCACTCCGAGGATGTGTCTATTCTTTACACAAGGAGTTAAGCTTACTTGAGTGATTTATTCCTGGTCTAGAGTGTTTTTATTTATTTTGGAAACTATTTTTGTTTAAGAAAAGATTAGGTGAAAGCGCTAGGGAAACTCGCAAAATTTTAAATTTCTAACGATTTGTTGGGATTTGAAGGTCAGTATTAGTCTGTATGTTCATCACAATATGATTTTCTAAAGTAACAAGTATTTAGTTGCAGAATTAGAGTATTTATAAAAACTTTTTAACAAAAAATTAAACCGCCAAAAAAACTGAATTCGGTCATATATATATATATATATACGCGTCGAATTGATAACCTCCTCCGTTTTTTTTCGTCGGTTAAAAATAATTTGTTTTGATGATTTTAATTCTGCAATACTTAAAGAAAGCTTAAGAGATGTTGCGCAAAGAATGGTATTCAATAATACCACTCTCCCTGGAGTCAAATAGTGTTGAAGTTTTTAATTTTCTGCGTTTTCCATGTTAGTTCCATGGAAAAAGTTGTTCAGTTTTAAGGATTGTATCCTTATATTTGACCATAACTTTCTGGTACAGCCTGTATATTATTTTACTAGGTTAAATTGTTTGTTTAGTAGTTTCACAGTAGATTTAATTACAAACTTATAAGTTTCCCCAGGGCGTACCCGGAAATGAAAACTACCTGCAATGCTCCCTATGGGTTTCTGATCATAAATAAATATTTATTACCTAAATGTTTCTTATTTAAAACACAGACAGATTTGCACAAAAAATGTTATATATGTGAAGAAAGTATTCAGTCGTCAAAGCTTTTTATTCCGAGTGTTAAGATAGTTCTTAAGATAGGATCTATTCTTATTCGGCGCTAAGCCACATAGGCTAGCCTAGTATTTATCGTGGGAAACCCAAATAGATAGTAATCTTCTTAGATTGGATGGCTTAGCCAAATTCAGAAAACTGGTTTAACGTAAAAGCTCTTCATTCACGTAAAATATTTAAGTAAAGGTAATGTTGGCAAAGAGATAAGTAGTTAAGCAGTGAAGTATAAATAATGTACTTTATTTTCACCGACAAACATATCCTAAATAACATACAGATTATCGAAGTTATGGGCATTTCTTACTATGCATCACCTACGAACACGATTGCTATAATGGGCCCTAACGCGCAAGGCCCTGGGATTGAAAACCGGTGCACATTTGGATTCTGGTTCTACATTTACGTTCTTATTAAGGTTTTTCTTTTCGGTACGGTTCTATTTCCGATTCAAGTTTAGTTCTGGTTCCAAATAATGGTTCCAATATACCGTTTCCAAAATCATCCGATTTAAAAGTTTCCCTAAGAAAGGAGGGATATTTTTGACGTGTGTCTGGCGTATTTTTCTTTCAGATCACCTCCAAAATATTGGCGCGTGCAAATCTGTACAGTGCAGTCTCCACAAATTAATATTGTCATTAAATATTATAAGTATTTTAAATAATCTACACTTACTGTAGCTTCGTGTGAAGGCTTTCCGACTTGCTTTGAAGAAGAACCGGTAAAATAATGGTTCTTAAAAGTTCGAAGTGTTCCGGTTCGGGTTATAGTAAAGGAACCACTTAATACCGGTTCTGTACCTGTATTTTAGGAACCTTTTCAGTTCTTGCTACGCCTGTTGTCTTTTAAGACGTTCCAAAAAATAATCGGGAGTAGGGTTCATTCCGAAGTATCGAACTACTTTCGGATAGGCTTGTACCTTCGTCGACGGACTTAGAGAGTAAGCACCAAGAATACAGCAACGCTTCTTCGCGGTACAGAAAGAAAAATAAAGACAGAAAAATACATTTTATTTGGACACAGTTTGTGAAAATATATTAACAGAAAACTAAAAAAAACAACAACAAATAAAAATAACAGTGTGTGCTTCACGGCTGCGCCAAAAAGGTTAATTTCTAAGTTGAGGTAGCTATAGGGTCATAGCACCGTCCCATACAAAGTCCTTCACAAAAACCTCTACCATACTAAAACCCCAGACATAATGGTGCATTTTTATGTGTTATTAGTTTGCATATAGATCGCCAGGCGGTCAGCTACGGATATTAAACGACACGGCTCGGTGGCTCGCTCTCTGAGGTACATTCTTGAATGGAGACACGACCCAGATCAGTAGAGTCCCTATTGTTTGGCCATGGTATTATCTTTGCGCTTATCTGATATGGAATTTATGTGGTACGTGATATGGAAATAGTTAGATACCTGAGTATCAAAGTTTTTAAGGCACATTATCCTAATCAATGGATCGTCAAAATCCTCAAAATGTATGTACGTATCGTGACGCTAAAAAAAAAGAAAAGCAAAAAATAATAAACCTTAAAATTATGAGGCGCTTTGAGTGATCTTTGTTCATTGAGTTTTCAGCGCCGACTCACAATTTTACGGTTTATTATTTTTTGCTTTTAAGTTTTTTCGGCGGTTTAATTTTTTTTTAAGTTATTATTTTACGATTTTTTGTAGCTTTAATGTACTAATAATACTTGGCAAGGTATACCCTATCCAATGAAAAAATAATTATTAAAATCGGACTACTCTGTATAAAGTTATGCGTGGTTATACATTACAATCAGTGAGTGAACAATCAATCATCCCCTGTTTTCCTACCCTTAGGGTTCGACTTTGTTTACCAAATTTATATGAGACCATTTTCGGAGCATACCCTTTTCAATAAAAAAAGAATTATCACAATCGGAATACTATGTAAAAAGTTATGGGTGATCATACATAAAAAAAAAAAACTAAAAAAAATATACACGTCGAATTGATAACCTCCTCCGTTTTTTTTGTCGGTTAAAAATAAAACCGTGCCAAAGCAAAAAAAAAATGCGGATAAAAAATCCACCGAGTTCCAGAAAAACACTACAAAGTGAGCGTTAGATGTTGGTTCTTTTGTGTTTAGTGAACATAATAAAAACTGGCCAAGTGCGAGTCGGACTCGCGCACCGAGGGTTCCGTACAAACCTGCAGGAATTCACGGTTTATGCATAAGGTTTATGTTTATGAAATTAAATGTTTTTTTTAATTTTTTTATATTTGCGTTGACTTAATGAAACTACTTACTAGATCTCGTTCAAACCAATTTTCGGTGGAAGTTTACATGGTAATGTACATCATATATTTTTTTTAGTTTTATCATTCCCTTATTTTAGAAGTTACGGGGGGGGGGTGACACGCATTTTACCATTCAGTTTAGAAAAAAATGATATTAGAAACCTCAATATCATTTTTGAAGACCTATCCATAAATACCCCACACGTATGGGTTTGATGAAAAAAATTTTTTTGAGTTTCAGTTCTATGTATGGGGAACCCCAAATATTATTGTTTTAAAAAAATGATATTAGAAACCTCAATATCATTTTTGGAGACCTATCCATAGATATCCCACACGTATGGGTTTGATGAAAAAAAAAAATTTGAGTTTCAGTTCTATATATGGGGAACCCCAAATATTATTGTTTTTTTTTTCTATTTTTGTGTAAAAATCTTATTGCGGTTCACAGAATACATCTACTTACCAAGTTTCAACAGCATAGCTCTTATAGTTTCGGAAAAAAATTGCTGTGACATACTCGGACAGACAGACAGACAGACTCAGACAGACACGACGAATCTATAAGGGTTCCGTTTTTTGCCATTTGGCAACGGAACCCTAAAAAGGCAAGTGGAAAATTAAGAATTTGTTTGTGACTTCCAAACCATAAGAGATACAGGATGGCAGGGATGTCCAGCCGCTGTGCCTGTTACCATTTTTTCATTACCTACATGATTTTGATTCCTTTGCGTACAACATATTCGTCGCTGATACACAATTCGTCGCAAATAAAAATTTGCTCACATTTTCACCGCATAGGTATTAATCACACTTTTCTATATTATATTTTCACCGCGTAGCTATTACACTTTTTTATGAAACAACAGTTTTTTTTTTTACCGTCGAAACATGTATACTCTAGCGAGTCTAGACATAATTCTAATGTGTTGAATTCATGATTTCAATTTGTGCGCCGATGTCCCTTCCAGGTTAGCTCAATCAAGACAATATAAAGCTACATTTTATTTAAGTTTTGTTCAAGTTTGGAATGGGTAAGAAGCAGCATAGATACTCCACAATAAACAACCACAGGCTACCATCATATAGTCCTTTCTAAAACCCGAAACTGTCAAATTCTCCCAATCAACTTTGAACCTAACGCTTTGGTGATAAAGTTGAAAATCTATTAGAGAAATTTGACAGATTGTAGTAATTCGATGTGCTAGCGTCTGTACATTACATCACACAGTACATCACAATTGGTGTTTCATAAGAGCAAACCACATATTCCACGTATATGCCGTAAATGGCCTTTCTCAGAAATTCCTGGAAATATTTGATTACCAATAACATCTAAAGAGCATCATCATCAGCCTATAATGTTCCCACTGCTGGGACACAGGCCTCCTTTCAGTGAGAGGGATTGGGCCATAATCCACCACGCGGGCCCAGTGCGGGTTGGAAGATGTCACATGTCTTCAAAATTTTTGTTTCTAAGTCATGCCGGTCTCCTCACGATGTTTTCCTTCACCGTTTTGAGAGCAGTAGCGATGAAATAATTTACACAAAATATTGCACCTGTTTGGGTTTGAAATTATGACCTACTTACTACTCGTAAGTCGCGGCCATTACCACTGGGCCACCACTGCTCTTGCTCTGCTCTCTGTCTAAAGAGCAGTTACGCTTAAACCAAAACAATTTGCAGTTTGTACCAAGTGAACAAGCTAACATTACAATGTCGTATTGTCCTTTCACTGACTGGACACATCAAAATAACTTGGTTGATTTGCTATATCCTCTTATATAGACACAATGAATCTATTGTCGTGGTGCCTTGCAGAGATCAGTCACTATTTGTGGCTTGGCGTTTGGTAAAATGTACGGTCGACATGCTATTGGTAAATATTCCAACATGACCATCTATTATAATATAATTAATCTGCTATTGGTCCATTTTTAAATAATTTTTAGCTACTGTACTTACCTACCTATGTAATTTTATTTTAAGTGCATCGTTTTCACATATAACTATTTAACGAATGTTAACAAAATATTGTTACACAATTTAAAAGAGTAAAGGAAGACTTCCTTGCCATACGAAACTATCTTTTGGAATGGGCCGGGCGACTCGAATCAAGCCTTTTTAATAAATGAATAAATATCTTAGGACAACCAACACACCGTTATCTGATCCCAAACTAGGCAGTCTGTACTATGGTAACCAGACAACTGATAAATATACTTATATATTTCTAAATACATACATATTATAGATAAATTACACCCAGACACAGAACAAATGATTGTGCTCATCACACAAAGATTTGTCCTGGGCGGGAATCGAACCCACGACCTCAGTCTTTGCAGTCAGGGTCACTAACCACTAGACTAACAGGCACGTAAATGTTGACGTTCAAAAGTGCCTTATATGTGTCTATTTGAAATAAATGCTTTGACATTGACTTTTACATTCTTTTAGTGTCAGGTATTGAGAAAATAAAACAAACCAAAATAGGGTTGTGGTAACCGACACAAAATCCTACTAACCTAATGATCGAAAAATCTTTATTCAGAGTAAATTTCTAAATTGCAATCCACACGTGAATTGAAAAAAATTTCGTAGACAGAAGATCGGCGTCATTTTTAACTGTATATTTTCGCTAGTAAACACAAAAACGTTTAGTGTGTTTTATTCGGTTGATCGATTAAATCCTTTTACATTTATAATATCTGTATATCTTTTCCAAAACAACTGGTAAACAAAAACTGATATATCAATCTGCTGTAAAAGTCCTTTTATCTTCTTGGACAATTGTTGCGACGACCTGAAGAAAGTTGCTGGGACAGACTGGATGCGGAAGACGGAGGACAGAGTCTTGTCATGCAGCATGGGAGAGGCCTATATCTAGGATTGGACTGCGATAGTCTGACTTGATTGAACCTATATTTAGTATAAATGTGAAAGTATTTATATTTGTTACTCAATCACTCAAAAAACGGCCAAACGTGTTTGAATAAAATTTAGCAAACATATAGTTTACAACCTGGATTAACATATAAGATACCTTATATCCCGGTAGTACGATCCAACGGGATAATTTCCGTCCTCCAAGCGGGTGAAAAAGTTGACAAGAAATCAATATCTAGGTAGTCAAGTAGACGAACTACTGACGTCACATTTTAATTCACCATCATTCCAAAACTAGAAGGACTAACAAGCCATTCAACCAAATGGCGGGCCCTGATAAAAACTAACGCCTTAGTATCAAAAACTAAAACAATATAAAGCGCGTAATCCCGAGCGATTTAACTAAAGGCGAAGCTATTCCGACGCGATTTATTACGCTGAATTACCCGACTGCGTAAGTTTATTAAGTGTAGTGAATAAATGTTTAGTTGTTTGATGTTTTTGCCGGGTCTCCGGTTCCGGGACTTGTTGAATATTTTGCTTTTTGCTGTATTTTGGGGATATGCTAAGAAGAACCGGGTCGTTAAAGACCAATTCTCGTACTTAAAATATTTCGCGAAAGTGTATTTTCGAGTTTTTTTTACTATTTATTTTTCACCTTAGCTTCTTGCCCGTGGCGTATAAAACATTGAAATTAGGAAATGACTTTCATCGTTTTATCGTTGCTCTTACTTATAGAATTCCGCAGGTAATTAAATGGCTCAAAGTAAATCAGGGAAAATCAAACTAATTCACCAGAAACGCGGGTTTTAGGTTTTTAAAACTATTACTTACTAGTTTCTACCCGCGACTTCGTCCGCGACAAATTTGCTCCCCTGACCCTTCCCGTGGCATCGCAGCCTGCCAGTTTTCATCCGTTTTTTTTTTTTTGCTGGTCCGCTCTTTTTGATCGTAGCGTGATGTTTTATAGCCATAAATAAAATAAATAGGCTACCCGACTCAAAAAGAATTTTTCAATTCGAACCAGTATTTCCTGAGATTAGTGAACGGAAGTGGGGGGTTAGAAAGAGACAAAAATATATAGCCTATGTCACTCTCCATCCCTTCAACTATCTCCACATAAAAAATCACGTCAATTTGTCGCTCTGTTTTGCCGTGAAAGACGGACAAACAGACACACACACTTTTCCTTTTATAATATTAGTATGGATTTTCTATCTTTTAGTTCGGCTAGCTACAAAAGCGTGTTTTCATTTTTATGTTTTTGCTATACTGGTGATCCTGGCCAGGGTAATGGTAAAATTTATGAAATGATTGTATAGTCATCGGTCCTTGATAAGTCTGCAAAGTTTCAAATGAATTCGATGTGTTGAAGAGGGTGAAAATCACATTCAAAGATATATATATACATACCAAAACTAATAAAATCGTGTTAAGGACGCTATAACATTTTTCTACAAATATCGGTGGTTTTGCAGTACCAATTAAATCAAGAGGTATCACAACTGCGAAGTCAATTATGGTCTAAAATAAAGATAATTCAATCATCTCTATACTGGTATCATAAAAATTGTATAGTCCCATATAATATTTTCACAAAAATACGTTTTCCCCACAGCAATAATCGTAGAAAACGAAAAATAATGGGGTCTGAAAAGGTACCTGTATAGTGAGACCAACTGCATATTTTAACTTCAAAATGACAAGAAATTGTGGCTAATATAATCTTCTACGTTTTGCCTAAATATTTTCTAATTAAATACGTAATTTTTTTATTTATGAGAAAAATAAAGAACGCTCTCAAGTTTCTTCATACATTTTCTATTCGCGGCTTGTCATTCCGCGCTCAGACGCGCCCTAGGAAGCACGGGCGTATCGCTTTTTTGTACGAAATA
This sequence comes from Aporophyla nigra, assembly GCA_947507805.1. Taxonomy (NCBI): domain Eukaryota; kingdom Metazoa; phylum Arthropoda; class Insecta; order Lepidoptera; family Noctuidae; genus Aporophyla; species Aporophyla nigra. The sequence goes on along the minus strand of OX382305.1, from coordinate 21,505,236 downwards.
AATACGATCAAAATAATAATAAAGTGAGTGCCGTTCTCTATACTGTGGTTGAAAAATTTTGATACTTTTCGGGCCAAAATTATGAGTACCAAACTTATTACCAGAACTTGGTTTAGAAATAAATAACTTAAATTCTATTGGGAATTGTAGAGGTAGTGATGATTATGATTATGTATTCATTTACAAGAATTCAACATTGCGGATGATTATTCAATAAAAACTTATATGAACATTTATTTTCAATGTGGTAATTAAATTATGCAAGTGTCGTCCATTTTTGGAACGAAATTCTTTAATATAGCTTGTGGCAAGGGTAAACAAGGGTGCTGAAGCCGATTGTGAGGTCAGAATAAAAAATGGCGGTTGCGAAAATTTTCAAAGTTTTCATCATGGGTGACGTTTTCAAGATTTTCGAAGGTGCTGAAGCCGAAATTCCATACAAATTACATTCGGAGTCAAAAAAAGACTAAGGAACATACTTCCTGACGGGATATCCCCCGACCCCACAAGATTTTCATTCAAAACGACGAATATTTTAATTTTTTAAATAAGAAGTGGGCATAGCTATCAACTTTGGGTAATTTTAGGATAGTGATTACGAATGTTTCATCCAAATTTGATCCAAATGCGGCGGGTATTGTTTTTAAAAAAAATAATATTACCATCGATTTTTAATTTAAAATGGCGGATGTACTGTTATGATGAAATGTCGACATGGGTATCAATTTTGGGGATTATGTAGTCAAAATATTGGAACGAAGTTCCTTATCGCGCGTTGTGAAAGGGGGCTACACGGAAAAAAATCTTACGAAAAGTTGTCACGACATGCTTTAACCGACTTCAAAAAAAGGACGAGGTTTCTCAATTCGACCGTATATATTTTGTATGTTGTTGTTTTTTTTGTTGTGAGTAGAGAGGGAGAGAGGGGGAGAGGGGAGAGGGGCAGAGGGGGAGAGGGGGCAGGGGAGAGGGTGTGGGGGTAGGGGGAGAGGGGGGAGAGGGAGAGTGAGAGGGAGAGAGGGAGAGTGAGAGGGAGAGAGGGAGAGAGAGAGCGAGGTAGAGAGAGAGAGAGGTAGAGCGAGAGGGAGAGAGGCAGAGAGAAGGAGATAGGGAGAGAGAGAGAATATTTTTGTTGAGTGTATACAGGTTTTTTGTACATAATAAATAATTAAAAAATTATAACTATTATGAATCCTGGAAAGGAACTTCGTTCAATCCGGGTGTCCCTTGACACCTCTAATTTTTTTTTGTTTTTTTTTTTACGTAACTTTCATTATTTACATAAATTGAAAATCATGTAGTTAATCATCATCTCTCAAAAATGTTAAAGTCATTTCGAATAATAAATACATAATAGAGTACAAAAACAGCCTTCATACAAAAATGTATACATTTTCCTATTATGTATTAAAAATCTTGAACGCGCTCCAATCTCAAAGGTGAGGGTGTCATCCGGGGATACCGCACGGTCTCGTGCGAGGTGGCGAGCCTCCTTGCCGGAGTGCCGCCATGGGATCTGGAGGCAAAGGTCCTCGCCCACATGTGGGAGTGGCGCGAGGAGGCGAAACGCCGGGGCGAAACTCTGCTGCCGCGACAAATCGCGGCACGGCGGACAGAGCTCCGGCAGGATCTCATGGCGACATGGCGAGTACGATTGTCACAACCCAGCGCCGGGCACGCCACAATTGCGGCGGTAAGTCCCCTCTTTGAGGAGTGGATAGAGAGGCGCCATGGCGTCCTCATCTTCCGCCTGACGCAGGTTCTCACCGGACATGGGTGCTTCGGTGGGTTCCTGTTCAGGATAAAGCGGGAGGAAACGCCCGGGTGTTTCCATTGCGAGGATCGTCTGGAGGACACGGTAGAGCACACGGTAGAGGTGTTCCCTGCCTGGGTGGAGCACCGCCGTGTCCTCGTGGAGGCGATCGCGTCCGACCCTGGTGCGAGCCATGGTACGGAGCGAGAGGGCATGGAAAGCCGTCACCTCCTGCTGCGAAGCAGTAATGCTCGCGAAGGAGGAGGCGGAGCGCGTGAGGGAGAGGCAGTCTCTGCGCCCTCACGTCCCTAGCCGCCACAGGAGGAGACGCTCCGGGCGTCGGGAGTCTATAGCGGACTCCCGGCCACCGTAGGCGCGAGCTTACGGGCGGCGAGCAATGGGTAGCTCGCCGCCCGGTAAGGACCAGGCTCGGGTCAACGGCGCGTAGTGTTCCACGTGCGCCTCAAAGAGATGTCAGCAATACTGAAGGGGTCTGCCAGGACCGATGCCTGCCAGGGTCGCGAGATTGTTCGAAAGAGATACCGTGACCCTGGCACATGGGCAACTGAAGGAACACGGGTGGGTTTTAGTCAGTAAAAGTCTGACACGCCCTCCCACTCCGCCCAGAGCGGGAGAAGTCATTTGATGATTTCCCATCCAGAATAAAAAAAAAAAGGTTCGGGCGTCACACAATTTTTTCTGAGTTTTCTTTAGGAAATATCCTGTATATTTTCAACGATAGTCACGATCACAATCCGTTATATTTGTTTATTATCAGAAAATATTATTAAAGTTTTTTTTATTGTTACACCTCTTTTTTTTTATTGACAATTTATACGTTATTCCAAAAATCATAATGATCATGGTAATAAAACTTGTTAATTGTCACCAAATGCAGAAAGTAAAGTTAGTTTACTACAAATTTTACTCAACACTGCTAAAATAAAATAAATAATACCTTCGAGTATCAAGATTCGTTAAGTAATGTTTAAAATCGAGCAGACAATGGTTTCAGTGTGTGCGTGCGCGTAATGTTGTTGTGTGCCGACTGAGATACCTAAACTTGAGCGATTCAAAAATGTTATAGCGTCCTTAATAGGGCTTCATTTTTGTATTGTCGCTCACCGTGGGTTATATTTAGCGAAAAGCCTGGCACTCAAACTAATGCGTTTAATAAGCTCCAAAAACACTTAACTAAACATGCCACATGTCCTAATCTAATCGGCACATCTAAGTAAATTAACTATCCCAATTACATTCACTAACTACTCTAAACTACAGTTAACTTCTAAACTCCTTACAAGTATAGTTAAGTTTTCACCTACTGATCTCTTAACGCTTACGAAGATTTAAGTTACGAACAATGGTACCAAATTGATGGGTAAATAATTTGGAAGGAAGTTTTGTGATTATCTGGTTTCCTGTGGGAGATAATGAGTTTATGATCTGTGTCTGACATGAGGTCTAAGTTTAGGTTTTGGTCTGTTATAATTAGTGAAGTGATGTCGTTGCCAACATATCGACGGTTAAAGGTTATAGAGCATAAGCGCCATTTTGGTCGAAAATGACTTATGAATTCCATCCTATTTAAAATTTTCTGCTTTTTCGAATGCACTTATTTCCATGGCTCTACGATGTCTTTAAAATTTTCACGATATGACAATAAACAAAAAAGTTATGCAAATTGTTCTACAATTTCAAACTTTAAACCGCTCTCCTGAACAATTTGGTTTTTGTCGCTTATGCCCTATTACCTTTTAACCGTCGATATGGTGTTTACTTTCTATGAAAGCTCAGCGGCACCAGTATCAGTCCGGTCAAAATACCAGGATAAAACGTATCATATATCCTTACCTTAGTCATGGTCTACTAATATACCAAATTTTACTTAAATATGTACAACCATTTTAGCGTAGAAGCGTAAGAAACAAACATATAAAATATAAAACTATTATTAGCTTAGATTTATTGTGATTGAACACTTACAGTATTTATCATACACTGGATAGAATGGCTGTCAATATATTGAATGCAAACAATATACACAAATGATAATATATGAAGGCAGAGGGTCATATTGTAAAATAAAAGAGGTTCTTTCAATATTAAGGAACTATTTAATCAATAGACCTTATACGAAACTGCACTTAATCAGTTTCCATAATTATTAATTTAACACCATATTAAAATAGCCATGACACCCAGTAATACAGTTACAGTATTACAGTTCATATAAAAGAGTATCAATGTACAGTGAGGCAGAGTTACAATAATTGAGAGCAATACGACCTGCGCACCGGGCCACGCCTGAACTTAGAATGCCAATTCGCCGCCGTGCGGCGTCTTTTATACGGAAGTATTGGAGGTGGGGCAACGTCGTAGCACGCTACGACGTAGCGCGCTCTAACTCCGCCCACCAGCAATGAGGTGGGAGAATGGCGCAGCGTGCTACGACGCTACGGCGCTATGGCGTAGCCCAATGCACGTGCCGCTCACAATATGACGCCGACACGGCCATACTGACGTGCGGACGTCCTCGTACGCTCAGCTGACAATGTCTCAACTAGAAGTTGAAAAACTGATTAAGTACCGTTTGGTCATCCTGATTGTTTCTAGTCCGGTCTACTTAGACCCTTCAGATATTTAACCACTTGGTCCAGTCTATTATGACTCTTCAAGGGTTATCTCTTGGTCCGGTCAACTTCTGACCCTACAAGATCAGCCTCCTGGTCCGGCAATTGTTTTGCCCTTCAGGTGTATCCCTTCAGTAAAACTGGACCGGATCTAGCTAGGCCGAGCAAGTATCGTTCCTTTAGCTTAATTAACAAATAGCTCAATACTTTGGTTGATTTACAAGTGCTTCTGTTACAATATTAACTGATTCAGGGCCAATAGATTCTACTGAAACAGCACGTTAACCACGGTTTCTACAACTTGCACGGGTAGATATAGTGTCACTTTTGGCAGTCATGGTATCATTATTGGCAGAGATAGTACCACTATTAGGAGACTGAATATCATCATTGTTAATCTGTTCCCTAGTCTCGTGGACAAGAACATCTATGTTATTCTTCGCCGACACGTCATCCTTATCATAACATTCTGCGAATTCCAGAAAGAATGACTGATCACGGGGTACTTGTAAGTTTTTTGTGAGAGTATTTGTAGACTATTCTTTCCATTAATGTGTTACAATTCGTACCAATCGTTTTCTTCCAAAATAGCGGAGATTTTAAAGGGGCCTTTGTATTTACGGTCCTGTTTCATTTGGTGTCTTTTTTCGAATTTAACAAAGGCAAAATCACGTACTGGAAAGCATTTTACCATAGCTTTATTCTTGTTAAATGATAAATGACTTTATTTTTGCAAGTAGGTTTGTACAAACACTTTTACACGTCAATCATATTTTTTTTTTAACTAGATGTGGTCGGCGTTTCCTATCTGACTACTCTGAGAAGAAAGGCCGAAACAAACTCAGAGGTCACAGTCTCTTTTAAAGTCCAGACATAATCTTGGTCACATCATGTGAAGACCATGTGGATTGGTGTCTGAAGTTGTATTTTAAAGAAAGAACCACTCAGATTGAGTGGACCTGTCCAATCAGTGCACGCATTTGTCAGTAAATCGACCTGTGTCGTATTGGACCAGCTTTTTTTATACCAACAGAAAAATCGGATAATGGTTTCGAGGTTTAAACTATCTTCATCAGGATGATTAGTAGAAAGTGTAAGGAAGTGTCGAAGGGCGGGCGTTTTGGGGGGACTGTCTCATGTAACTTTGACGTTCAAAAAGTGCTGACTCTCAGCCTAATTTGAATGAATGACTTTTGATTTGAAAAACTCTTGTTATCTCTAATGAACCCATAATACCAAATATTAATTCCAAGGGCGTGAGCCCTGTTGCTCTACAACGAGTACTATTGAGACTAACTACTAATTGGATATTGTCTACATGATCTTACCATAAGCTACCCGAATCTATAGCGAGCATACTTTTTAGGTCCTCATGACACGCTCGACCTGGCCATTGGCCAGGCGAACCAGTGGATATAAATTGTAAATCGATACGATTATCTTTACAAAAATTCTTAAATTCAGTATTGTCATATGACCTACCGCGATCTGCAACTATTCTTTTAGGAGCGCCAAACGAGTTCACTGCATTTTTTTTTTGTGATTTAATAACTAACAAGACGGATTTTGTAAAGCCATCAATAATCACGGAGAAATACTCCTTGCGCTCGCTTTTTAACACGCTTTTTCCTGTGAGTTTACCAGTTAAATCTAAATGAATTATATGCCATGGAACGGCAAATTTAGGGATCGGATGTTGACCGACCTGCTGGGCATACGGGGGACCTTTGGAAGCCTTACAAGCGACGCACGAACCTCCATAGGTTTTGACAAGTATTGACATATTTTGAAACCAATAAAGATTGTATAATTTATCGAAGGTTTTTTTTTTATAACCAAGGTGTGTTATTTCGCTGTGTACTCGATTAATCATTTACCATGTTAAAGGGTGTGGCAATATCGGTGACCATTTAGTGGTCTTATAACATTCGATTTTACGATGCCCTGTCTAATATCGATAATGTGCGTGATATTTCAGACAGCAAGTCATTTGAGCGTAATTTGGATATAATGTGTCATATTTCGGAATCACATTATCTACAGATAACCAAATCCTCTCCAGTTCAGACAAATTTACAATTTTAGCTGCCTTATGAATAAAATATGTGTCAGCATGATTACGTGAAAGGAAGTCTAGATGTGCCATATTTTTTTCCTCTTTATAGATGATATCAAAGTCATATGACTGCAAAATTGTCCACCTATGTACTCAGGGGTTAGGTCCTTTTTGTACTGAGAGGCCTTTAAGGCGTTACAGTCAATAAAAACCGTAAGTTTACGCCCATATAGGTTATATCGAAAATATGTGGCTATTTTAATCTTATGGGGATTCGGTCTAATTTTTCCACGGGATATTCCGAAACCCAGATATTCAATTTTCGGCTTTATACATAAACATTTTTTTAAAAGTTATATCTAGCAATCTATTTAAACGAGACAACTTTTTTGAACGGTCTCTAATGCAGAAAGTACGTCATCCATGTAGATCAGTATTTTATCGTCATTTAGAGGTTTAAGTCCAATATTTATAGCTCTTTGAAAAATCTGTGAAGCATTTCATAAACCAAATGGCATAGTGAGGTACTCAGACTGACCCGTTATGGACGCAAATTTGGTGATCGATTCGATCACTAACTAGTAGTAAAGGATAGCTGTCTGGTCGAGTATTGCTATTGAGTTCCCGGTAATCAACGCACATACGATCGGTACCGACCCTTTTTTTTTATTAATGATGTAGGACTCGCGAAAGGCGAAGAACTTTCACGAATTATGTTAGCATCTAGTAATTCTTGTACTTTGTCATTAACGATTCGTAACTCGAGATATGAGGAGTATTTAGTGAGTATTTCAATCAAAACTTCATTTTCTTTACCGGTAAGATCTGCGTCAATAGAATTAATGTCAAGAGGCATTTCTAATATAGAGCTATGATTTGCTTTTTTTTAAGTTAAGGCAGCTTTATTATCCACAACGGATATTGCTTGTCTAAAATGTCGTGACCTATTAATAAGGTAACGTTTTCATTGAAACATTCGTCAGACAATACTTGATATGTAACGTCGAGAAGAAAGTTTTGTAACACGGTTGGGCATTGTATTTGGATTGAGCAATTAACATCATCATCAGGAAAGTCTCGTCTGAGTGACTATCGGGAGATACCAGCCTGACGGTACATCTAAATGACCATCTACTTAGATCAGCTTGACGAGAACTGACTTCTCTCGAGAACATTGGACCAATTAACATTATTACAATCAATCCCCTTTAAAGGTTCATGAAACTTTTCACCAGTAAGAAGACCACAGTTACCTTCATGAAGATACACTCAGATCCAGAGTCAAATATGAAAGGAATTGCATACCACTTATTTCCAAAACACCACGCGCTGCTCTGCACACAGGTTCACTTCACTTGTTTGCTGGTGTTGCTCGGTGTGGGGATCTCTTTTCTTCTTCCAGCGTTTAAGGCAAGTGGTGACCACGTGGCTAGCCTCACCACATTTGAAGCAGGTTATTCCAGAGTTCGTCTGTGGAGTTCTTGCTAAAACAGATACCTTTTGAAGCAACGTGCCGACATTCCTGCCCTCGTTGACCGACCTTCCCGCAGAAATTGCAGTTTCCCCGAAATTGAGTTGATGGACAAGACTTTTTCGTGTCTGATTCGGACGTGCCCGGTTCTTCGTTTCTTTCACGGTGAATTTTGTCATCGCATCATAATAGGACAGATAGCAGAACCGGTCCGGTAAATTTACATCAGGAAACTTTTCAACAAGTTTTCCTAACTCGGCTGGGGTTTCTTTGTTATCAATTTATGATTGTGATTAAATTCAAATTATCCTGCATTGTCATGGGTTTGGAAAATTTAGAGACCAGCATTTTCTTAATAGTATCTCATGAACTATTATCTGGATTAATTCTTGTAAAACACATGGCGGCGCGGGTCTTTAGAGAGTGAGCGAGGGCCAAAATAAGGTCTACACCTTCTGGCTTCTTACTGTCGATTACAATCTCACTTAATGCACACCAGTTGATAATGTTGGTTTCAGTTACATCAGGATCGAAAGGAACCAACATCGATTGCATACTGGGTGTCATGTGGCGAGGTGTCAAAGTATCTGCACTTATTTTTAATTGATTCCATACTACCCAAAAAAAAATGACATTTGTTCCCGTATTAGATTGCCAGCAGTCCCAGATAAAGGTGGGAGTGGGTTTCATCCCACTTCTGATGAAGGCAGAGGGTCATATTGTAAAATAAAAGAGGTTCTTTCAATATTAAGGAACTATTTAATCAATAGACCTTATACGAAACTGCACTTAATCAGTTTCCATAATTATTAATTTAACACCATATTAAAATAGCCATGACACCCAGTAATACAGTTACAGTATTACAGTTCATATAAAAGAGTATCAATGTACAGTGAGGCAGAGTTACAATAATTGAGAGCAATACGACCTGCGCACCGGGCCACGCCTGAACTTAGAATGCCAATTCGCCGCCGTGCGGCGTCTTTTATACGGAAGTATTGGAGGTGGGGCAACGTCGTAGCACGCTACGACGTAGCGCGCTCTAACTCCGCCCACCAGCAATGAGGTGGGAGAATGGCGCAGCGTGCTACGACGCTACGGCGCTATGGCGTAGCCCAATGCACGTGCCGCTCACAATATGACGCCGACATATATTTAAAAAATAATAGTTTAAAAAAACTAAAAAACACGCTTCCATTGAAACCAAACTAAAAAGTACAAAATAATGGAAAAAAAGCGTGGGGTGCTTTTTAAGGTATTTTTTATTCATTTCATTCATTTATTTATTCTTTAACAATTAACATTGTGTTGAATATAACATATTAAATAAAATTATCATATGCAGAAACAATACATTTAAAAGCCTAATTAAAATCAAAATTGAAATGAAATGTTACGTCAAGAATCAAATTAATTTTAAATATATATTATATTTATTAATATCAGGCACAATAGTTGGTCGCTGTGATCAACTCAAGACAATGTTTATGTTCTTTCAATCCAGAATTGGTCTTCCTACCGACGGTTTATATGGGTAGTTCATATATTTTTTTTTTTTTTGTTTTTGTTTTTATTTAACTGCTTTTGTTAGTTTATTTTTATTTTCTTTTCATTTCATTTATTGTGTATAAGTATCATTTGCGTCGTATATGTAAGCGGGCACGCCCTTTATGCCTAGAGGCTTTATTAAGGTTTTAAGTTCTGTTTACGATTTTGTTTTATTATTATTTCAGCTTGAGTTTAGTTTTCAATGTTTTGTTGGTATATTGGCGTGTGCTAGCTGACATATGGCGAATAATGTATGTTTTGTTTTATAATATTAATAACTTACACAATACTGTATAGAATCAAGTTCTTCTAACTTAACAGACAGCTGTGCTGCTGGGGAGTTTGTTCCGCCACTTCTTCTTCCCAGCTAAAGCACTAGGAAGTGTCGAAGGGCGGGTGTTTTGGGGGGACTGTCTCATGTAACTTTGACGTTCAAAAAGTGCTGACTCTCAGCCTAGTTTGAATAAATGACTTTTGATTTTGATTTTTTCGAAGACAGTTTTTTTGCTGTCCTGGTAACCCTGGCAAGCATCATCATCATCATCATCATCATTTCAGCCAAAAGATGTCCACTGCTGGACATAGGCCTCCCCCAAGCTCCGCCACTTCGACCGGTTTTGTGCTTCCCGCATCCAGCGGGTTCCTGCGGCCTTCACAAGGTCATCGGTCCACCTTGTTGGAGGCCTTCCAACTCTACATCTTCCGGTACGCGGTCGCCACTCCAGAACCTTTCGGCCCCATCGGCCATCTGTTCTGCGAGTAATGTGCCCTGCCCACTGCCACTTCAGTTTAGCAATTCTTCGGGCTATGTCGGTTACCTTGGTTCTCCTACGGATCTCTTCATTTCTGATTCGATCACGTAGGGAAACTCCAAGCATAGCCCTCTCCATCGCCCTTTGGGTGACTTTCAGCCTTCTAATAAGGCCCATTGTGAGCGACCACGTTTCGGTTCCATGTGTCATCACTGGCAACACACACTGGTCAAAGACTTTCGTCTTGAGACACTGCGGTATGTGGGACGAGAAGATATTGCGTAGCTTCCCAAACGCTGCCCAGCCGAGTCGTATTCGACGACTGACCTCTTTCTCGAAGTTGGACCTACCTAACTGGACAGTCTGTCCTAGGTACACATATTCGTCCACAACTTCGAGTGTAGCGCCTCCGATCTTCACTGGAGTGGGTCACGAGCATTGGACATGACCTTTGTCTTGTCCATGTTCATCCTGAGACCCACTCTTTCGGAAGCTCTACTGAGGTCATCGAGCATTGTACTGAGGCCCTCCATAGTCTCAGCCATGACAACTATATCATCGGCAAACCGAAGGTGAGTGATGTACTCGCCATTGATGTTGATGCCAGCCCCTTTCCAGTCCAGAACCTTGAAGACATCCTCCAGTGCAGCGGTGAACAGTTTCGGAGAAATAACGTCTCCCTGTCTCACCCCTCGCTGCAGAAGGATAGGTTTCGAGGTCTGGTCCTGAAGTCGGACTGACATAGTGGCGTTTTCGTACAGACACTTCAGCACCTCGATGTACCGATAGTCGATCTGGCACCGTTGAAGAGGCTGCAGTACAGCCCAGGTTTCGACCGAATCGAAGGCTTTTTCGTAGTCCACAAACGCTAAACAAAGAGGCAGGTTATACTCTTCGGTCTTCTGTATAACCTGCCGCAGCGTATGTATGTGGTCCACGGTGCTAAACCCTGGCAAGCATAATGGCACAAATTTATGAAATTATTGCATTGTCAGCGGTCCTTGACAGGTGTGCAAAGTTTGAATGAAATCTGGTCATTTAAAGTGGGTCAAAATCGCGCTATAAGGAGTCGGTTACAAACAAACATACAAACATACTAACATACAAACATACAAACATACAAATGAAGCTAATATAAAGCGTGTAAAAATATGGCTACTAAAGCTTAATAGCTATATATCACCATTTAGGTACATCTTTTAAATAGGGACTATTATGTACTAAAATCACAAATAGAATACAGAAGCCATACATAATCAGCCTATACCGTTCCCACCGCTGGGACTTAGATCTCCTCTTGGTGAGATAGAGTGGGCCGTAATCTACTTACACGGGCCCAGTGCGGGTTGGTAGATGTCACATGTCTTCGAATTTTTAGTCCTAGGACATGCCGGTTTCCTTACGATGTTTTCCTTCACGGTTTTGAGAGCAGTGGTGATAAAATTATTTACACAAAGTAAAGCACCTGCCTTTTTTTTTCCTGGATGGGAAATCATTAAATGACTTCTCCCGCTCTGGGCGGAGCGGGAGGGCAGACTTTTACTGACTAAAACCCACCCGTGTTCCTTCAGTTACCCATGTGCTAGGGTCCCAGGGTCACGGTATCTCTTTCGAACAATCTCGCGACCCTGGCAGGCGTCGGTCGTGGCAGACCCCTTCAGTTCTGCTGACATCTCTTTGAGGCGCGCGTGGAACACTACGCGCCGTCGACCCGAGTTTGATCCTTACCGGGCGGCGAGCTACCCATTGCTCGCAGCCCGCAAGCTCGCGCCTACGGTGGCCGGGAGTCCGCTATAGACTCCCGACGCCACAAAGTATCTGCCTGGGTTCAAATTGTGTAATTGTTTGTACCTATTATTAAGTTAAACAATGTAAGTACCTTACTCTGAAAAAGTAAACGGAACGAAGTAGCCTGGATCTCACAACATAGGGAATCCTAGTGTGAGGTCCAGGAATTCAACCGATTTGAATGTAATATTGGCTAAATAAATTTATTCTTATTCTTAAGTCAGGGTCCATAACAAAAAAACATAGAAAATATCTAACCTGTATTTATAATATTAACTTAGATATTATACCATGATCTAAAACTTACAGTGTTCTTCATCAACTTAATATATTGGCAATCATTGATATTGAATACAAACAATAAACATACAAAATAAAAAAAATAAAACAATTTGCTAACTAAAGGCTTCTTCAAACAAGCGCGTCGCGACATTTGTAGAATAATTACAGTTGAGTTTTCATAGAAATTGTTCTACGAGAGTCACGTCGCGTTTGTTTGTGGGAGACAATTTAGGTACGTCTACTTCTAAACAGAGACTATTATTTACTAAAATCACAAACAGAACACAGAAGTCATAAAACAAGAAAACTTGACATAAATGCATAGAAACACAAAGTGGAGTTGCGTATTAATAAGGACTGGCTATTTGTCCACAACAGAATCCTCGCAACCTTTTTACCCTACCATAACATTGTCCAGTTTCAGGCGTCATAAGGCTCAAAATCCCTTATCAGTCTTTTACAACTTCCTTAAGCATCCCAAGATCTTTCTCCATAATATTGGTGACGTGAAAATTTATGGTTATTACGGTATCGGGACAAAGAGGGGATGGTCATTATTTTGAATTGAGGTGCATCAATGGGATCGGGACACATGAGGTTATGGGACCCTGGTGCGTGAAGAAGCTGTGCCGTTAGATTTTATTTGACCTGCCTTCCTTTTGAATTGCTAAGGTCGAATGGGGCATTTGGAGATGTCTTTATCTTTAAGTCTTTGAGTGAAATGCAATATATACTGTAAAATATCTTTTCCGATTTATGTTTTGCTTAGCTTTAAACTAAACTGCAAATATATTTTTATTGACAATTTTACACTAAGTATGTGAGCCTAGAAGGACTAGCCACTTTTTAACCGACTTCAAAAAGGAGGAGGTTCTCAATTCGGATGTTTATATTTTTTATTTTTTTTATGTTTGTTCGACCATAACTCCGTCATATATAGACGGATTTACAAACTTCTTTTTTTTACTAAACTGCAAATATATTTTTATTGACAATTTTACACTAAGTATGTGAGCCTAGAAGGACTAGCCACTTTTTAACCGACTTCAAAAAGGAGGAGGTTCTCAATTCGGATGTTTATATTTTTTATTTTTTTTATGTTTGTTCGACCATAACTCCGTCATATATAGACGGATTTACAAACTTCTTTTTTTATTTGAAAGGAGTTTATTTCGAAATGGTCCCATATAAATTTCATATAGACCTGATGATCAGTTCCGGAGATAGACACCGGAACTCTTAAAAATGACAGCAAATCAATCGCGATTTCTGCTCTCGCATAAATATGCATTGTTTGTTTGGAATTAATGCGGGGTGGACACCACAACCTAAAATTTAAAAATAATAACTTTAAGTTCGGAAGTCGGTGTCTTAGGATCTGTATTTAACGTTTTTTTGCCACCGACTTCCGAACTTAAAGTTATTTTTCACTTTGCAGTATTTTTAAGGAAGTCGGTCGCTAATTTTGTAAAAAAGTTTTTTGTTTCAAAATCATACGTTCGAAAACTGACTGACAAGAACCTAAATCGAGCATCTTTGAACTGAACTTCGTGCCTTTCCATAGAGATCTACTTCGACGAGAGTTGCATCGCACTATCGCATCGCACTTTTTTGCGATTGCACCTATTTACTCTATTAGACTTGAAAGAAGCTTTAAAGGAGCCCTCTGGAGCTTCTATCAAGTCTAATAGACTGCTGAAATTACGCGATAAAAACCATGACTTTCACCATAAACAATAATTTACATGGTTCAATTATTTATGTCATTCTCTGCCGCAGAGCCATCATTTTATAAACCAATCGTTGATACCTTTGTCAAACTAATAATAATCATAATGTACGTATACCGTTATCGCTTTACGTGCATTAGTTAATGATAAAATAGTCATTAATTGTGGCTCAGCTGTAGAGCATATTCTCTAGCAGAGCCACAAAGAACATGTACTCAGGAAAGATAAACGCTACTGTTTTTTTAGTGAAAACTGTTGTACTAATATTGTTTATTACGTACGTGTTGAAAAGTGTCATAACGTTCTTTGTGGCTCTGCTAGAGAGTATGCTCTACAGCAGAGCCACAATTAATGACTATTTTATCATAACCTAATGCACGTACAGCAAGAACGGTATACGTACATTATGTACGTTTGACGTACATCATTTTAAGATATAATTGATCGGTTTATAAAATGGTGGCTCTGCAGCAGAGCATGACACAATTATTTTGAGTAAAACAAAGAAGAGACACTTAAAATGCTAACTCCCATTTCCGTCTACCACATACTCAACACTTTCCGTTTCACTCAGAACCTCCTACAAAATACGAACATACACACAAGTAGAAGCATTTAGCGAAACCGCGTAATGGAACTGCGTGCTCACGAGAGAAAATTATAGCTTACTTTACAGCTGTTTCAAATGTAAGCTGCTGAATGCAAGCGATGTGTTGAAGTAGCTATAAAGCATTCTTAGAGCTTGTGTGGTACATATACAAGCTTATGCTTGCGTGGTGTGTTTATGAAGGAGGAAAGAGGTTTATATACTTTTGTTTAATATCGTTGGAAATTAAAGAGTTGTGATATTTTGTAGAGTGACGAGAACATAGTGATTGTCTGCTTGATTAAGTTATAGCGTGATGATAATCATTTCGAATCAAAGGAGAAAAATTCAATGAGTCGTTGACCTCTGAATCTGTTTCGCCATTTCTTTTCAGTGATTAGTCGCCTAAGAAATGCCAGCGCCATCTTGTTTAATATTTTTAACCGTAGAAAAAAAACGGAGGAGGTCAATTCGACGCGTATATTTTTTTTTGTTTGTTTTTTAAGTATGACCACGCATAACTTTTTGCATAGTAGTCCGATTGTGATAATTCTTTTTTTATTGGAAAGGGTATACTCCGAAGGTGGTCCCATATAAATTTAGAAAACAAATCGAACCCTAAGGGTTGGAAGACAGGTGATGATTGATTGTTCACTCACTGATTGTAGTGTACAACCACGCATTACTCTATACAGAGTAGTCCGATTTTGATAATTCTTTTTTCATTGGATAGGGTATGCCTTATCAAGTATTATTAGTACATTAAAGCTAAAAAAATATATAAAATAAAAACTTTTTAACAAAAAATTAAACTTCCGAAAAAACTGAAAAGCAAAAAATAAGAAACCTTAAAATTTTGAGTCGGTGCTGAAAATTCAATAAACAAAGACTATAAAGAATAGAAGACTCAAAGCGCCGTCTCATAATTTTAAAGTTTCTTAATTTTTGCTTTTCAGTTTTTTCGGCGGTTTATTATTCACCAACTCGATGACATTGTAAAGGCCACAGGGAGTCGCTGGATGCGGGAAGCACAAAACCGGTTGAAGTTGCAGAGCTTGGGGGAGGCCTATGTCCAGCAGTGGACGTCTTTCGGCGGAAATGACGATAATTGACCAACAAAATATTGACAGATGAAAGCGTTTTTAAAGGTATACTTACATAAAATTAACATTTCATTTCGTTTAAACGGTAAAATCTGAAACTGTCGACTATATTCGACTGTTGTCATACATGCATTGGAATATTGTATTCGTTTCATCAATAGTTTATGTTGTTTACGGGCTTATATTAGATTTTCAGTCACAGTATTAGTAATAAGGATAACTAATAACTAAAATTTTCAAACTTTAAAAATGAGAAATTAAATATTATTTCATCATATTTACTACCTTACCAAAATAAAAATAAAACCTACCTACCTTACCGAAATGTCATCTAAAGCCGTTCGACCGTTTTTGCGTGAAAGAAGAAGAAAGAAGAAGAAGGAAAGAAAATACGTTTATTCGCGGCAAACATGACGCACAGAAAGACCAGAAACATACACAAATAAGAAATAAGGGGTGGGAAAATATGCGTCACATCCACGCAAAACGGGCATCACTCAGCATTATGCTGTGACCCTATGCGAGACAGAGACCCAGCGCTGGTTTTCAGTGACAGCCGGCGCTGACGTAATAACGTCGACCGGTGCAGCCAACAATCAGTAACATAAGTACTAGAAACACTATTGTTTCATGTAATGTATATATAAAAATAAAAAAAGAACAAAAGTGGCAACATTCCGTCTCGACTGCAATGTGACGCAGGCGCCGCCAGCTTAGTAATCTGTGGAAAAACTGACAGACAACCAATTTGACAATAACATAGCTACTATTTATGTAATCTGTGAATTACGTAATAGAAAAAATATAAAAATTACATCATGGCGGCGCTTAGCAGGCATTACGCAATGAGCAACAATGAATGATATACCTAGGTAATAATAGGTAGTAAAAGGGAAATTGTGTGGTAATGTTGTTATTGGAGAAAGTGTAGGATGATGTAGATCACAGACTCGGTGATTTAATTGGAAGATCGAGCACAGATTGGTAACAAGTTGGTAAGTAAAAATTACAATGATTTAGTTATGCAACAAACAGGTACCAATTTTGTATGGGTACGCATCGCTTAACTTAAAAATAAATGAAAGTCCTTATCAAAATTAGATTGGGTAAACATATTTAAATTAGATTGGGTAATTACATAGATTAAGATTCATATAAATATATATTGTATAATTTTGTATAATTATGTAAAATTACAGGAAACATGGAGTAAATAAAGTATACGGGATAATGAGGGAAGAGACAACACACAGACCTGTAATGTCGTGTGTACTCACCCAGAGAAGCGCGAAACCCCAAACAGCTCACGCCATAGGAGATCCCAAACCAGAACCTGGACGCCACGACCCCAGAGGTATGAAACAACATAACGAGAACATGACTACGAATGAAGGGATTTTTGTTCATTTCTGAGTAATTTTTTATGTTGAAATTTGAATGATTGTATTGTTTTCAGGCGTCGCAATGGTGGTGGGAGATCATTCCAACAGCGCGTGGCTGCAAACTTGAAACACCCTCTAAATGCGGTCGTTCTATGCATTGGCACTGACAGTGGGCTTACCATGGAGCGAAGACCATACCTGAAATGGTTCTGTTTCCAGGTTAGCTTTTCATAGAGATATTGTGGTTTTTGAGAAGCAACAATGCCAAACAACAGGTTGGCCAAATGAAGCTTTCTCCTGGCGGCCATCTTTAGTAAATTGAGTTCATTTGTGTATGGAGTAACATGGCCTCTTCGTGGGACGTTGACACAAAAACGAACACAGGCATTTTGGATACGTTGGATCACACGTTCTGTTCTTGAAAGTAGGCATGGTCCATACACTGTATCACAGTAATTTAACTTTGATAGGATGAGACTGTCAACAAGTTGTTTCCGAATTGGTACACTTAGGTATTGACGAATTCCATATAAGACCTTTAGCCTATAAAAACAATTTCTGAGAACATTGGTTACGTGATCCTCAAAGCGCAGCTCTGGATCCATAATGAGCCCCAAATTGCATGCCTGTTCCACTCTCTCAATTCTCTTTCCCATGATCACAACCTCGGGGTTGGCAGACAGTATTCCACTAACTTGCTTCTTAGAACCCAGCACCATGAATTTAGATTTGAGGGGGTTCAGAACCAGAGAGTTCTCCTCTGACCATTCAACCACCCTATGCAGGTCGTCATTTAGTTTTTGCACTGCCAAAGATGTATCTTCCCCTTTGAAGGATATGTACAACTGAATATCATCAGCATACATATGGTATTTACAATTAATAAAGGACTTGATGATATCGGCACTGTATAAAATATACAACAAAGGCCCCAAAATCGATCCCTGAGGGATTCCCCTTGATACTAAACGTGATTAAGTACCTAACCAACATCTAAACATCCAGACATACAAGCTTTCACATTAATCATAATATTACAAGGATAGTAAGTAGAGTATAATAAAAAGTAGTAGTAGGATAATATTAGTAGGAACATGAACAAAAAAACGCAGATGAAGTTAAGGGCAACAAACGACGCCATTCATATTCGCAGCACTTAAAAATATATTCAATCCCAAACATTAAGACCACGGCCGTCTCGAGACCTAATCACATTAAAATTCTAGAACCTTAAGACTCATCTCATCAAGATAAAAGCGTTAGGCATATAATAAAGTATCCCTAACAAAAGAGTGCCCTAATGGTATGGAGCGGCACATGCCTAAAATGACCAGCCGTTACGGACGCCCGGAGGTCTCAGCAGATTGGGGTATCTCCGGCCTCCATGTAAGGGCCTTTATGGACCCTTACGGGCCTGGCTCGAGATTGTGGAGTCCTGGGAAATGAGCCGATATTTAAAATGGGTGTTTTTGGAATGGAGGTCTAGAATCTATGTAGATTAGGAGAGTCTAGTTTGTTGTACGTTGAAAATTGTTAACTACTACACACTACGTTGGTTATATATAGTACTAGCTTCTGCTTGCGACTTCGTCCGCGTCAAAATTTTTGCTCCCCTGACCTTTCCCGTCGCATCGAATTGCCAGTTTCCGTTCATTTTTTGTTGTTGCTCCGCTCCTTTTGATCGTGATGTTATATAGCCTATAGCATTTCTCAATAAATAGGCTACCCAACACAATAGATTTTTTTTTCAATTCGGACCAGTAGGTCCTGAGATTACCGCGTTCAACCAAACAAACATACAAACTCTTCAGCTTTATAATTTTAGTATGGATTTCTCTGAAAATGGAAGGAAAATGAGCGATTAATGAGGAAGAGCCAGGGTAGCCCGAAATTCAAGTTTTCTTACGTTTTTTAGAATGGTCTGTGTCATCATGTATGTTGGTTAAAATATGATTTATGATCGTCATAAACTGCCGGGGTCGCGTGATTGTTCGAAAGAGATACCGTGACCCTGGCACATGGGCAACTGAAGGAACACGGGTGGGTTTTAGTCAGTAAAAGTCTGACACGCCCTTCCGCTCCGCCCAGAGCGGGAGAAGTCATTTGATGACTTCCCATCCAAAAAAAAAAGAAAAGAAAAAGGCCGTCATAAATGACTCAGATTCTTATTTATTTTGCCAACAATGTAGGTACAGGTATAAAATGGTACATCACTAATTGTTTCCGCTATATTCTACCTTACGGCATGCAAATTCATTAACAAAAGTGTCGTAAAAACAAAAATAATAGTTTAAAAAAACGAAAAAACACGCTTCCATTGAAAACCAAACTAAAAAGTAGAAAATAATGGAAAAAAAGCGTGGGGTGCTTTTTAAGGTATTTTTTAAATGATATCAGGCACCCCACGCTTTTTTTCCATTATTTTCTACTTTTTAGTTTGGTTTTCAATGGAAGCGTGTTTTTTCGTTTTTTTAAACTATTATTTATTTTCTATTTTTTAGGGTATTTCGAATTTTGAGACGTATGTCAGCGTAATTTGTGACAGTTTTTTGGCTGTCCTGGTAACCCTGGCAAGGATAATGGCACAAATTTATGAAATTATTGCATTGTCATCGGTCCTTGACAGGTGCGCAAAGTTTGAATGAAATCTGGTCATTTAAAGTGGGTCAAAATCGCGCTATAAGGAGTCGGTTACAAACAAACATACAAATATACAAACATACAAATATACAAACATACAAATATGCAAACATACAAGTGAAGCTAATATAAAGCGTGTAAAAATACAAATTATGCAGTCGTAGGTAAAACCTAATGAACCTAACCTAATGATACAGTTTTCATCTAAATTAATAGTTAAGTCATTCTGATGTAGTTAGTTAGATAGATCGTGGTAAATAAAATGCAAACCTTAACTTATTATAAATTTGTTTTAGATCCTACTTTGCAAATCGTCCTCCATCTTGTCTGATTCTATCCCTTTCGCTTAGTGTTGTCATACCCATCTTCTAAAATTCCTTATAACTTGTGAGCTGTCACTTTACTACTCATTCCCACTAAAACATGTTTTTACACGCTTTATATTAGCTTCACTTGTATGTTTGTATATTTGTATGTTTGTTTTGTAACCGACTCCTTATAGCGCGATTTTGACCCACTTTAAACGACCAGATTTTATTCAAACTTTGCACACCTGTCAAGGACCGATGACAATGCAATAATTTCATAAATTTGTGCCATTATCCTTGCCAGGGTTACCAGGACAGCAAAAAAACTGTCACAAACTACGCTGACATACGTCTCAAAATTCGAAATACCCTAAAAAATAGAAAATAAATAATAGTTTAAAAAAACTAAAAAACACGCTTCCATTGAAAACCAAACTAAAAAGTACAAAATAATGGAAAAAAAGCGTGGGGTGCCTGATATCAATAAAAAAATACCTTAAAAAGCACCCCACGCTTTTTTAAACTATTATTTATTTTTATTGTAGTTAACACTACAACCCTCTTAGTTAATTTAATCCCATTGAAATACGTTATCATTTCCCATTAACCTTTTGACCGCCAGAGTCATCTATAGATGACAAACCAAAATGTGCCCAGCACGCCACGGTCACGATTTGCTATCATGACCGTGGCGTGCTGGGCACATTTTGGTTTGTCATCTATACATGACTCTGGCGGTCAATAGGTTAACGGATTTTAATACATACAACCTAACAATGACCCGTAACTTGCAAAATACTAAGAAAATATGAATATCGCGGGCGGCCAGAGCGAAACAAGATTGACTGCTCATCACATATATCTCCCAGCACGCGTAGCATGACCACCATAGAAACGGAATTTGTCGACGGAAGAGAAGACAAAATGATAGATTGTATCGTAGAAAAATTGTGTAAAACTGAAGAAAAGAGATGTTTCTATTCTTCAATCGACAAGAGTACGATGTCAAGTATGATGACTATTTCTCTTTACTATTGATGAGATAGAAGCATTTTGACAGAATTAAAATACATAAGGAACTTTTTTTGTTCTTGGTAGAATAGATATAGAATTGGTCATGCCACGCCGGCTGGACGTATAGGTGCGCCTCACTTTATCGTCAAATTTGGCGACATTTTTATTGTATACATAACAAATTATTTTTTTATAATAAAAAAACATAATTAAATTACAATTATTTTATTGTTAACCAATTAACTGAAACCATTGAAACTACTCAACAGAGAACCAAGACACTTTAGGTAACTTCCCCCCACAACCGTTTACCGACCAATTTTACATAATTACTTAAGCAAAGGTGACCGAAGGGTTCCGCATAATCAGCCCCTTAATTACAAAGACTGACGGGACCCGGGGAAGAATACTTGAAGCCATTAAATCAGCGTCAGGATTACAATATAGCCAAAAGGCCAAAAGTTAAGGCTATTTTACTGATGACTTCCCATCTTGAAACTATTGGGCTGATGAAAAAGGCGTTTTGTTTGCGACGCGCAACGATGGTTTCCGTAGAGTGGCAAAAAAGGTAGATGTCCCGTTTTCTGGAGCAAGAAATTTTACGATGAAAGTGTACATACGTTGCAAAAATCACAATATTCCTGATTTTACTGCAGTACGCGAGGTATTGGGCTTTTTTATTATAGCATAGCTGGCGAAACGTCAGTATTTTATATATCTGTCTATACTTATGGCGAATACAGAGTGATGTTTATTTTGGTTTTTATTATGAAGTACCATGTACTTATGTTGGTTGTCACGTGTAGCGGGTCTGAAGCACTTACGGAACCATTGTACTTTGTTAATATTTTCCTAAAATCTTAGCTTTAAGACTAAGAAGGATTTTCACGCCTCAAGATTTAAAAAAAAATATTAAAGTCCTATGTTTTCGTAATTTTATTTGGTCCTTTATAGTTTATTAAAACCATGTTTAAAAAAAATAGTAATTTTTAAATAGGTATTGTTTAGTATTTATGATAAAAAAGGACTAGTTTAGTCATTTAAATCTAATGTATAATGATATATTTTTTATTATTTAGAACCAGGAACTACTCGACGAAACTACTTGTCAAAACGAATCACATGAGCCGAAACTCGATGGGGTTGCATCTTTCAACTACAGATTTCCCATAGCCACCTGTCCGGGTGTCAGTCACAATGGGGTCTACTCGGAGCTTGGATATGTTCTTGGACCAGAGTCCTTGTCAAGACGCTCTGCCACGGGCTCCTACATACCACCCTGAATATTATCTAGGACCAGATTTTTTGTTAAGATGAATCAAACGAGCCCAAAGTTGATGGGATTGTGTCGTTTTAATACAAAGTTGTCAAAGCCACCTCCTGGGGTGCCACTGGCCCCATCATACGACCCTTTATCTATTGCTGGCAACACCGAGTGAAGCTACTTGGACCGTTCGGAGTGAAGTTTATTTTGTAGGACGGAACTGCCCGCTATTATTTCTCGGAAGCCGCGAAACGCGTTTGGTTTTATGTTTAGTTACTATTTTCTGATTAATATATGTTTACATAAATAGCTAATACGTATTTTAAAGACCGTCCGTATATGAATAGTCAATACTTAAACTAGGGTCCGTGTCAAGAGCAAATCAATCGACTCCAAACTCGATAGGGCTGCGTCTTTTTATTACAAAGTTCCCATGGCTACCTTCCAGTACCAGAATCAAATCAGCTTCTTGTCATATTGCATTGTCATCCGATTTATATATATACGCCAGGTAAATCGAAATACGGGTAGTAGGTAAAATATAACTTACAAGATTTAAATTAAACAAATTGAAAGCTTATAAGGAAATGTAATGTCATCTCTATTTTTTCAATGCTCTGTGGCTCTAGCAAATGAGATCCTTTTACTCGATATTTTTTTTTAGATTTTCCAATCAATCAAGTTGAGATTTCTATTATGTCACCTTTAAGTCGTAAAAGAAAGAAAAAAGATAATTTTATGTGCTTAAAAAACACAGGTGGAATATCAGATAATTATGCCTAACTTGTTTTATAAGTTTTATTTATACCTAGCTTATGCAAGCGGCTTTGCCCGTGTGGAGGTCGAAAATTACCCCACGGGAACGTATTACCGGGATTTAAAGTATCCTATGTCCAAATCCAATAGACTATGTGTGAGCTACGTACAAACTTTCATGTTACATTTTACGATATTAGTCGGTACTGACTTTAACACTTTAACGACATTTTAACGGTGAAGGAAAATATCGTGAGGAAACCGGCATGTCTTAGAACCAAAAATTCGAAGACATGTGACATCTGCCAACCCGCACTGGGCCCGCGTGGTGGATTATGGCCCACTCCCTCTCACCGAGAGGAGGCCTGTGTCCCAGCAGTGGGAACATTATAGGCTGATGATGATTTTAATCGTCTTACAACGGCAGCCCACTTCATGTATCCAATGACTACTACACATCCATAAGAAAAAAAAAACATTTGAATAACTAAAAAATAAAAATATTATTCATTATGATGACGCATGTCGTAGTTCGTTTGATATTTTGTCTCATGGAAAATGGAGATGGAATGATTTAGTTGACTCGTGCGCTGGGTAGGTATGTATGTTTTTTTTTTAAGATAAGATAGATAAGATATGATTTATTTGCTAAAGATATGTGTACACATACAAGAATAAAAACATGCATGCAGGATATTATAAAGAGAAAAAAATATAGCTTCTGACATGTTTGCCACATAATATGGCGTGCAAATATGAATAGTTGATTATTTATAATTAGTTTCAAGTCAATATAATTCATGTATTAATTATATCATCAAGTAATAATAAATTTTAAAATGTCAACAGTATATAAAAAAATCATTAATATCGGTACAATTATGTCATGAAGTCAAAATAGAATTATTTGTTACAAATTATTTATATACATTTTAATTTCAAGAAGTTAAATTACAGTTATTTATTACAAATTATTAAAATACAATTTAATGTCAAGAACTCAAAATAGAATTTTTTATTACAAATTATTTAAATACAATTTCAAATCAAGTACTGAATACATAATGTCAAAATTTGTCTGCTAAAAAATCTGGGACATTATAATAACATTTTTGACATAACATAGTTTTTAATTTTTGCTTAAACAAGTTGACATGATTTTTTTTTAGATCTTTTGGCAATTTATTATATACCACTGTTTCCATATGAAAAATACTCTTGTACATTAAAGCAGTATTAGTTTTACGAACATATAGACGAGTTTCATCTCTTTGAGTACGATTAAAAGCTTCAGATGCTAACAACACAAATAGTTCAGGATTTTGTTTCACGAAGACAGCTACTTCAAATATATATAGTGAAGGCAATGGTAAGATACCGTACTTTTTAAAGTAAGGTACACATTACTCTCGGTAGGTGTTAAACCGAACATAGCCCTAATGCACCGTTTTTGTGATTTAAATACAAGATCTTTGTTGGTCGAGTTCCCCCAAAAAATGTTCTCTACCATATGATACGTTAACATTATTAACAGGATGTTTCATAATTCTAATGCATTATTTATTTTTAGTACGTATTTTCTTAATTGGTAACAATTTTTTTAATTACGCCTAGAGGTATATTATGTCGGATACATTGAGTTGACAACCTTTGTAAGATGACTAAAATATTACGGTGTAGTGTTCCCACTGCTAGAACACAGGTCTCATCTTTTTGATAGAGAGCGGACTGTAATCTATCATGCGGGCCCAGTGCAGAGGGGTGATTGCGGAACTTTTAATCGGTAGAAATTGGTTCAATATTCATAGTTAAACAACTTTCATTGCGTTATTTACGTTGCTGAGCCACAATTTATTCGAACAAATGACGCAATGGTTTAGAAATAATCTTTAATCCCATTCAGATTCTGATAAATTGTGCGTTTCGTAATTAGGGTGCAGGTTAGTAGATGTCACATATCTTTGAATTTTTGGTTTTATGGTATGTCGATTTCCTCACGATATTTTCCTTCATGGGTTTGAGAGCAGTGGTGTTGAAATAATTTAGGCTAAGGAAACCGAATATAGACTGCTGGACTCCAATCCACAACTTGTAAGTCACGGCCTTTGCCACTTAGCCACCATTACTGCTCATTGATTAAGTTCTAGTTACATTAATGTGCTGAAGATCAATAAACACACATATTATAATAACACCACCTTTGTAATCCCCGAAGACTCAGCGAAATGTTGCGACTTTTTTTGATACTGTGTTTTTTCTTGTTTTTATCTATACGTATTTTTACTCATTGTTTGCTGCACCGTTCGACGTCATCATGTCAAGCGGCTGTTGCTGAAAACCAGCGCTGGGGCTCTGTCTCGCATATGGTCGCAGTATTATTCTGAGTGATAGTTGTTCCGCGTGGATGTGGCGCATGTTTTCTCCGTTTGTCGGATGTAATTAAAGTTTAGTAAGAAACCGATCGATGTTTTCGAATGAAGTTTTGAATGATAAATGAACTGTTTTTTTTTCTATTAATTAAATTGAATTCTATCCGAGGACTCTAGTTACTTGTCTCTTTTGGTGACCGTTTTCCATAACCTTACTGCATCTCATTCAAAATTGGCCAATATGTAATTATCGAATTGTGGATCCGCCTACAAAACACACACAGTCACATGCACACTTCGTGCTTCGTCGGAGTCGCCTTAAGAAATTAATTAATTATTTAAAAGTGTAGATTCGCCTGATCCGGGCACGTAAATTCGTGCGAATTGACTAATAAGCCGATGTTTGTGCGCGCCTAACTACAGTTAAACTGAGTTACAGAGAGAATCTACTAATAATTATTAAGCCAGATTAAACTTGTCATAATATATTAGTACACATGTCATCCTAACTGCTAATATAGGTATTTAGTGGCACCTGGCTAAACTAGAAGCCGAATCGATACAATTATAGTGAGGAGCATACACTACATGATGAGAACTTTGTGAGTGTCAATGAAGTTTCTTGCCAGTTCTTCTCCATACGTACCAAAGCTTTGGAACGGGCAATTAGCTTCATTTTACTGACTTACCACCACTTGATAATTTAAAAGTGCGTGTCATTGATTTATCTATGCAAATATTATAAAGCTGAAGAGTTTGTTTGTTTGAACGCGGTAATCTCAAGAACTACTGGTCCGAATTGGATTTTTTTTTGGGTTGAGTAGCCTATTTATTGAGGAAGGTTATAAGCTATATAACATCACGCTACAATTAAAGGGAACGGAGCAGCAACGAAAAATTGTCGAAAACTGGCAGGCAATTCGATGCGACGGGAAGGCCAGGGAAGTAAAAAATTGACGCGGTCGAAGCCGCGGGCAGAAGCTAGTTTGAAATAAATGCTTAGAGTTTTCAGTTGAGTAAATCTTGTGCGATGCGATTGAAACTGTGGCTTCTCAAACATCCTTCTCTAGCTGACTTTGTTGAGCGTGCAGAAAGGCTTCCAGCGGGTCACCAACAGCCATGGCACACCTGGAAATCTCTTAATCGACTACGAAGCTAGTTATGCCGCTATCCACACCACTTGGTCAGATAGGAGTAGTCCAAGGAGCCTCTGTGTGATTGTGGAGCTACATAATAAATTATGAACCACCTCTTGTACACTGTCTCTTTCACACCTGCATTATGGAAGGCCGTTGCGAGGCCAGCGATAACGATGTCGAAGTGGTCGAAATGTTATCACCGATACGATGAAGAACAAGAAGAGTTAGGAACAAGGGTCTCTTAGTTAAATGACAACATACGCACTAGTTGATGAATGGTTTAGCTACGACATGCTACGGTCAGTTTGTAGATGGGTGATGATCCATTACAAATTGAGACCCTTCCGTGCCTCGGAAAACACGTTAAGCCGTTGGCGTCGGTTGTCTTTCGTAGATCTTTGACAATCGTTACACGTTGTCAGAATCCCAAAAGACGGATAGCCTGTCTTAACAAGGTTTGGTGTTACCCAGTAAATAATATAATATCTTAGGACAACCAACACAACGTTATCTGATCCCAAACTAGGCAGAGCCTGTACCAACCAGACAACTGATAAACATTCTTATATATTTCTAAATACATACATATTATAGATAAATTACACCCAGACACAGAACAAATGATTGTGTTCATCACACAAAGAAATGTACTGCGTGGGAATCGAACCCACGACCTCAGTCTTAGCAGTCAGGGGAAATGGGTTGTGGAGGTCAAATAGGCCATCGGTTTATATAAAATACTGGTATTCAGCTGCATTCGGTTAGACTGCAGGCTAGTTAAAAAAAATTAGGCGGATTGATTAATTTTTATACTTGAGAACAACTTGGTGATGTTTATTTCAATCCAGCAAGCTGACATCGCATTGTACGAAAAGCCTATACAATGCAAGGTCAGCTAAAACTGGAAATTGTGTAGTTTGACCTGTAGCCGTGTGCACAAGAATCAAATCGTAGAACTTCATAGCGCTGCATTATACACTTTTAATAAAATGCATGATCAAATTCTATACTGAAATGTATTAGCTTTATCACCTGCAATATTAATACATTGCCGATCCCGACACAACGTGCGTATACGAATAATTTATGTCAACACAAAAACAATGCAAAATGGAACCATAAATCTCTGAAAATGCTATTACATTTCTTAAAAATTATACCAACTACTAAAGTAACTATTCAATAATGAGTATCTACTACAAAAATATCCACAAGTTGTCACAAAGTATGATACAACACAGAGAGGAATATTTCAAGCAGCATCTGTTTCCAAGGAAAAATTTAATCCCTACAAACGAAATTACAGTCCAAAAAACACTAATGCAACATTAAAAGCATTTCTACCTCTCGAAACGTTATTACAAACTGTAATACGAGTGCCTACGTCACAGCGGTGTTTTTGGCAGTAATTCATATTCACCTGTTGCTTTATATGAGGGTGTCAGCAGTGATATTTATGTTACTGTTTAATGTTATAACGCGTGTGAAATTACGAAATGTTAGCGAATAATAAATTAGGTTTTTTATGTACGTTTTTGACGGCGTGTTGAATGTGTGGCTGGTATGTTGTGAACTCTTTTGAACGAAATCTTTTGAACGAAATTCAAAGTTTTGAATATTTACGTATGTAATTCAAAATCTGAGATAGTTGACAAGTTTTGGAACTTAATGCCATTATTAATGATGTTTAAAGTTCAAATTCCATTGTAACCAATTTACAGGACCATTAAAAAAAAATCACAGGGTTTTCACGACTGGTAAAAAAAATATTGAAATTTCTTAATTTTTATTTTATGTCACGTCTCAAAAAACCTGCTGGAATAAATTCTCTAAATGATAATGAAAATCGCATCATACTCCATTGCGTAGTTTAGGAGAACAAAGGAAACACACAGGCAGACACGAAAAACTACTTTATATGAGTTGTTTTTTTACTTAACTTAAAATAATAACATTAAATTTGTTAGTTTATGTAGGCGATGGAATGTACTTACTTAAATTATCTGAGATAGTGAATTTATTTTTAGTATAAATAAAACAGGAAAAAAGCCGTATAAGAAAATTATAATAAATTCTTACCTGTCTGTAAAGTCAACTGAATATATTAAGTAAAAAACTAGATTGTTTAAGCTTGTTTCAATTAACCGTATCCAAAAATAGAACTTCAAGCGTGTCTTCGATTTTTAATACGAGGTGATAAATATAGAAATATTTTATATAACACAAAATACTAATAAGCCCATAATTCTATTTAGGTTCACAAAAGAAAACACAGCTCTTAAAAAGAAGAACTAACTACGACAGTCAACAAAAAAATTTACAAAAAAAATATCTTTTTATCTACGACGCCTCTTCTCTCAATTTTCACCAAACTTTTCACAAAAATATACAACGTTTTTTTTTTTCTGTGCGAAAAGAATGCCTTTAAGTTATATAAGACGTGAAAGGGACCCTGAAACTTTTTTCACTTCACGACACATTTAGCAAAGAAAAATGCCTAATTTCGGAGACGGCCGTAATTGAACTCTGCAGACATGGGTACCTTAATGCACGTTTGAGCACGTTTCACCTAGTTGGGGAGACGGGGAAAATTTTGGTAATGTTTTCTGTCAGTTAGGATATTGTTACATAATATTTTTTTTACTTAATACTTATATTTTGTGTTTTTACGTACCGATGGTGACAGAAAGGTAGCTTAAACTGGCCTGATGACAGACGAATCAGGATGTGTGGTCGAAATTGGTAGATTACTATGTACAGATAACAAGCGGCACACTTGAAAGTATGTCAATTCTTTCACAGTCCGAAAGATAGTGAAAGAAATTACTACCCCATAGCTTCATTTGTTTGAAAAATTCGTCTGCTCAACAAAATTAATTACGCAATGAACGTTGTTCAACTGTTGAGTGTGTTACGTAATTATCGTGCAGATTGATTGATAGATTGATTTGGTACTTTATGTAAACTTTTTTAATAAATAAAGATTTAATTTCCAAAGTTTTTTATAATCTTGAATCACTATATACAATTTAGACGTAATGATTAAAAGAAAACAAAAAAAAAACAATTTTAAGAACCCTAAAACAAATCTGTTGTACACCTTGTAGTCCTTTTTACGACACACAAACAATATATTATCGTGGATAAAGTTTGAAACCTCAGTCTATCAGCGTATTCCAAGCCAAAGTAACAAGATAAAATATTTTATTCAGCCATTTAAAAAAGTCCCATTTAACGATTTACAAGTCTAGCCGTTCGCATAAATCACTCAACGAGTAGTAACTAATATTTATTACAACGAATTTACACGGCACAAAACTCTAGTGCGTTTGTCCATTCCAGCCGTCACTCGGACGTCACCAACAACGTGATGATGGCGCCAAAGTGTGATACATACAATTACTTTGGCCGCGTCTTCACCGAGCCTCCGAAGTTTCAAATATCTCGGCTCGACTGCTTGAACAAGACTCGAGATTGTGACAGGCCGAAGTGCAAACAAAACACGTATGATCTTGTTGACATACTGCTGTCGCAAATTTGATATTCGCCGAATATTAAATAATTCGGTTCGAATATTCTCGTTTCTCGGTGACGTGAGGTCTTGGTGACGGCTGCGGTGCACAACCGCCATAAGGGTGGTCTGTTCTTGGAATGTATTGAAGAAAATAAAACCTTTTATAAACATTTTAAAGACTACAAATAAATCAATCTTAATGTTTCGTACCAGATTTTCAGTGTTTTCTTTCTCGAAAGTTTCAAATATTTACTATGTTGCGGGTGTCACTTTTATATTTGCAACTATACGAGGAGTACCTATATTGGGTATATCTAAGCTGCTTAAAATAGCGGTTAGGATTAATTTTAATAGCTAATGTTACTGCAATAAATACTTTTTTATGAAACATACCTACTAAAAATACAAATGGAATCACACAATTATAGGCTTTTTGAAGGGTTCTTAAGAATCGATTTTTATTTATAATCCTCGGGTATAGACCTTACGGAGAGTTAAATCAAACTTTCTCCTTAGCGTCACGTTATGTTAAGCGTTATGTTATGTTTACTAAACTATATAGATATCAGTCTTCCCTAAAGGATTTATACAGATGTTATTTCTTCGAAATTTTAAGGAGCCTTTTTGGAAGAGAAATTAAATGTTTATATAAGAATTTCATTTAATATCGTTCATAAGGAGTAAACAGCAGTCAAGCGTCGGACCTGACACACACATGTTTTATGTACAAACTATTAATATAAAAAACGAGTACCCAGACTCCTCGACTAACATGACCTTTGTTTTCCCAGCCTAAGGAAGGCAGGTAAATTGAAGTAGGTACCAACGTAATGGCAGATTGCTAAACACTGCCACTCGGGAGGAGACGATTATTTTTTCAGATTAAAATAAAGTAAGGCGATAACCTTTAGAGAGTTTTATATGCCTAAGAAAGTTTGGCATACTTTTGAGACAGTAATTTAGAAAGTTAAACAGAAGTATGTAGGATCTTAAAGAAAATACGTGAGTAAATAAGTTTTGAAAGTAAGATAAACTCACCTCGTTACGTGATGAAATTTAGATCGATAGGTTCGAACCGTGTCAGCGTTTTACTTTGCGTAAATTATTTTATCACCACTGCTCTCAAAATGGTCAAGGAAAACATCGTCAGGAAATTGACATTTCTTAGAATAAAAAAATAGAAGACAGGGTCTGTATCCCAACAGTGGGAACATTTTAAGTTTATCATGCAAAATGCAATGGAATAGATACAACAACAACATGATATTATCATACTAGCTTCTGCCCGCGACTTCGTCCGCGTTAAATTTCTTGTTCCCCGACCCTTCCCGTCGCGTCGAATCACCTACCCGTGCGATTTTCCCCGTTTTTGCAACATTTTTCATTACTGCTCCGCCCCTATTGGTTGTAGCGTGATGTTATATAGCTTATTGCCTTCCTCGATAAATAGGCTACCCAACACAAAAATAATTTTTCAATTTGGACCAGTAGTTCTTGAGATTAGCGCGTTCAATCAAACAAACAAACTCTTCAGCTTTATAACAATAGTATAGATAATATACCTACTGGAATGCTATTTGGACCCACCAGACCATAATCATCATCATCATCATCATCATTTCAGCCATAAGACGTCCACTGCTGGACTTAGGCCTCCCCCAATTTGGGGGGCTTTGCCATAATCGCCACGCTTGGCAGGCGGGTTGACGATCGCAGTATGGTGGTAAAATGCATAGAGAACGCTGCTGCCCATTCTCTAGTAAGTCCCTTAGTCGCCTTTTACGACACCCACGGGAAGAAATGGGGTGGTGTTATTCTTTACTTCCGGCACCACACGGCACCAGACCATAATAGGCAGAAACTTATACAAAAGTTTTACTTCCTACAAATCCACATATTGAACCGTTCTAGCCTTAATTCGTGTTTAAATATCGACCCACAAGCATCTCAAACAATATTAGCTACCTTATATGTAAAGCAGTGCCATTTACATACAAAATTAATTATTAAGCAAGCAGTAATTAGGGCGGCGAAGTACAACACTAGTTTGAAACTCACCGCCTGCTTTAATTCTCAAAGGAGTTGTAATATTGAATTTCAGAGTCGATGAATAAACAGTGTAAGTCTACATGTTTAGTAAGGTAGGGTAGTCGTATTAAATTTAGTGTCCGACTAGTAGATTTTTAGAGGAAAACGAAAAAAATTATTCAGCTTTAGTGTTACTTTTGCCCAAAAATAAAAATAAAAATAATTTTGACATTAAAAATATCGCTTGCTCGTTTTGGAAATTAAAATCAAAATGACATAGGTACGTTCATATCAGCTGAGTTAAACCACGACTAGAGACGATTCACCCCGAAGTTAGCCGAACGTCACCTGATATTGCCGAGGTTTACGACGCAGGCCGAATGACGTTCGACTATTCACGAATTTCAAATTTTAGCCAAAAACTAAAATATGCCCGAAATTATGTACTTTCGGTGTAAAATGGCTAAAACGAAATCGAAAACGAAGCTTCAGTCGGTCACTAATGAAATTACTATACTTGTATAATTTTTCCGCGATAACGTACTTGGTCCCGGGCGAGGGTCTTGTAGCTAAATAAAAATTAGCAAGTATATCGAGTATAAGGTTAAGCTACGCTGCCGCGTTCGATCCGCGGATGGGTGACTATCTTTCCATATCGGCACCCCCCGTTCCTCGGAAAGTACGTTAAACCGTTGGTCCTAGCTAATAATAATTAGTAATAATAGTAATTCATGGATCTTTTACAGTCGCTACGGGTAGTTAGGTGCCCAAATTTCAGACAACCAGTCTTACCAAGGGGTATCATATAACCCAGTCACTGGGTTGTACAGGCTAGATAGGCAGACGCTCCATGTTAAATACTGGCATTCGCGGCATCCAGTTAGACTGGAAACCGACCCCATTATAGTTGGAAAAAGGTCCGGCAGATTGATTTGGTGCTGTCCCATAGAGAAAGTGATTCAGTTTGATGGTCGTATGACCACACTCTTCTGAAGTGTGCATAGGTTGTGATAAATGATTGCAATAGGCTTGATCCTGAGACCTGCACCCTAATTGCGAAACGCACAATTTATCAGAATCTGAATGGGATTGAAGATTATTTCTAAATCATTGCGTCATTTGTTCGTATGTATTGGTTACTCGGAAGGAAATCCTGTCTATCATTACATAATAAAATAACCCTATACAAGCATATTCTGATGCCAATTTGGACGTATGGTATCCAACTTTGGGGCTGTACTAAACAAAGAAACATCAAAATAATCCAATAATTCCAAAATAAAGTACTCAGGGA
Source organism: Aporophyla nigra (assembly GCA_947507805.1). Classification (NCBI taxonomy): domain Eukaryota; kingdom Metazoa; phylum Arthropoda; class Insecta; order Lepidoptera; family Noctuidae; genus Aporophyla; species Aporophyla nigra. Next base: position 21,471,823 of record OX382305.1, on the reverse strand, counting down.
TGCATCCTGGTACATAAGAAATGACGACCTTCACCGTGACCTGAAAATGGAATTCGTTACCACCATTATCCAAAAATTTGCTGAAGCCCACGAACACAGACTTCACCGACACGTGAATGTTGAGGCAATCCAGCTACTAGACAACACAGACTTAGTGCGAAGACTAAAAAGAACTAAACCTTTTGAATTAGTGTAGTGTAAAAAGTGAGTTAATAATAGTAACAATATTGTGCTATACATATAACACATGAACATAGTGCTTAAAAATTGTATTAGACTCTAAGAAAGTGCTACGGACTTGTATAAAAGTGCAAATGAACACTATTCTTAGTTTTAACATAATCTATTACGTAACATATTAAGTTAGAGTTAAATTGCTTATTAGCCTTTTTGGCTAGATCGTAATTAATTACTAAGAATTCTGTTCTTACTAATAAAGTACAGAAAAAAAAAAAAATTGTTCGAATAAATTGTCGGCTCAGCAACGTAAATAACGTAATGAATGTTGTTTAACTATGAATATTAAACCAATACCTACCGATAAAACGTTCCGCAACTACCCCTCTGAGCATAACTGGTAAAATGAGTGTGTACTAGGGGCACTCCTGTGTCTAAGCCCTTCTGGCTCGGAGATTACTGGCGTGATGTCTTGTAATGTGAGGGTATAATTAAAATAAAAATGCAGTAATCGATGTGTGAGATAAATCTGCGCTTTTTTATGTTATCTGATCCCAAACTAGGCAGAGCCTGTACTATGGTAACCAGGCAACTGATAAATTATACTTATATATTTCTAAATACATACATATTGTAGATAAATTACACCGAGATACAGAACAAATGATTGTGCTCATCACACAAACTTTTGTCCTGGGTGGGAATCGAACCCACGACCTCAGTCTCAGCAGTCAGGGTCACTTACCACTAGACTATCAGGCCAGCTTGTTGTGGTTGAGGACGCGAGGACTAATCTTCGCACGAAAGGTTTTTAGAACAGGTTTACCAGAGTCAAACAATAAGACACAGAGTACTATGCACTCTGTACAGATCAATCGAATGATTAATGATTGGATGGCATGTAAGACTTCGATAAAAAGACAACCCCAAACTTGGTAAAAATGTTTAGCAAAAACCTGTTCGGCTTCTAGCGTTATTTTTGGTTTATCTCTAGCACAAGTTCAACTGTATCTTTTTCTAGGTCAACTTAGTAACTCAGATTAGAAAACTAGTCTTTTCCTCTTCGAGAATTGTCTCTCCGTTCATTTCCTCGAAACTAAATCACGAACTGATTGAAACTCCCAGTTTATTATCGACCTACATTTCAATCCGAGCGAACCACAGATCTACCTCCATTGAACTAATAATATAAATGAACCGTCTGTTTGTTAGTTAATCACGTCTTGGAGGAGTGAAGCTCGATCCATTCTCAGCTGAAACTAATTGCGTCTCTATGCAACTGTTGTGGATAGACGCGTATTGTGACAGCGGGTTTAATCATAGTTAGATGTTCTCTGTGTCAAGAAGGCAACGTGAATCTAAATTAGCTGCCTAATTAGCTAGTAAGTAAGAGCTAGTCTTGGCAAGGAAGACTGTCTGAGGAAGTGTAGTGTAGTTCCATAAAAAATATTTTTGCAAAAAAAAATAAAAACAAAAAAATTATACTTTCATTTCGGAAGTTAGTGTTTTTGGATCTACATTTCAGCTTTTTGCCACCAAATCTCGATATTAAAGGTTATTGTTATTTTTTTTATTTGGTTTAGTTAATTTCATTTTCAATTCATTTCATTTCAATTCTTGACTATGACACCACTGAAAACTTGCTAGCTGTTATAAAATAAATGTTTTTAAAGCCTGCCAACCACACCATACTACATAACACCATATTACAGCAAACCACAGCTCACTACACCTCACTATGCTACACTACACCATACCACATCACATAACACATCACCACACCACACCACATCACGCCACGCAACACATCACCACACTACACCACATTACACCACGAAACACTTCACCACACTACACTACAAAATACTACACCACACTACACATCAGCACACCGTGTGGTGCTTAAGTGTGACACCACACTACACTTTTACTGACAATGTTGAAAACAGTTATCTTTTTTTAGGGTTCCGTTGCCAAATGGCAAAAAAAGGGACACTTATAGATTCGTCATGTCTGTCTGTCTGTCGGTCTGTCTGTCTGTCTGTCTGTTTGTGTGTCTGAGTATTTCACAGCCACTTTTTTCCGAAACTATAAGAGCTATGCTGTTGAAACGTGGTAAGTAGATGTATTCTGTGAACTGCATTAAGATTTTCACACAAAAATAGAAAAAAAAAAAACATTTTTACAAAAAAAAAAAACAACCGACTTCCTTAAAAACACTACAAAGTGAAAAATAACTTTAATTTCGGAAGTCGGTGTCTTAGGATCTGTATTTATGGTTTTTTGCCACCGACTTCCGAAATTAAAGTTATTTTTCACTTTGTAGTGTTTTTAAGGAAGTCGGTTTTTTTTTTGTAAAAAAGTTTTTATTTTTAAATTTTTAGTTGTGGTATTCACCCCGCACTAATTCCAAACAAATAATGCATATTTATGCGATAGCAGAAATCGCGGTTGATTTGCTATCATTTTTTAAAGAGTTCCGGTGTCTGTCTCCGGAGCTCATCATCAGATCTGTATGAAAATTATATGGGACCATTTCGGAATAAACCCCTTTCGAACAAAAAAAGAATTTTGCAAATCCATTTATATATGACGGAATTATGGCCGAACATACATAAAAAAAAAACATATAAACATCCGAATTGAGAACCTCCTCCTTTTTGAAGTCGGATAAAAAACAATAATATTTGGGGTTCCCCATACATAGAACTGAAACTAAAAAAAAATGTTTTCATCAAACCCATACGTGTGGGGTATCTATGGATAGGTCTTCAAAAATGATATTGAGAATGTTAAAACTAAAAAATATATATGATGTACATTACCATGTAAACTTCCACCGAAAATTGGTTTGAACGAGATTTAGTGAGTAGTTTTTTTTTTTAATATGTAATCGTAAACCACAATTAACCTTTCATTCAGTCAATTCAAATACAAAAATTTAAAAAAAACCATTTAACTTCATAAACATAAGCCTTATGCATAAACCATGAATACCTGCAGGTTTGTACGGAACCCTCGGTGCGCAAGTCCGACTCGCACTTGGCCGGTTTTTTTTTTAAATTTTGTATTCCTTTTTCTTTCTTTATTTTTGCTGTATGTGCTCTCATGCAAAGGGCAAAGGCTTAAATTATTTTATTTCGTTATATTATCGCTAAGATTAAATCCTCAAACACTGTTTTGGGGGGAGGGGGGCTGGTAATCTGTGTGACAGGTTTTCCTAGTGCAGATACCAGTCTCCCACAAATGATTTATGCTGCTGTTATTTCTTCGTAATTTTAAGGAGCCTTTGTGGAAGAGAAATAAAAAATAAAAAATGTATATTTTTAAGTTTGCTAAGTAAACAAAACTGATAGAATTAGAACATTATTATGATACACAAGGTGAATTAAAAACGTATTATCGAACACGACGCAATAACTATGGGACTACAACTAAATATGGGACCACACCTGAATCACACCTTATCTGTTTAAAAATACATTTTTTGGTATCGATTTACAGTTGCTGGAGATTTCGCGGAATATACTTACAAAATAAAAAAAACATACACGCGTATTGAGAATTTCCTCATTTTTGAAGTCGGGTTAAGAGTGGTAAAAAAAACACGAGTGTGTTCTTTAGTTTTAAGTTCCTATTTTGTTTAAACAATTTAAGTTTTGGATTTTGTTTATAGCAAGTTCAGTTTTATGCTTTATCTTCGATGTCACTTAAACTTTTATATTCGATTATTTAAACTGTTTGCCATTCATTATAAGTAGTCTCTATTAAGTTCCTAAAAAATATTTACCAATTATTCAGTAATTTTCACTAAAAACGATTTCCAAACTATGTAGTTTACAAAGCGTTGTTTATAACTTAGTTGGTGACCGCCACTTCGTTAGTATTTCTTTAAAGTGGTGCCAACCTAATTCGGAATTACCCTCAAAATAACCACACCCACATCAAACTGAACTTTATTTTCGTGACATAAGGTTGAGTTTTCATTGCTTAGTAATGGTACTTTAGTGGTTTTAGTTTGGGAGAAGAGTGGAACTTCTAAAACGTAGTGTGTGAAACGTTTTCAAGGAAACTGAATTAGGTTGAATGCTGTTTATTCCTTGGTGTTGCTTTTTGAGGCAGGAATTCTGTATTTTATTTAACATTCCGGTAACTTAACCCAGCATTCCAAGTTACCTCGAAAAAAGAAAACTGCAAAAACTTGTTGTTGAAAATCTTCTATAAATGAGGACGTTTTTGGCATTATTTCTAGTTTGGAGATGTTGTCAATTTTCAAGTAGCTTTTTCCAGCGGCTTCGCCCGCGTCGAGGTTGGAAAGTATCCCGCGGGAACGTACTACCGGGATGAAAGTTCCCTATATGTTAATCCAGGTTATATCCTATCTGTGTTAAAAATTTAATCCAAATCAGTTCGGTATTTCCATACATCCATACTTGCAAATTTTTGCCTTTTTAGGGTTCCGTTGCTAAATGGCAAAAAACGGAACCCTTATAGATTCGTCATGTCTGTTTGTCTGTCCGTCCGTATGTCACGGCTACTTTTTTCCGAAACTATAAGAGCTATGCTGTTGAAACTTGGTGAATAGATGTAATCTGTGAACCGCATTAAGATTTTTACACAAAAATAGAAACATAAAAATAAATTTTGGGGTTCCCCATACTTAGAACTGAAACTCAATTTTTTTTACTATCCCCCTCTCCCTCATCCCTCTCTCCCCCTCCCTTCTCCTCCTCTCCCACTCTCCCCCACCCTCTCCCCCCTCTCACCCGCTCCTCCTCATTTAATTTCATAAACATAAACCTTATACATAAACCGTGAATACCTACAGGTTTGTACGGAACCCTTGGTGCGCGACTCGCACTTGGCTGGTTTTTAATATTAGTAGGATTAAGTTGTTTATTTCTATTAAAGTTGTTTTTTTTTTTCACTTTTGCACTTGCAGTCCGCATCAAGGTTAAGTACTAAAGCTGTTATTTCAGGAGCAACATAGGAACATATCAACCTCCCATATAGTATCATCGTACAGTCACAATCAGTCGCCATAATACCAAAATGCTCCAAAAAGCCTTCCTGAGCCGAATCCACCAAAATCCAAATCCCAGTCTAAATCGAAAGCGAGAAGATTGTTAAAGCCTAAACCACTGGTCACCGACGGACTCATTATCGGCCGGTGTAGAGCAGTTCGAGAGACTCTAATCAACTGTCTCACGCTAGCCTCTGCGACTGATTAAAAGGTGTTTTAGATTTTGCGACAGAAACGTGAATTTGGTTGAAGTGGTGATCAGAAAACATGGTAACCAAAAGAGGTGTCTTTTATTTTGGTTAAGGGGTTTTTTCAGTGGCATTTGTAGTATAAAACTCTCCTGAGAAGGAGGCGCAAACGTAGCAGGGGATTTTTTATTCGTACGATTTTGGAATTTGCTGTTCGGTATCAGATTGTTGTCGTGATCAAAATATGATTCACGACCACAAAAAATACAATATGTTTGCATTAACATCAAATAATAATATGTTCTCTGTAGTGTCGGACTTAAAGAATACACGCACCATCTCTTTTATTCTCATGGGTGTCAAAGAAGGCAACTAAAGGACTTACTAGAGAATAGGCAGCAACGTTCTCTATGCATTTTACCACCATACTGCGATCGCCAACCCGCCTGCCAAGCGTGGCGATCATAGCAAACCCCATCAAATTTTGAGAGGCCTTTGTCCAGCTGTGGACGTCTTACGGCTGAAATGATGAATGAATGACAGACCTAAAAGCATTAAAATCATCATATTCCAACGCTCTTCAAATGTCATATTTCATGAAATAGTCTAGAATAGAGTACTTTGAATTGAGAGAGGAGTTTTAGGTGATTAATTATTAAAATTATATAAATACTAGCTGACCCGACAGACGTTGTCCTGTCTCTTTGATGATATTTGAGCAAGCATTCTGTCAATTCTATGTCAAATGTCATAACGTTACATTAAAAAAGTTTACATTGTCCTATTATATGGTTGTTATAAGTGTTCTTAAATTTTCTAAATTTTCGCGAATTTTTTTATTTTTTTTCTTTCATAAGAACCTTCTCCTGACAATTACAAACACAAAAACAAAAAAAAAAGTAAAATCGGTCCAGCCGTTCACGTGTGATGGCGTGACCAAGGGAAATAGGGATTCATTTTTATATAATGGGTGACTTTTTTTAGCGTCTTGAAAAAAATGGGGGTAATAGGTGAACGGAGTAGAAGCTTTTGGCATAGATTTTTTTTTTTTTTTTTGAATAACATGTAATTAAATTGATCTAGCAATAAATACTACACATTTAAAGTAACATTTACATACTAGATAAACAGAAACAGAAATTTTAAAAATAAACAAAAAAATTTTTTTTTATCTATTGAAACTCAAATCATACGCACCCTACTCAATGCGCGGCATGTATCATTGATTTCGGAGCGCGGTCCTACCCTTTGAAGCTGGCTGATAGGCGGCCTCATTGATTTTTCGCAGGCGCACGAGCCGCACACGCATCCCTGTCCACCCGCATCCCGCGCTCCTTTAGTCACCTACGATGAATCTGAAGGCCTTCCTGCCTTCTATTCTAGTTACACAACACACCATATGAAGGTCGAGACGGTAAAAATGTCATCCGGTATATAGATATAAATAAGTACTAGTTGCGGTCGCTATTTTTACTTTGATTAACACACGACCTGATACTGACCTACAGATTGCAAAAAAACGTATGAAATATTTGAATTTCATGGGCTTGCCGGACAATACCGGACCTGGGATTCGAACTTTGGGTCATGCTCAGTCGTACCACTTGCGACCACATAGACCATCGAGGTAGTCACCAATCCAATAACCAGGTTGGTTACCACCGATCAAATGTTTTCGAATCTGTCTGTAGTACATGTAATATTATTATTTGTTGGATTAACTGTAGGCTATAGTTCCAACTGACCGAGATTCTCTAATCAACTCTGTTCTGCTTCAAGGAACGGCAAATGGGTTTTACAATGCACGACTATTAAAAAGCATATAAGGTAGGTAATTCAATTCCTTGTATATGTACTACATCTATGTTTGCATGCCAAAATTGTAGTATGTACCAAGGATTCTTAATTGTAACCACCTTATTGTAAATATCTACATTCTGAGCAAATAAATGAATATATTACTACTACTATTACTATTATTACTATTTTTTTTTATTATTTATATTTTTTTTTTTATATTCTATGATACTTTTAACAAAATATTAAAATAATGCTTGACTCACAGAGATAGTTTACTTAAGACTATACTAGCTTTTGCCAAGGGCTTTATGTATTATATATATATATAATCACTATGTTTATTGATGAAAATTGCATTAAAATCCGTTGCGTAGTTTAAAAGATCTAAGCGCACAGACGCCAGAAGCGACTTTGTTATATACTGTGTAAGGTTTACATCATCAACACACTTCTACCCTTTTTGCAGTTGATTTTGCTATCCATTTGATGCCAAAATGGTCTAAAACTTTAGACAAGTACATCGCAACGCTCGGCAAGCGCAGAACATCAAAGGAGGTATCGAGGATTTTTTTTTTTTGATGGGATATCATCAAATGACCTCTCTCGCTCTGGGTGAAGCGGAAGGGCGTGTCAGACTTTTACTGACTAAAACCCACCCATGTTCCCTCAGTTGCCCATATGCCAGGGCCACGTATCTCTTTCGAACGAATCTTGAGGATATTCAATTGAAGTTCATAAAACTGGTCTAGGACTAATAGACCACGTTTGCGGGATTTTATTGAGACCTCGATTTTCAAGTGTCGATGGTAAACCAAGCAATGAGAATCCAACAGACTGAATCCCAACAAGTCATTAAAACACAAGGTTTGGCGTTAAACTTTCTGCATCGAGCGTTACGATACAAATCTAGTGCGCGAAAAAAACCCACCACGTTTTTTTTACATCAGTGTCAAAGTGGATTGAGACAATTTCATTAATTTCTACTAATATTAAATACCTCATCTGCCTAGCCTTTTCTAGCCAACTATGTTGGGCTTAAAATCTAACCGGATTTAGCTGAGTACCAGTATTTTACATGGAACGACTGCCTAACTGATCTCCACAACCCAGTTACTGGGTAATACGATACCCCTTGGTGAGACTGATTGTCAGACTTTCAGGCTTCTGACGACCCGTAACAACTGGCTAAGATCTACGAAAGACAGCCGGGACCAACGGCTTAACGTACTTTCCGAGGCACGGAAGGGTCTTGGTATGTAAAGATGGTCACCCATCCACAGACCAACTGCGGCAAGCGTAGTTTCACCTGAAAGATCGACCAGTGCGGCTGTTGTAACTTAGCCACAAGTCCCTCCATAATCTCCTAATATTAAGAACCTATTGTATGTATTTCACACGTAGAATAATGCATCCTGTATACTACAAGAGAGATAGAGACACAAGACCAAAGTGCAATTGCACCGTAAACTCAAATTGCACTCAAAACGATAATCGAATCGTCTACCCTAAAAGTCCCTAAACCGAACGGCCCTGGTTTAATCGAAGTTTATCTAGGAGTTTGAAATACGGCGACCAGAAGGCGTTGGCAGATAGATACCTATGTGGTCACCCTGAGTTATTGCCAACAGATAGTCTACCTATTCAAGTTTACGAAGCGATAAAATCTAGAATGCAAATCAGTGGAAGTTACTGGAGAGATTGGACACTGGAGTGGAAATGGGCTAACCGCTTTTAAGGAGTGTTGTCCGAGGTAGTTTGGGTCTGGTTGGTTTGTTGTTGTGGTTTGACTTTTAGTATTATAAAGTGTTGGTCTCTGTTAAAATAGAGGAAATACCACGTCATCTACATAGTTCTTAAATGTTGTTGGAAATACTCACGTTTCAAATAGACGAAAACTATCCACAAAATTAGAGTTTATTTGAACATAATAAAATAAATAAAGAACTTTAAATGTGCAATGGTTATAAATACAGATACTTAAAATATCCAAATATCAAATGCATAAATAAAATATATTAAAATGAAATTGAAAACTCTACCTGCATGCATTTCTTTTGTAAATACTTCTGTATGTAGTTTGTACCTCTGCCCTTAAAACAACGTCAAAGTCAAGTTATATTTTTTTCTAAACTTAGAATTAATCGGAAAAAAACACAGCTAACTAAAAGAAAAACCTATTTATCATAGCGGTTGAAAGATTACCGAGTTTCCAACAACATAACGCATAAACTGTTAATACTAAAAGAGTACCATCACCAAGAGCGGTGTAGTCAACTTAGACTATCACAGTTCACTGCTGGTCATGGGCCCTCCCAGGCTACGCCACAACAACCTGTCCTTTGCCTTCCGCATCCAGTCTATCCCAGCCATCTTTTAAGTACAGCGGTGCTTCTAGCTGGGGGGCGTCCTACATTATGCTGCGATCAAAAACCAGACCTGTAGGCCAATTAAAAGCTGGAATAAAACAAAAAGCTGTATATTTGTCTTTGCCAACAAATGACCTTAACCCCACAATCCAATGTTTATACATTAGCAATGAAATCCCGAACCCGGATAGCCAGTAAAGATAATCGGGTCACGCATGGCTTGAATTATGGGCAAAAGGGTTGGGAATTACTTGCCAATTCTGAATATCAATTGCTTTCTGGTTTACCTTTTTGGCCGTATTTACAACACGTGTCGTTTCAAGGTCAAATATTCAGGATATTGCTCTTTTATTATGTTTTATGTTTGTTTTATTTGATTTGAAGGTTTTGTTTTTTCTCTTTTTTTTTCTAGAGGCAATAATTGTATTGTTCCGTTTAGTGTTGGACGTAAAGATAAGTATGATCCCATTTCTTACCGTGGGTGTCGTAAAAGGCGACTAAAAGACTTACTAGAGAATGGGCAGCAGCGTTTTCTAAGTATTTTACCACCATACTGCGATCGCAGGATGACCCAGTGGTAAGGGCCGCGACTTACGAGTAGTGAGCAGGTCGTGAGTTTGAACCCAAGTAGGCGCTTTACTTTGTGTTAATTAATTTCATCACCACTGCTCTCAAAACGGTGAAGCAAAACATCGTGAGGAAACCGGTATGTCTAAGAACCAAAAATTCTAAGATATGTGACATTTACCAACCCGCACTGGGCTCGCGTGGTATATTATGGCCGACTCCCTCTCCCCGAGAGGAGGCCTGTGTCCCAGCAGTGGGAACATTATAGACTGCTGATGACTGCGATCGCTAACCGACCTGTCAAGCTTGGCGATTATAGCAAATTCTCAATTTTGGGGGAGGCCTATGTCCAGCAGTGGAGGTCTTTCCGCTGAAATCATGATTAATGATGAACTACTCTGTAAGTTGTCAATTATTTGATGTTTCATTTGTCCAACTGCGTATGAAAAGTCTATGTTAATAGTACAGTAGAGATACTGACTGAACATGATCACTAAATAAAAACTTTTTTACAAAAAAAAAAAACAACCGACTTCCTTAAAAACACTACAAAGTGAAAAATAACTTTAATTTCGGAAGTCGGTGTCTTAGGATCTGTATTTATGGTTTTTTTGCCACCGACTTCCGAAATTAAAGTTATTTTTCACTTTGTAGTGTTTTTAAGGAAGTCGGTTGTTTTTTTTTTTGTAAAAAAGTTTTTATTTTTAAATTTTTAGTTGTGGTATTCACCCTGCACTAATTCCAAACAAACAATGCATATTTATGCGATAGCAGAAATCGCGGTTGATTTGCTGTCATTTTTTAAAGAGTTCCGGTGTCTGTCTCCCGAACTCATCATCAGATCTATATGAAAATTATATGGGACCATTTCGGAATAATTCCCTTTCGAACAAAAAAAGAATTTTGCAAATCCGTTTATATATGACGGAGTTATGGCCGAACATACATTTAAAAAAAAAACCACCCACTCTAGTGTCTGCTGAGGAATCAATTCTCGATGTCAACGAGTATGTCTATCTAGGACAAGATATCTTCTAACTCCTGATCGATAAGGAGTTGTACCTTCCATCATCAGCTCAACAGAATATAAGAATACTTACAAGTAACGGTCTAAACGTGCCTATAATATTCAAAGAATTATCCCCTAACCTTCTAACCTTTCACTGTAAGTTCCTATATGTACTGTTCACCGATGAGGAGTTCCATGCGGTATCTTCGAAGACTATAATTAGTTCACCACGGATGGATAGATAGAACCAGCAATTATTTTTGATCTTTAGTACAATATCCAAATCACATTACGTGTACTGTTTGTTTTTGAGGAGTTCCTTCGTTTATCTCCCAAAGTATACATCAAATCTTCACAAAATTAATATGGGACCACCTCAGGAGTATACCCTTACGAATAAAAAAAGAATTTTCAAAATCGGTTGACAATTGGCGGAGAAATCGGTGAACATACATAAAAAAAAAAAAAAAAAAAATACATACAGTCGAACATATAACCTCCTCCTTTTTTTGAAGTCGGTTAAAAACTCACCATATTTCGTAACACTTAAATTTGAAAACGTTGACAAAGTTAATTATTTTCTAAAGAGAAACCGTGGAGTTACGTTCCGGCTGTTATCCATACGCAACGACCAATTTTGTAATGTCTTAGAAAACTGTAAACGTACGTAAAAAACCGGTAAGCTATCCTACTTACGTTACAAAATCAACAACAATAAATTAAACTGACACTGAATCGGCCTCCAAAAATAAACCGATTCAATTAACCTGCAAAAGCTCAACAAATTAAATGAGCATAAACACATTAACAGTACGCCTCTTAATATCCAAAGCCTATAAACTTAAATGCACAGCGAGTATGTAATTTGTATTTAATATTCTAAAATTTTGCTTCCACAGCAGTATTTCAGAAGTGGGATTTTGCAAGCAATTAAACTGGAGTAAACGCTCACTCGACGCGACGGTTGAGGGTTAAAAACGAGTATAAAACAGTATTTTCGCTGCCTTACACCTTAATGGAGCATGGCCTTATGGTGGCTTGTAGTGTTTTTGTCGGTTTGGTTACGTTACGATTGATCAATATTAATTGATTGAGTCTGAAACGTGAAAAAAATCTGTAAGTCCTGAATAAATAAAAGAATTCTTGGCTTGGGTCACCATCATTGCGTCATCACTTACACTCAGGTGATATAGTGATATAATGCGACAAATGTGATTTTTAAAAGAATAAAAGATAAAACTGTCAAAAGGATTAATTGTCTAAGAGAATGGGAAAATGTCCTATCAAGGCCAATAACACAAGATCAAAACAATATGATTTCACTAATCTACTAAGCTTGGTAACTTCCTGCCAGGGTCGTGAAATTGTTCAAAAAAGTTACCGTGGCCCTGGCACAGGCAACTGAAGGAACAGAGGCAAGTCATAGTCAGTCAAAGCCTGACACGCCGTTTTGTTCCGCTCAGAGCGAAAAACTTTATTTGACTTATGTAAATCTACCCACCGACATACATTTAAAAGTTAAAATATATATAGGTGTAGGTAGACTTCTGCACAACCCTTCGGGGGAATGAGGCGTAATGTTATCTTAAAAGATGAACCAACACACCTTGTATGTTTTCTAAAAGCCACTTTCAGCAAAGCTGTCCATGAACACTTCATAAGACAACACCACAAATAAAATAATAGTTTAAAAAAACTAAAAAACACGCTTCCATAGAAAACCAAACTAAAAAGTAAAAAATAATGGAAAAAAAGCGTGGGGTGCTTGTTAAAGTATTTTTTTATTGATATCAGGCACCCCACGTTTTATTTCCATTATTTTCTACTTTTTAGTTTAGTTTTCTATGGAAGCGTGTTTTTTTTAGTTTTTTTAAACTATTATTTATTTTCTATTTTTTAGGGTGTTCCGAATTTTGAGACGTATGCCAGCAAAGTTTGTGACGTATGTCAGCGTAGTTTTCGAAGACAGTTTTTTTGCTATCCCGGTAACCCTGGCAAGGATAATGGCACAAATTTATGAAAATATAGTATTGTCATCGGTCCTCGATAAGTCTACAGAGTTTAAATGAAATCTGTTCGTTTAAAGTGGGTCAAAATCGCGCTATAAGGAGTCGGTTACAAACAAACATACAAACATACAAGTGAAGCCAATATAAAGCGTGTAAAAAAAGAAGGAATTTTCTTCCCAAAACAAAACACTATCAAAATCACGAAAATCTCCATACAAAATTGACAACGCAAACTGTTGTGCCGTATTCGTGCGAAATACGTATCAATGGTAATTTATTTCATTTGGCAAAGTGAAGAGCAGAACATTGTTGAATAATGCAACGAATTCTTTACGGGAACCTTCGCCGGTCACTTGTTTTATCGACTGTACTGTATGTGAGGTTGCCATGTAAAAAATGTGGGTAGTTCGTGTTGAGTTTGACATTTTGTTGCGTTACTTGAGAAGCTGTTGGTTGGTTACAAATTGATTGCTCAGTTTTTTTTTTTTGTACAGAAGATCGGTTCTTTTAATCTAGTATGTTTAACTTAAACATTTTTTCATCTAAGTAATTAGTAAAAAATATCCATTTCATGATTTTGATTTGAATTAAAAGAAAGGAGACGGATACGCTTTCATACAATCTTGGGCCTGGATGTAAAAAGATGAAATTGGTGTCTATTGATAGGTACTATATTATTAAACAATCACTGAAAATTTTGCAGGTTTTGGCAATCTGAGAACCGAGTTAAATAAGATTTAGGAAAAGTGAGGTTACGTAACAATCTACACTTAACAGCTGATTTTTGAAGTGCGATTCTCATTCTTTAAATACAGTTGGGGTGTTAAATATAAAGAATATAATTATAATTCATCATCATAATTTCAGCCGAAAGACGTTCACTGCTGGTCATAAGTCTTCCCTGATTCGGGGGGGTTTGCCATAATCGCAACGCTTAGCAGGCGGGTTGGCGATCGCAGTGTGGTCGCAAAATGCATAGAGAACGCTGTTGCCAATTCTAAGCCTCTTACGACATCCTCGGAAAGAAATAGGGTGGTGCTATTCTTTACTATTCTCTGTATTCTTAATCATTATATAAGTATTTGTAGAAGGGCTGGTGGCTAAGTAATAACAGCCGCACGGGATAACCGATCAGGTTAAGCTACGCTTGCCGCGGTTGGTCCGTGGATGGGTGACCATCTTTACATACCAAGACCCTTCCGTGCCTCGGAAAGCATGTTAAGCCGTTGGTCCCAGCTATCTTTCGTAGATCTTAGACAGTCGTTAAGGGTCATCAAAAGCCCAGTCTGACAACCAGTCTTACCAAGGGATATCATATTACCCAGTAACTGGATTGTGGAACTCTGTGTAAAATACTGGTACCCAGCTGCATCCGGTTAGACAGGACGCCAACCTCTACATAATTGGGGAAAGGCTAAGCAGATGATAATTTATATAGGTATTTCTAGAGTGAGGGAGAGAAAATAAAAATGTTCTTTAGTAATATTTTTTATTTATCTTGAATTATGATTAAATTGTCATCTAGAAACTGTGCAGGTGGTACTATATTATCTTGGTACCTAGCCCAACTAAGGTACCATATTATTTTCATAACAAGAGGTGGTTTTTGATCCAACTACCAGCAAGCTTGGCAAACATAGTCACTGCATTTTACCTGAAAGATGTAAAAAGTGGTTAATAACAGATAACATGATTAAGTACTTTTAAAAAATCTTGGTCCGATAGTTACTTCGTTCTATATAATGTATCTACATGGGCCTTTTAAATGTTTACCTATATTTTATTATATTAATTAATACCGAACTACCTGCTGAATATCTCAAATATTATGTTCACTGATAACATGTGTGATTATTGGAGAGCGAGGAATACTGTCCTACCGTGATACAGTTTATACTATGTAGTACAGAGGTCAGTGTGAATTACTCTCTAACAACCAAACAACCATTTACGTTTGATATGAGATCTTATTTGTTTGTTTTTTATACGTACATATAAGTCATTGTACCCAAGGTTGTTATTGTGCTACTAGAAATAAGAATTTTGTCCCTAAAACGACCCACTGACCTTTTATTTTTTATTATTATTTTGTTAGTAAAATGGTGAAGGAAAAAATATTGTAAAGATTGCAAGCTAGCGTGGTAGACGTTGGTGAGGTAAACAAAAAGTGAGTAAGTACTTACAGATTATGGTGTACGCCACGACGATCTGTTGTATTACAGCACACTTTACACAACGATCCATGGTATCGCTTTCCAATCGGTAGGCTGTTTGTAGAATCCAAAATGATAAGTCCAAGTCCAACGTTTAAGCGGGATTCTCCGTGTCGGGTATGGTAGCAAGGCAAGGGTCATACAAGAAGGTAGCTCCGAAGTCCGTAGAATGAAAGCAGGGGTTGAGGAAACATCAATAAAACTATGGGTGGAAACACGATACGCACATGCAATAAACAATATGAAACGAGTGTCAGCGTTATGTCATGCATGTCATGTCAGAGTTAACACAGACTAAACATACATTAATCGATTAACAAACGTGGATCAATTTATATTAATTATATAATTATTTAATTGGTTTAAGCTGTGCAGTATGTTATTTCTAATAGATTTAATTATTTTAATTGAATTAATCATCTGGTGAAGGCATCTTCTTGAATAGTATGAACGTTAATCGATTATAATTTAATCGATATTCCATTTACTTGGGAACCTTAACTTAATTTTAGGATTTCTCATTTTCCAGATTGTAAATTGAGTTGATTTTTCAGATTTTGATATAGAAAAATATACGCTTTTTTTTAACCATTTCTCCACTTATTACATTTTGGCCCAGAAATGCCCGTCTCCTTTGATTTATTTGAACGAGAAAGTCCGTTTATCTCTTTCTCTTTTTTTAATATGATAGAGTATGATTGATAAAAATTTTGTTTCTGATAAACATTGTAATCGCGATTAAATCAACCGTCCCCAATGGTGTATTATGTCGACTGTCCCATAGATTTTGGTCGTTTTTTTATTTTATTTTTTGATTGCGTAATCGTTTTATTTGTTGGTACTCGTTTATTGGCATGGCTAGCTGACATAATTATGACACATGATTTAATTTCCTGTGTCTCGTAATGTTAATTACTTTGCTACTATTTTATAGAATCAAGTTTATCTAACTATACAGACAGCTGCGCTGCTGGGGATTTTGTTGCGCCACTTTTCCGTCCCAGCTAAAGCACTAGAAAGCGGTGAAGGGTGGGCGTTTTGGGGAACTGTCTGTTGTAATTTTGACGTTCAGAAAGTGCTAAATCTCAGCCACATTTGAATTATTCGATTAGTTTTTTTTTTAAATTTGATTTCACTTTTAATTTTCTGTTTGATTAAAATGGAAGTTTTATCAGGGACACTTGAATTTTTTTTCGTGATATATAGTTGGTTCCATTTAGAAAACTGTTCAGTTAGAGGATATGCACCACACCCAGCATGATACGTGGTGTATAAAATCTATACTATAGATACACCGTTTGATGAATGAAATGGTTTTTATTTTTTACGGCAAACTTTAAAGCAATCATCTAGATTTTATAGCAATCCTCTGCATTTTATGCGTCTGGATATTTGAATAAATTTTAATAATATTCGTGAAATATACGCCAAATGATATGGAAAAACGGAAATAATATCCATATTTATTTTTGTTAGCTATAGAATTTTATTAGAACCTGAAGTGTCATACAAATTGCTGTTAAAATCTTTTACATGTCTGGAAAATGTCTATTCCAAAGGAGAGAGAGACGAGTTTTTGTGTTGTTCCCAACAAACACAAGGATAATAAATGTATACTTGCTTAATAAACCTTGCGCGCTTAAAAGAACTAGGAGAAGACTTAATTACGAAAAAAGGTTTGATATTGTTGAATATATAAAAGACGATATAATGTATATTTTCATACGATTAGTCTTATTCGAGCCGTTTGGTTTTGAAACATTAGGGCCATGGGGTCCGAGTGCCCACTTGGTTTTTCGAAACATAGGCAAGCGGTGTACCGTGTGATGCCGTACGTAAAGAATAACACCACCCCATTTCTTCCCGTGGGTGTCGTAAAAGGCGACTAAGGGACTTACTAGAGAATGGGCAGCATAGCTCTATGCATTTTACCACCATACTGCGATCGCCAACCCACCTGCCAAGCGTGGCGATTATGGCAAAGCCCCCCAAATTTGGGGAGGCCTAAGTCCAGCAGTGGACGTCTTACGGCTGAAATGATGATGATGATGATGATGTGAGGCAAGCAGTTGGTCGACTCTTCACGTGACTAGAGAACTGGCCTATTTTTCGGCTAAAGAACCAGCATTGCCATACAACGTAGCAATGCTGCCAGCTTTTGGGCCCTTTACCCATTGACAGCAATGCAGACGAGTTTTTTGAGTATATATTATATTCATCATCATCATTTCGGCCGTAAGACGTCCACTGCTGGACTTAGGCCTCCCCCAATTTGGGGGGCTTTGCCATAATCGCCACGCTTGGCAGGCGGGTTGGCGATCGCAGTATGGTGGTAAAATGCATAGAGAACGCTGCTGCCCATTCTCTAGTAAGTATATTATATTATTAATAATATAATGTTATATGACTGTTAGCCTATATAACAAGTAAATATTTTACAAATAATTAAAATAGTTTCATCCCAAATAAATAAGGTATATTTTGGACGTGTCTACGATGTTAAATAAAATTCCAGCTAGAGAAAAAAAAAGAGAACTCTAACAACAGCTCCCCAATTTAGACTCACCTTCGATGACTGAATAGATAAACCATTCTTTAAATAACCCGCAAAATAGTCTAGAAAGTGTAAACAAATAACAAAAATAGTCCTATAAAATAAGACAAGTTTATTTCATGTTTTCCAATTTTACGAGCAATGTGTTGATGTTTAAAGTGTTTACATCAAAATTTTTCATCGAGGTCATTGGTTTTTTTGATTTACCAAAATTATTAGTATGTTCCGTGTGATAGATCAGTGATTAAAATAAGTCAACGTATAACTGATAACTAATTTATTTCAATGCTAAATATAGTAGATCACACTTTCAATTAACTATCACTAAAAATAACTAACACACAATGCCAAGTCCCGTCTTTTTTCTTTTTAGGCGCCTCTCCTTTTTTTTATTGTTTTTAAATCTGTTTCTAGCAAATACCTGGCCACACATAAAAATGCATACAGAAAAACTCTTCATAGCATCGATATTTAAAAAGATCCTTTTAAAGAAAATGTTATGATCTGAATTACTATTTACAATTAACTTTAATCTGAATACAAATCTTTATATTTTTGTTTTTAAAAGGAAACCAGATATTATTTTACACATGCGTTTTAACACGTGTGCTGCTGACGTATAAAGTAACACCATCCCATTAATTTCCGTGGCTTTCGTAATAGGCAACAAAGGGCCTTCTAGAGAATGGGCAGCAGCGTTTTCTATGCATTTTACCACCATACTGCGATCGCCAACCCGCCTGCCAATTCTGGCGATTATGGCAAACCCCCCAAATTAGGGGAGGCCTATCTTTAGCAGTGGACGTCTTTCAGCTAAAATAATGAATAGTACGTAGTACTTAAAGATTTACCTTTATTTATATAAACATGAACATAATATAACGGCGCAGGATAGCCTTTATCAGAAGCCATCACCCTATTGGTGGTTCAGCAACTACAAATTCATAAGGATTGTATCGGAATAAAACAGTTCGTCGTCGACGTTGTGACATCAGCCTACATGACCCTCACAGTCCGTTCACGTTTACCTTTGAATTTGCATCACTGTCAAAATCAAAGTGATTTTTATTTTCGTTACATGTCAAAATTACAGTTATATTTATACATGTTACGATAAGGTCGTAGTTGGGTTGTAAAGACGCCAGCACATCGAGCTACTACAATCTGTCAAATTTCTTTAATAGATTTTCAACTTTATCGCTAAAGCACTAGGTTCAAGGTTGACTGGGAGAATTGATAGTTTCGGGTACCTTGATGTGTTGGCGTCTGTACTTACCAAAGTTTAAATAATTGTGAACAGTAGAGTGACACTTTTAAGCAGCCAGTGTCACTCTTATCCGACCTCTTCGGTGATTCCTAGTAATTTCGTAACAAAACTAGATGGCTCCACTTGCTTCGCCGTCATATACAATCCTACTAATATTATGAATGCGAAAGTTTGTATGTTTGCAACTCAAACTTGCAAAAACGGCCAAACGGATTGCGAAAAAATTTAGCGCACAGATAGTTACTAGTTGATATTTGATAAGCTGGTGGCAAAAGTTAGTAAACGATATAAAAATGTTTGAACGAACAAAGGTATAAATATTGCAGAACATACATGGTGTTTAAATCGGTAGGTATCAAGGTCTTACATTTATAGCACTGATTCCATTGATCTACCTGCTGTATAATCTGTCAACCTGTATATTAAAGAGCAATTGTTATATTTTAAGATGACTCTGAAGTACAATAACGTAACTGTCTTAAGACAAATTAAAATGCAACGTCAGTACTAATGTCACCAGTAAATTGAGATTTATTTTTGCACACGATTCCAAAAGCGAACATTTCTATATAAGTTTTATTGCACCTGGCACTCCCGGATGTTTGCTTGGCGTCATATCCAGTCATAGCTTCAGCATCGTTTCCTGGTACCGGTAATCTGGTATCTATCTACTGATTTTGACACTCCGAGAGCTACTAAAGGAAATTTCGATGGAAGTTTATGGACTTGTGTGGTACACCTTTGTGATTTTTCACACACACTTTAGAAAAATTTACGATAAATCATGTCTTTTGTTGAATGTTTCACGAGAGCAGGAGAAATGTTATATGCCATTATCACAACGTTTGGTTTTAGATTTACTAGCACACAATTAGCTACTATTAATTGGTAGGAATAGTAGTGTTGGTCTTAAGACTTAACTACTATTAATTGGTATGAATGGTAGCTTTAAAGCTATACGCTTATGGAAAAAAAAAGTGTCATGGTTTTTTTTTTGTCATGTTCCATAATTAGGTTTTTTTTTTTCATACTTCTAAGAAGTCAATATGATCGTCAAAAAGTATTAGTCCAAAGCCCCTTGTTATGTAACTTTTTTCTTAGAAACGGTATCCACTCAAACTAATGATGGTATTAACTAACCACAGCTTTAGTTAAACGCTTTAGTTTTCCTCATCGCAATCTTAATCTTTTTCCGGGTTCCTAACCGGCTAATGGATGGAAACGGTGATTGATATTCACTAATGGGGAAGCTTTTTATTCTTCTTTCTCATATATTATAAACCGTAGCTTGTCTGTTTTTGTCTGTTATTTAGTGCAATTATCAGATTTATTTCCCCATTCCCCATTCCCTCCCGTGGGTGTTGTAAAAGGCGACTAAGGGACTTACTGGAGAATGAGCAGCAGCGTTCTCCATGAATTTTACCACCATATTGCAATCGCCAAACCGCTTGCCAAGCGTGGTGATTATGGCAAACCCCCCTTTTGGGGAGGTCTTGGTTAGCAGTAGACGTCTTTTGGCTGAAATGATGATCAGATTCACGTACCTCCGTTTTTTGTTAAATTGTAAGTATCTTTATTTAGGTTAAGGTATTTTAATTGTATTTTAGAACTTATTTATATAATTTATGAAAATAATTATATACTGTACAAAGGTGGACTTATAGCCTGAGGTATTTTCTACCAGCCAACGAAAGAGGGATGCAGAGACAAAACATGGTAGGTGCAACATACGGGATAGATATCTTAGAAAAATAAAATATAATGTATGTATATTTGTATATAATAATAAATCGAGTCACATCAAACCTAGTGAAAAAAAATCGAAGCTGTTGCCTTGTGGAACTCGTTCTGGTACAACAATGTACCAGTTTGCAATGTTTAAGCGTTATGGCGTAACAAACATACAAGCATTTAGAATCTTTCACACTTAAATTAAGAATAAAGATGCCCGAACTCTTCACTTTTGACACTATCTAGTTTGTTCACCGAACTGTGTATGATTTATGACTTTGGCTTTAGTGTTTGGTGACTTCTTTTTATCACTTTCGTAGCTAGGCTTGAGTTGTCAAGTAAATCGATTTATCAACTCTACATTTTGAAGTTACTTTACGTAGCACTAAAAATTGGACTAGAAAATTTCTTGTAAAATTATTTCTGTTTAATATTTTAGCTTTTTTAGTCGTGTTGGATAATTAGAATTTGTAGTATGTCAAGGGCTTGGTTCAGAAAGCAGTATTCTTGGACACGGCACGAATAGTCAGGAGTTTCTTCGCTTTAGAGCCGTGACCACCGACAGCTTCAACCCTGTTCCAGATGCCAATATGGACCACTGTTTTTATATTTTAAAATGTTATTCTATGAATTTTGTAAAAACAATCAAATGTAAACTTGAACTTTATTGTAATACCTGTGTTCACAAATAAGAATTGATTGATTAAAAAAAGGGGATAAATATAATGACCACCAGAAAATGCTTTGATACCCTTAGTTTTGTAACCAAAAATATCTACTTAACACCAGAAAAATAAAGTCTAAAAATACAATAGTACCAGCTATTTTAGTCACGACTCCACTTTCAATTGTATTCGACCACCAAATTTAGTAAATGATCACCAAATCTTAATAATTGGGTGTACTACGTGAGCTCGACAAATGAATGTACGAATGCACGCTTGTGCGACACACTCGAGCTCACATAGTACACTAGGTTAGGTTAGGTTAAAACTGTGACCTCCTACGCACGAGCCGAGCGAGCGAAGCGAGCGGTGCCGCGGCAGCGGCCGGCGAGTGCTAGAAACGACTTGATTCAGTGTGCCGCACAAGCGTGCATTCGAACTACGGTGAGTCGCAATACAGTTTTGTCGCTCAAGTGTTATTGGCACACCCATTTGTCGAGCTCACTCTTAATAATATTTGGTGTTCATTAACAATTTTTGGGTTAACAATGATTTTTTTGGAGTCAATTTACTTAAATAGGATAGCAAGATGTAAAAACTTTGGTTATAATTTTACATTGAAACGCTGGTTTAATTTTGGTGATCATTTACTACTTTTGGATTAACAATCATTTATTTGGAGTCATTTTGCTTAAATAGGATAGCGAGATGTTAAAACTTTGGTTATAATTTTACATTAAAATGCGGGTTTTAATTTTGGTGATCATTTACTATTTTTGTCTGTTATATGTTACTATATCTGGTGGTAAGTTAAACATAAGCCTTAAAAAAAAAGAGTAAAAGAAAAATATTGAATTAGTTGGAAACGTATTCCTTCTTGTTATATATTTAATTTGAGCTTCATATGGGTGTATTTTGTAATGTTGTATAAAACTATATTATAGTTAATAGTTACATATAATGACACTTCCCAAAATAATCACTTTACACCTTTATACGTTACCAATAAAAAAAAACTATTTCTATTGTTAATTCCTTTGGTTTTTGGATAGCAAAAATTCGCACAAAAGCCGAAATCAGTCGGACTGTGAACGGTTAAAGTATTCAATTCACGTTTCATACACATTGTGGCTCTGTATATTTATTTTTGGCTTCATTTTCTACCACGCATTGGAACTAACCATGAATGATATTTCGCACTTTGATTTAGACATAGAGATTTTTTTTTTACTCGACTATAAAATTGGTCGTGGTATCTTTTTAATTCTTAAGTTATAATATTTTTCCAAGATAGTTAGTTTATCAGATAATGATGATGGCATGGTTTTATCGTCCTTAAATATATAAAGGGTAATTTCATAAAACCCTATATTAAGACCTTTTTAATGTCACTCGTTCTCTGAATTAACGAAGTAACTACTAAATTAATTCTTCTTGCTCCAAATGGTCAATGGCATATAATTTTTAACCGACGAAAAAAAACGGAGGAGGTTATCAATTCGACGCGTATTTTTTTTTTTATGTATGACCACGCATTAACTTTTTATACAGTAGTCCGATTGTGATAATTCTTTTTTATTGGAAAGGGTATACTCCGAGGGTGGTCCCATATAAATTTGGAAAACAAAATCGAACCCTAAGGGTCGGAAAACAGGGGATGATTGATTGTTCACTCATTGATTGTAATGTATAACCACGCATAACTTTGTACAGAGTAGTCCGATTTTTTTTCCATTTCATCAAGTTAATGATTGCTAAATCTTTATCTACATCAATAGACGCTGTTGTAAATATGGAATTAAATTGTATAAGGAGTAAAACAATTATTGCTTTAGTCTTTGACAGTTTTTACAAGAAGTCAGAAGCTCGAAATTCTGACAGCTATACTTATCCAGGGGTAACCCAGTAACTAGGTTGTGGAGCCGAACTTTACCAAAGAGTATCGTGTGATCCAGTTACTGCGTTCTGGACGTCAGACAGGCAGTCACTCCATATAACACAGGTAATCAACATGGAGCCGACCCGAGCATTGCTGAAACAAGGTAAGGCAGATGAAGACTCATTTGAGCAGTGATAACCAGAAATATCTCACAAATTTATATAGAAACGTAACATCGACTAAAGCTAAACTAACTCGTAGCTACATAGTCAGTGAGTTCGACCCCTTATCTCAATGTAATTCCCGGCTCTAGAGCAAGTTGTTCTCAGACAAACAATAGTCTTGCATGGACACGACTATTCTTAAGCAGTCAGCTTCCGTTTGGAATTCCACTGCGCTCTTTATAAAGAGTCTTTGAGATCACAGTTATACCGGGTAAGCAATGGACTTCAGTATTTTGTTGCAATTTTATTCTTCCAAACTATTATTTAAACTTTTTGAATGTAAGAAATCTAAGTGCATTTCCAAAATAGATGGAGGAGTCTGTCAAATTTAAAATGACCAAACCTATTCGGTGTTCCTTTAAAGAATTTGGTTTGATGGTCGCCTTAGGGTGACTTTCTATCAAATTTCGGTTTGGTTAGCCTTACCTCTTCTACAAACTTCTGACCGCAACGTTGTCCACGTGAAATTTTGTCCACCGACTCACCATGTCGCATCACACTTTGTTTTCGCTGTTTTTCTGACTTTTATTATTTTCGCCCGGCTCCTAAGGGTTGTAGCGCAATGTTAAATAACCTATTACCTTCCTCATTAACTGCTACAAAATGAAAAAAAAGAACAGATTCGACAGGTAGTTCCAGAGATCGCCCCCTTTTTTCTGGTTGGGACATCGTCAAATGACGTGTCCCGCTTTGGGCGGAATGGGAGGGCGTGTCAGACTTTTACTGACTAAAACCCACCCGTGTTCCTTCTGTTGCCCGGGCCAGGGACACGGTAACTCTTTTGATCAAACCCGTGACCCTGGCAGATAGATTAATATATATATATATATATATCTTAGGACAGCCAACACAACGTTATCTGATCCCAAACTAGGCAGAGCCTGTACTATGGCAACCAGACAACTGATAAACATACTTCTATATTTCCAAATACATACATATTATAGATAAATTACACCCAGACACAGAACAAATGATTGTGCTCATCACACAAAGATTTGTCCTGGGTGGGAATCGAACCCACAACCTCAGTCTTAGCAGTCAGGGTCACTAACCATTAGACTAACAACAAACATACAATTAAAACCTCTCAAATAATGTTAGTATAGATTACCACCACCACCTATATTTCTGCAAATCATTATTCGATTTTTGTAAGTAGGTACGTCAACAATTAAATGTAGCTTTCAGTAAAATGTAACGTTTAAATAAAAAAACTGTAATAAAGTTAAGTTACTCTTAGTTTATAGTTGTTCATTTATTTAGGTACTGATTTGAAATGTTTTCATGTACCGAGACGTCTGATGAAAAGCAAAACTATTTTGAGAACCCACGTGCTTCTTAAAATTCAAGTACTTGCTGTAAATGTTTTATCTAACTTGTAAGTATTAGGCGACTGCAATAAAAACAAATATAAAAATGCCAAATTAAAATGGAATTGGACAAGCCACGTCTGTTGCATCAGAATTGGACAAAAGTAGCCATAGATTAGGTTCCAAACAACAGAAACCCGAAGGAGATGCCGTCACGAGTTAGACTCCGACCAAAAGGATTGGGATTTTATTGCAACAAAGAGAGAGAAATTTAAAGATGGAATGAAGCCTTTGCCATGCAGCGGGACGCAAAAAACTTATAATAATCACTTCGTAATAATAATAAAAGCCTTTATTAACAATCTTACAAGTTATAATTCATCTTATCTCTATACTTATTTTATCTAGGAATGTTTAGATATTTCTAATTTTTTTTTTCTTATTTGACACCGGTTCCTCGATTGTCTTGCTTTCCAGCATAGGCCTCCCGAAGTGATCTCCACAAGCAACGATCTCTTGCTTTCCTCATCCAATTTGTACCTGCTAACTTTTAAATATCGTCTTCCCATCTACGATCTGTCTGCCCTTTCTTCCAATTTTATATTTTGGACACCATTCTGTCACTTTTTTGGCCCATTTCCCCATCTGACTTCTAATTAAATGGCCTGCTCATTTCCACTTCAATTGTTTTATTGTGTATTGTAAATTAAAAGACAGAATAAGATTAACAACAATAAGGAAACAAACCAAAATTATAGATGTACAATCACTACGTAGTATAAAACAAAGTTGCTCCCTCTGTCTGTACCTATGTGTGCTTAGATCTTTAAAACTGCGCAACGGATTTTGATGCGGTTTTTTAATAGAAAGAGTGATTCAAGAGGAAGGTTTATACGTATAATACGTGGGCGAAGCCACTGGCAAAAGCTAGTTATACATAAAAGGCTTCCACAACCGCAAGATTAACAGTTTCAGGGAATATTTCTTTCAAACTGAAGTGGTGATGTGTCGAGATATGGTCGCAGTGGAATAGTCAAAGAGAACTGGTGCAAACGTGCAGTCTCTACTAAATACTTATTTATGATCTTAAGAAAGTATGGAAAAGCAAAGAGGTTCACTGACGCTTTTATCGAGCTCTCTATGGGCTTAGTACAGACTTTTTAGCATCTGTATCTTGGCTGCATTTCGGCAACCTCTTCTGGGAAACGGATGGGTTAGGTTATCCTGATGAATAATTATAGGAAATAGGTTATCAAGGACGTTACGGTAGACATCTATTGGGCATGCCACCATCCCCGTGAATCAATGAGACATACATATTATTATAATATTTTCGGTTGTTCTCGTCTTGCTAACAGCGAGTACTTGCACAGGCACAATCTAGTAGCTAGGATTATCCACCAGCAACTTGCTTTGCAGTACAACCTTGTGGTGTCCGAAATATCATACAACAGCTATGTGCTCGACCCAGTTCTCGAGAAAGGTCACGCCTTATTGTACTGGGATCGATCTACCATCACTGACAGGACTATTGTAGCCAATAAGCCTGATATTTTGCTGTTAGATCGACGAGAGGGTCGTGCAATCTTTATTGATATCGCTGTCCTTCATGACGATAATCTTGTGAGAGCTGAACAAAACCAAAATTAAGTATCTTGACTTAGCACACGTAGTTGTTGACATATGGGACATGGACTATGCAATCATTGTTCCAGTAATTGTTAGAGTATGAGAACTTCCTTAGGTCTTGATCAAGATACTTCGCTAGGAACCTCGATCAAGATCTAAGAAAGCTTTCATTGCGCGGCTGGGTCAGGGGCTTAATTCAGAAAGCAGTTTTTATTTTTATTTATGCATATAGTCTTAATACAGGTTCATTTTTGTTTTGTACCATTAAACCAAAAGTGGTTTGTATTTATACTCACATTCGCATAACATTAATAACACTGCTTAATCACAAATAGATAAAAATACGTAAACAATGTAGGTACATTGAAAATATTTTACACGTAACTAAGATAGTCACACGCAGCAGGCAGGACTCGGCACACATAGTCAGGAGGTTGCACTCTCTAGAGCTCTGATTACCGGCAGCATATACTTTGCTCCTCATGCCAATAGGCCTCAATTTTTTATATTTAATATAAATTATATATTTTATTTTTAATTATTAAATGTTTTCGTATGTTTTTTGAACATATTTAAAATCTGTAAGAAGATCAATGAAGGAAATAATAAATAATACAAAATGTACCTAACTCCATAGCTATAACACGCAGACTCGCTACCTCGAAGCTCAGTTCCTTTTACCTTTAAAGTTAGATTTTATTGAACGTTCCATAAAAGTACGTATAAAAAGTAGGAAGCAATGCATGAAGACTTTTCGAAGAACTTTGTATTTTCTTTACAGACAGCTAAAAACATACTATTTAGCGCCCAAGAAAGTTAGCCAGCTCTAAATGAAGATAGCGTAGAGTAGATCTTTTTCATTCTTAACTAACTTTAAAACTTTTAAGTCTTTTCAGTTTAACGAAATGTTCACAGCATAGAGATAAGGTTCTAAGTGTTGTTTAAGTTTTAAGCTAGGAGTTAAGAGGTTTCCAGCGCCATTTTGTTTCGATAAGGCGTATGAATGGACCAAACATTTTGGTTTAAGAGGAGATTGTAACGACATCTACTATTTTAACAAATTTTTTACCCCATGTTCTAATAGAATGCAAACCTCTCACAAATACGCTATCGTCGCGATCATCATCATCATCATATTCTGTCTAGCCTTTTCCCTACTGTGTTGGGTTTGCCCTCCAGTCTCCCAAGCTACCTAACTGACCGTCACACTTCAGTTACACAAACAAGGCCTATACTGACTGAACTTGCCCCTGCAGCTTCAAAGCTGTAACATTTTAGAGATCTGCAGCCCCTCAACTAGAACCAGATCAGTCTTCGTATAAAATAAAACTAAAATAAAAAATTGAGACAGCATTTCACTACGAATGAAATGGCGCAAATGCAAAATCCTCGTAGCCCTAGCCATACCGCCTAGAACCGGATTCATGCGATTTAAAACAGATTCTATCCGGTAAATACTGGACTGTACCGGCTGGCGGATACAATTTCACCATTTTGTTCCGGATTAGGCGGCGCGGCCCGGCGAAATTGCCCCGTTAACTTTTCAGTAAAGTTTTGAATTATAATTTTCATGCTCAATTTTGTTTTCGGATTGTATGTTGAAGTAGACAAATGGTGTATGGTGGTATAGCGATGTTGAAATCTTATTTACTTTGAGAAAACCTTGCTCAAGAAAAGTCACGACTTAGTAGTCTCCATACAGATTCTGAGAAATTCTGGATCTCAAAATTGTTGTTTCTTTTTTAAATCTGCTCCTTTAAAAATAAAGCTCTCGTCACGGCAAAAGAGGAGCGGAAGTGAACAAAGCCTGTATCGCCATTGTGCTTGGGTTTCCACGCACCATTTTCAACAGGACTTCGCGCAATGCCGCGGGGCCGGAGTTGTCCAATAGATAATCCCTCTCCAGTCCGGCTCGCTAGAGCCTTTTGTGTGAGGCACTTTATAGGTTACTCTTTTCTGATATTGCCTGAAGCCCTCCTTTGGTGTTGTATATAAGCATAAAAGATAGGACACTTCAGACAGGTTTACGTAGGAGTAAAGCGTCGTTCGTAATGGTGGCGATTGGAAAGATAGGTTAGCTGTTTCCTGCCTACAGGGTAGATTGGAAGATCATAATAAAAAATACAACAGAAAAAAACTTTTTTACAAAAAAAAAACAACCGACTTCCTTAAAAACACTACAAAGTGAAAAATAACTTTAATTTCGGAAGTCGGTGTCTTAGGATCTGTATTTATGGTTTTTTGCCACCGACTTCCGAAATTAAAGTTATTTTTCACTTTGTAGTGTTTTTAAGGAAGTCGGTTGTTTTTTTTTGTAAAAAAGTTTTTATTTTTAAATTTTTAGTTGTGGTATCCCTGCACTAATTCCAAACAAACAATGCATATTTATGCGATAGCAGAAATCGCGGTTGATTTCCTGTCATTTTTTAAAGAGTTCCGGTGTCTGTCTCCCGAACTCATCATGAGATCTATATGAAAATTATATGGGACCATTTCGGAATGAACCCCTTTCGAACAAAAAAAGAATTTTGTAAATCCGTCTATATATGACGGAGTTCTGGCCGAACATACATAAAAAATAAAAAAACATATAAACATCCGAATTGAGAACCTCCTCCTTTTTGAAGTCGGTTAAAAACCACATACTCAAATTCAAATAACCACTACAAAGTGAAAAATAACTTTCATTTCGGAAGCCGGTGTCTCGGTGGATATGTAATTTAGTTTTTAGCCCCCGACTTTATTTTTAACTTTTTAGATTTTGTACACTCAATCTTATACCAATACATATTATGTAAACAATAGTGACAGGCAGTATAAGAACATTATCAAGATACACAAAGTGGATTAAATACGCATGATCGAAGCTAACGCAAAAACTACACAACCAGAATTAATCTTATACCTTTAAACGAGCAATGCTTGTATATATATATAAAATCTGAATCTCGGAAACGGCTCCAACGATTTTCATGAAATTTAGTATACAGGGGGTTTCGGGGGCGATGAATCGATCAAGCTAGGATTCATTTTTAGAAAACGAGCAATTCTTGTATACCGGATGACATTTTTTACCGTCTCGACCTTCATATGGTGTGTTGTGTAACTAGAATAGAAGGCAGGAAGGCCTTCAGATTCATCGTAGGTGACTAAAGGAGCGCGGGACGCGGGTGGACAGGGATGCGTGTGCGGCTCGTGCGCCTACGAAAGATCAATGAGGCCGTCTATCGGCCGGCTTCAAAGGGTAGGACCGCGCTCCGAAATCAATGATACATGCCGCGCATTGAGTAGGGTGCGTATGATTTGAGTTTCGATAGATTTTTTTTTTTTTTTTTTTCTTTTTTCCAAATTTCTGTTTTTGTTGTTCTAGTATGAAAATGTTACTTTAAATGTGTAGTATTTATTACTAGATCAATTTAATTACATGTTATTCAAAAATAAAAATAATAAAATTTTCTATGCCAATAGCTTCTATTCCGTTCACCTATTATCCCCATTTTTTTTCAAGACGCTAAAAAAAGTCACCCAGTATATGTAAACAAAGTGCGTGACACTTCATTTATAATTTATCTGTGAAGATCTTTTATTCTATGGAGCGAGCTGTCATATTGACTGACTGATGCAGCATGAAAAATGTAGAGCTTATAAAAGTGATAATTTTAATGTAATTAGAATATTAGTAGTGATTAATAAGAAATGGTGAAACGATAGCTTTAAATGTTGTTTCTCTTTTCAGGTAAAACTAGTAAAAATGTATATGAGACTATCCTTGAGGCGTTCCCTATTCTCAAATCGAAAACGATCAAATCGATTCACATATTGCTATAGATATCGCAAAACATACATAAAAAAGAGTTTAATTCACAACTTCCTTCTTATTGAAGTCAGTTAAAAATAACTCATGTCTTTGGAGCAGTAACGGCATGGACGTGTCGGAATTTAAGAATTTCTGAATAGGCTTAAATTGTATCCAAGCAATTTATACTTTACTCTCACTGATAAGAGGGCCCAGATAAAGTTGAATTCTATCAGCTGTGTTAACAAAAGTTTAAAAATATCTGGGAAAATTTAATTTTATTGCTTATGTTAATCCTGTTGAAGAACTACGAAACGCTTTGAAAGCGATTGCCATTAGACCCTAAGATATCACTGACCTTACAACCGGCCGAGTGTCTGAAACCTGAACCCCGAATGCTTTGGCCGTGCTCCATATAGAAATAGACTAGATAAACTTTTAAGAGAAGTACTAGACAGTCAAACAGAGGACATGTAATTAGACACAGATGACAAAGAAAAATAATGATGACAAAACAATAATATGAACAAACCTAAACTAGCCAAATAACTCAAAAAGCAATACTGAAAGAAACAAACTTTAAGAAAGGGTTGACGTTAAACAAAACCAGCGTCGAATCGGCAGCTAATTACCCATTGTCTTCGAAATAATTGACAAAGCTCCAGCTAATTACGGTTTGTCACTAGAGAAACAATTGGCGCTGTTTTTACTTGTTATTTTGACTGATATTCTTTGAAAGTTTGAAGCGACAAAGGCGCTAAATTTTAGCCAGTCTATTCTGACCTTATTTGAAGGGAACTTGAAGTGAGCTGTGAATATTGTCAGTCCCAAGCATGAGGTGGAATCATGTTTCAAGCTAACTTTGCCTTAGTTTTCATAGTGAGATTTTTCCAGAGCAAACCGAGGTTACGGACTGGTTGAGGTTACGTTTTCAAGAAGTCGTAACTATTAAATTGAAACTCATTATAACTCTACACTTTGATCTAAGTATCGGCTTCAACACCCTCGAAAACCATGCATACGAAACCTATGATGAAAAATTTAGAAAATATTCGCTGCAGCCATCTTAGATTTTCATTTTGACCTCATTATCGGTTTCAGCCCCCTCGATAAGAATGTTAATTTTTACACTCTCTCTCTGTCTCTATATGTATAAATTGTTAACTTAAATGGAGAAGGCTTTTTTTTTTTGGATGGAAAATCATCAAATGACTTCTCCCGCTCTGGGCGGAGCGGGAGGGCGTGTCAGACTTTTACTGACTAACACCCACCCGTGTTCCTTCAGTTGCCCATGTGCCAGGGTTACGGTATCTCTTTCGAACAATCACGCGACCCCGGCAGGCATCGGTCCTAGCAGTCCCCTTCAGTGTTGCTGACATCTCTTTGAGGCGCGCGTGGAACACTACGCGCCGTCGACCCGAGCTTGGTTCTTACCGGGCGGCAAGCTACCCATTGCTCGCCACCCGCAAGCTCGCGCCTACGGTGGCCGAGAGTCCGCAATCGACTCCCGGCGCCCGGGGCGTCTCCTCCTGCGGCGGCTAGGGACGTGAGGGCGCAGAGACTGCCACTCCTTCACGCGCCCCGCCTCCTCCTTCGCGAGCATTACTGCTTCGCAAAAGGACGTGACGGCTTCCCATGCCCTCTCGCTCCGTACCATGGCTCGCACCAGGGCCGGACGCGAGAGATCGCCGCCACCGATCGCCTCCACGAGGACACGGCGGTGCTCCGCCCAGGCAGGGCACACTTCCAACGTATGCTCCACCGTGTCCTCAAATGGAGAAGGCTTAGTTAGACTTTTTAGTAACTTATCGCTTTTTTCAATACGCGACGATTTTTCAAATTTTGCTCCTACCACAACCTGCGTTAAAAAACTCATTCCAAAAATGGATACCTACTGTTTAAGTAAAAAAAAAAGGACCAATGCTGGGATTTATTATAGTAAAAAGCTGACATGAAAACGGTCTACAGTTCAAAGTTACCTGTTTCAAAATACACAAGACATAAAAAACCGTCTTCCTCAATTCTTAGGGGATAGTTAACTACAAAAGTTATAACGTTTTGAAGAAGTTTGAATACCTGATTTCCCTTGGCTATCAAGTTATTTTAATAAGAACCTTTGTGTATAGTATAAGGGACTTTTTCATTATTTATTTCATGGTAAGATTAATGCGGAAAATGAAAGATGTTACCTTCCTTCAGAAAGGTCAGGAGCGTAGTCCTCGCAACCAGCTTCGTGTATGACAGGAGGACAAAAGGAGTACGTAAGGACCGTAGCAGGTAGCGTTCTGTCATTTCTGCTTTCTTTCAAATTATTTTATTTAACATAAACCTACTTGCGCACTTATGTAACGTCAGAAGCGAGGTGCACGGTTCAGTTAGTTGTTTCCTATGGAGGAGGGCCGGCAAACAATGGCTTTGCCAATATTTTAAAATTACAGTGTTAATAGGTTTGAGGGGACAGAGTAGGTCTATCAACAAGTCACGGGTATTTAATCAAATAAAAATGGTCTGCATATGGTCACACATGCCGTCAACGTTCTGAAAATCACAAAATATAAAATAATCTACATATGATTAAAGATAAATATATTAAAAATAATAGTTAAAAAAAACTAAAAAACACGCTTCCATTGAAAACCAAACTAAAAACTACAAAATAATGGAAAAAAAGCGTGGGGTGCTTTTTAAGGTATTTTTTTATTGATATCAGGCACCCCACGCTTTTTTTCCATTATTTTGTACTTTTTAGTTTGATTTTCAATGGAAGCGTGTTTTTTAATTTTTTTAAACTATTATTTATTTTCTATTTTTTAGGGTGTTTCGAATTTTGAGACGTATGTCAGCGTAGTTTGTGACGTATGTCAGCGTAGTTTTCGAAGACAGTTTTTTGCTGTCCTGGTAACCCTGGCAAGGATAATGGTACAAATTTATGAAATTATTGCATTGTCATCGGTTCTTGACAGGTGTGCAAAGTTTGAATGAAATCTGGTCGTTTAAAGTGGGTCAATATCGCGCTATAAGGAGTCGGTTACAAACAAACATACAAATATACATACAAACATACAAGTGAAGCATATATAAAGCGTGTAAAAACGTATATAGATCAAGTTGCATGATTGTCACTACAACCAATTAAGAATTGTCGGTATCTAATGTCAGCTAAATGAGATAATGTCAAAGAAGAAATACAAAACATAATTTTGAAGCAATCAAATTTACATTACACCTAAGAAAAATAGTAAATAATAGACATACATAGAGATTACATAGTTATGCTATTGATGAGGAAGCCACATGTGCAGAAAAAAATATTGCCAGTCTTCCTTGTCTTCAACATAGTGTTTTATCGAATTATGTTTTTTGATAAGGACACGTTTGATGTGGGTTTGGACTTTCTACCACTAAGTTCTGTAACAACTTTGGCAACATATAAAAGCTTTATGGTGGTACTCATGGGAAGATGGCTTGAGTTTATGTATTATGTAGTCGTATATATGTTACCGTCTATTTATATTCATAAAATAATTAGAGGCATTACAAATTTGAGCCGTGGCTTTTTTTTGGGTGGAGTTCAAATTGTATAAATTGTCACGTAACGGTAGAAGCACGCGATTGCAACATGCGACTTTAGATTAAACATAATAAGAAAGAGACAGATAGCGAGTGTGATAGTGGTTTCATGGTTTTTGATGATGCGGAATCCAATAGTGACGTTAAAGTGAACATTTAAGACGGTGGCTGTGGAGATTTTCAAAATATGTCATCATTGGTACCATTTTTAAGGTTTTCCAGGGTGCTGTAACTGATAGTGAGGTCAAAATTAAAATTCAAGATGGCTGCTGCAAAAATTTTCAAATGATTCATCATTCCCCTCCCCCCCCTTTCCTCTTGTGTCCCTTTCATTGTTTTTGAAGGTGCTGAAGCCAACAGTCAGATCTTAAAGACACGTTTTATTGTATACGACTAGCATTTTATTGTTCGCTTTGAAGTTAAAGAAAAAGCATTATTTTGACTGGCCTGTTAGTCTAGTGGTTAGTGACCCTGACCGCTAAAACTGAGGTCGTGGGTTTGATTCCCACCCAGGACAAATGTTTGCGTGATGAGCTCAATCATTTGTTCTGTGTCTGGGTGTAATTTATCTATATTATGTATGTATTTAGAAATATAAAAGTATATTTATCAGTTGTCTGGTTACCATACTACAGGCTCTGCCTAGTTTGGGATCAGATAACAGTGTGTTGGTTGTCCTAAGATATTATTATTATTATTACATGCCTATGAACATATTCCACAGTCGCGTGATGAAGTTATGTAAATTCAAAATAAATTGTAAGAAAAAAGCAATTCGTCCAACATGACTAAAACATCTCAAGTCTAAAATTATGTATAATGTTACAAGACAAATTGTCGCAAATCCATAATAGTGTAAATTGAACACTAAGACTTCAGAAGATGTTTATAAAATTTAAATTACGTTACTTTAAGTCATTATAATTCATGCGCAAAATAACCTTTGAAATCTCTATAATAATATGCCTGCATTCACAGTAGGGTAATAGTTCAAAGCCTTGCTCTTAAACTTATAATTGATGTGGAATATAAATTAATTACAAGTAACTGTAATTTATAGCTATAGAGCCATAAATATCAGTTACCCTTTACACATAGCTTTAATATACATATTTCTTAGTTAGTTAATATTTTAGATTCATTGTTGTGATGATTTTGGAATAAATACGCTACGCTAGAATATATTTATTTGAAGAAGATAAAAATACAACAAGTCAAATAAATCAGTCTGCCTTCTTATGAAAACATTTACAGATACAAAATAAACTTTACAACTTTATGAAAATTTTACGACCTGTTCTTTATTTGAAATCAAATAAAAACCAAGATCAACGACTATCTTGTTGACTGACATCAACTGGGTTCAAAATCTATTAAGGACAAACAGTCAGGGAACCGCAATTTTTCATAAAGTTTGGTTTAC
This sequence comes from Aporophyla nigra, assembly GCA_947507805.1. Taxonomy (NCBI): domain Eukaryota; kingdom Metazoa; phylum Arthropoda; class Insecta; order Lepidoptera; family Noctuidae; genus Aporophyla; species Aporophyla nigra. The sequence goes on along the minus strand of OX382305.1, from coordinate 21,436,420 downwards.
CAATCGAGTGAATAATCAATCTTTCTCGTGTCCTAACAAAAGCAATCGGAAGCACGAATAAGCGATCGCCGCGTTTATACGTCACTCATTTAATAATTACGAGTAGGAATACTCCAACACGCCTATAGACAGCACGTCGCCAATGACTCGTACGGGTACGCGAAAATAATTATCGTGACGTGACGTGAGTTTTGTGTAACTATTTACACAAAACTCACACACGTCACGTCACGATAATTATTTTCGTGAATTCTTTCAATGGTTTATCTTAATTAAAATTTGAAGAATATTTAAAAAAAAACATCATCATCTTTTCAGCCAAAGGACCTGCTGGGCATAGACCTCCCCGAATAAAATGGGGGGAGGGGTTTGACATAATCGCCACGCTTGGCAGCCGAGTTGGTGGTTGCAGTCTAGTGGTAAAAGGCATAGAGAACGCTGCTGCCCGTTCTCTAGTAATTCGCTTAGTCGCCTTTTATACCTACCTTTTTTTCTACCCGCGTAGAAATGAGATCGTGGCTATTCTTAACATCCAGCATCACACGGAACATAAAAACATATCATTCTCTTATTCTGGTTCTATGTTTGTGTGGACTAAGCCCAAATTAGTAGAACCTAAGAATAGGTAGAATATCAATATCCAAACATAAACAATAACGCAAGCGAAACTCGCTTAAATGTTCTAACTTTAATATCCTGTATAAGCAATGAAAGTTCCTATCTACACAGAAGCCCACTGTGTAAAGAGGAAGTACAACGAATAGACTGTCTATTTGAACAGTCAAAATATGATTTTGCCTACATTTTCGCGAACAACGCCGCAGTAGAACAAGAATTTACGTAAATACATAATTTTACGTGAGAACAGAAATATTTTTTCCTCCACCTCTATTTTCTATTATGTCGCAAATTTTTCTACAAATAGACAAACAGCGGAAACTTTGTAGGAACTAAATTTACGTTTGCGCATACTATAGAATACGCAAACAGTTCTGTGGCCCGAATTTAGAATTCTATTTACAATGTCTTACTGAGAGAGCGTATTTTAAGAAAATTCGCTTTATTTTGGATGTATTCTCGTTGCAAATATGCTATTTCTATTATTGTTCTGTCTGCGTACTTTATACAATATGTTATCATAGCTAAAGTGGGATATTAAATAACATTCACGGGAATCAATCGTCATTCGTTTTAAAGTTCATTATTGTTTTGGCTCGTGGCTTCGATTAGCTCATAAATTAATATTCTCTCAGTTTAAGTTCGACAGTGCTCGGGGAGCCCCGAAACATTCACATCGATAAATCTGTATAGTTCTGAACGGTCTACTAGGTTTAACAAATCAAACAACGAGTGCGCGGTACAAAGTATGTTCTTGGACTGGCGTCCAAAACTAATTATTCAGATACCTAGATTACAAGTTCATTATCATCATCATTTCAAACGAAATACGTCCAGACGCTGGACATAGGCCCCAAAAATGGGGGTGTACAAAATTTGCCAGAATAAATAGGATATTTAAATATCCGGCAAATTTACGGCTAACTTACGGCCGGCTTACGTTAATAAAAAATAAAAAACTTAAAAAAAATCAATGAACAAAGATCACTCAAAGCGCCGACTCATTATTTTAAGGTTTATTAATTTTTGCTTTTCAGTTTTTTCGGCGGTTAAATTTTTTAGTAAAAAGTTTTTATTTTATATTTTTTTGTGACTTTAATATACTTATAATACTTGGCAAGGTATACCCTATCCAATGAATAAAAAATTATCAAAATCGGACTACTCTGTATAAAGTTATGCGTGGTTAAACATAACAATCAGTGAGTGAACAATCAATCATGCCCTGTTTTCTGACCCTTAGGGTTTGATTTTGTTTTTAAAATTTATATGGGACCACCCTTGGAGTATATTCTTTCCAATAAAAAAAAAGTTATCACAATCGGACTACTATGTAAAAAGTTATGCGTGGTCATACATAAAAAAAAAATATATACGCGTCGAATTGATAACCTCCTCCGTTTTTTTTCATCGGTTAAAAATAGCGCTAATCGCCTTTCTTTGCGTAGATTTTCAGTGAATTTATGACAATATCATTTTTTCATGTAAGTTCTAAGCTTACAGTATTACAAACAGATATCATCATCATCATCAGCCTATAATGTTCCCACTGCTGGGACACAGGCCTCCTCTCGGTGAGAGGGAGTGGGCCATAATCCACCACGCGGGCCCGGTGCGGGTTGGCAGATGTCACATGTCTTCGAAATTTTGGTTCTAAGACATGCCGGTTTCCTCACGATGTTTTCCTTCACCGTTTTGAGAGCAGTGGCGATGAAATAATTTACACAAAGTAATATGCGCCTACTTGGGTTTGAACTCACGACTCGTAAGTCGCGGCCGTTACCACTGGGCCACCACTGCTTCAGACAGATATAATAGTTTCATTTCAAAAGAAATTAATAGTCATGAGATTAAGTGCTTACGTGGGAAACTCATTATTCCAGGCACCTACTTATAAAATGTAAACTGAAATAAGTTGATACCTTCTTCGTGTTTTAGGGTTCTGTATTCAACGGAAGGACGGACATAGCGAAATTATAAAGATTGCTTCACTTAAAGTTTCTCCTTGTCCGTTCGTCTGCAGCTTAGTTCAGAGACTCTTTGTACTATAAATCTATTCGGCATGAATATACATAATTATTAATCACGCCAATAAGTGGTCAAATATTTTTTTGGAAAAGAAAAATGTGGTTTACTTATGAATGTAAAGTTGGGATGTTTTTTTTTATGTCACTAACAATGTGGTGTGGGATCGTAAAAGGATATTACGGATCTGTGAAAACAATATTTAGTATATGGGACCTATTTGTGAAAATTAAGCTTTAAAGTGAACATTTTTAATAGGGTCAAGACAAAAACAACCATTTAGCTGACAGGGAATCCTACGCCTTGCCAGCTAAATGACTGTTTTTTGACATATAAAAAAATTCACGGAAGTAGTTTATATACCGAAGTTAAAAAGATAACAATCCCAGCTAAATATGCTTTACAATGTAACGAATAATTGATTACCAATTTTAATTTGTACTTGGCATGTATGGGAAAACATGCTTCATTACATTTGCAGTTAACATTACGAGGTACATGGAACATCTTTTTCAACTACAATGTTAAGTTTGTTCTAGAGATAAATTCATGTCAACTACGGAACCCGTCATTGTGCGTAGTCTGACATGCACTTAGCCGGGTTTTCAAAGTAATCTTAGTTTGGTCATAACAGTTTTTTTTGAAAATTACTTTTTAAGTGTTATTCTGTAATTAACTATAAACATTGAAAAGAAAATTATGTAAATGATGTTTATTGCAATGTAGGTAGGTATTTCTTTCAAATTTTGTAAATTTTACTCATGTTACTGCAAAATTTTGAAAAAGTATGAAAATTACCTCTATCATTTGGTTTGATTAGCCACAATTCATATTTAATGAGAAAACGAAGTACAACTCATGCTCAAGGAATGACTACAAAATTAACAAATGCATAATTTGACAACGCGACAAGCTTTGCAGGAAAGACACAAAAGCAATGTTATTAATTTCTTGCCACGTTTTGTCTCGCCAGTAGTGGCATGTTCAGTGACGCTGATGCTGGGCAATATTGTCAACACGGTGGGTGCCGGAAGTTGGACAGCGCCGCTGAATCTGACCCAAGAAGAGGTAGTCAGACGACCTCGATGCGTAGTGTAAGGGCTAAATCGAGGCGGCCCTGGAAAAAGATGCCTGGAGGGATTTGGGTAAGGCCTCGTATATAGTTTCTCTTGATAATTCATAAAACATTCACAGAAAAATATAAGGTCTGTTCTGTCATATTTGGTTATAAAAAATATAAATATCTATGGTTGGGTGATTTTTAATGAGTAATTCCGTGTGTTAACAACTTACTATTTTATTAATTATTGCTGTTCGTTAGAAATAATCTCGAAAAAAGTATCAGTCAGTGTATCAGTGTTGTGCTATTAAGTACTACATACAGAAATGCAGGCTTTCTTAATTCACCAAAAAAAAACTTCGCAAGCAATGTCAAATTGCGACTGACCTCAGCAGGCCGAGCACGGCCTACAGTGATAAGCGTGAGTCACACATTTTTGTCACAGTTTGGGAGCAAACACCGTGATAAACTGAGTGACTCAAGCCTGTAACAGAGACTGCTGACAGGACTAGCTACTTCTCATACGAAAAACTGTAAGTTGCTAGCTCCCTCGTAGCCAGTCTTGACTCTCTACATATTTTGATGATGAGACAAAAACTACAAAAGAATAAATTATAAAAATGGAGCTGTTATTTTAGTATATTGTGGTATCTTACAATTTCCACACGAATGAAGTCAAGAACAGAAGCTAGTAAAAAATAAGCGCTTAAACATTGAAAGTCACGAACAAATAGCTTTATTCCCGACCGGGTTTTAATCAGATTTTTTTGTTCCCACGACAGGTCCACGGTTTTCTCTGTCCGTTCGTTTAAATGGATTGAATTGAACTAAGGCGATTAACATCTTATTCTACGTTTGAATTCAATGAATGAATGTACATAGTGGTCTTCGCGTATTGTTTCGTTCTAAATTTAAATTGAAACTATGTCTCTAGTGATGTCTACGGAGTGTCGTAACATGGAGTGGTAATTTGAATTTTGCATCGTGGTTATAATTTTTTAAATGAATGTTTTATTTTAATATCTCTTTTTACTTTGGTTTGGTTTTGACGAACTAAATACTCTATTTGTATAGTTTTTAAGGTGCAAAATGTATAATATTAATGTAATTAACCGAGGAGGTTCACAATTCGACTGTATTTTTTTTAAATATTTGTTATCTCACCATCTTTCTACTGGGTGAACTGATTTTGATGTTTCTTTTTTTATTTGAAAGCAGGTGCTTCCCGTGTGGTCCCATTTTCCATTAATTTGGTCCACTTCTGACAATGGCATATATTAGAAAACCATATGTGTAACTCTAAAATTTCACCTGGCTAGTAATGGTATAGGAATTAGTGCGGGTAGATACTATAAATAAAAAACTTCTTTCAAAAAAAGGTCTTAGGATCTAAGTTTTTTTGCCACCGACTTCCGAAACTAAAGTAATTTTTCACTTTGTTGTATTTTTAAGGAATTTGCTTGTTATTTTTTTTAAATTGAAATTATCATCATCATCTGCCAATTATCATCATAGCCTTTTTCCAGCCATGTTGGGGTCAGCTTTACAGCCGGTCGGTTGTAGCCTGAATACCATATTTTACATGGAGTGACTGCCAATTTGACCTTTATAACTCAGTTACTGGGTAATGCATTGCACCTCGGTGAGACTGAAATTTAAAATGGAATATGAAACAATTAAAACAATAACATAATAAATAGGTAATTCTGCGTGTGAAAGATATATAAAGCTATAGTACAAAAGGTTTTAACAATTTAATTTAACAACATTTTCAATAACACAATATAAATCGTTGCATACCGAAAAACAACAGATTTAATAGTCGAACAAATGTTAAAACTAAATCAAAAACGGGAAACTGCAAATAAATTTTGCACCAAAGCCGATTTTGTGTCTGTGCAACTTTAAATAATATAGCACGACAACTCGAGTAGGACCGCTTCGCTGGCTGAATGTGGTTTGAAACTGGGTTGCAGCGATTGTGGTTATCGTTTTGAAATTTTCGCACGTGGCAACACTGTAAAGGAAACAAAGGATGTTTTTTTTTTTTTTTTGTTATGGCAGGTCTGTGAGAAATTTCTGTTTTTATCATCCGTAGTAGTTGACGAGGAATATGTTATACTACATTTGCCGGCAAGGTCAATTTTATTCAAGTTCGCAGAGTATTCATTATTTTGGCATTTCATTCATTTGTATTATGAGAAGTTTTGACGCCAGAAGAAAGGAAACCAAACAAAACCAAAGGAGAATAAGGAAAGCACTTCCTTGACAGCTGGTTCTTTTATCATCTGCTCTGACTCTATACCAATTTTAGCAAGTCATGAGATTTTAGTTCTGACCATACGTAAGTGTAACAAATAGAAGCGCCACAAGCAAAGTCGTTGACCAATACTTTACTTAACATTATAAAGAAACTACAGATTTCACTCGGCATTGCTTCGCGTCCTTAGTTCCTCATTTTACATTTTCCCCCTTCAGGGAAACCTGTGCAAAATACATTAAACGTCTCACTTTTATGAAAAGCGAGATTTTGGAACGAATGTGTTTTAAATTAAAAATTGTCGAGTCTTTTTATTTTTGAGTAATCTTGTACTTGCTTTTCAGTGTGCCTGTGCAGTTCTAAAAATGAAAATTGTAGTGTTAAATTGGTATGCTTTAAATTTCTATTTCAAAAGGATTTTTGCATATGTAAGGTACTTTTGGACAAGCGTGGCAGTGATCAAAATATAACGCGGACTTAAAATTGTACTTAGAAGGAAAATTATAGTTACCTCCGGACAGAAGAAAAATTGATATCAATATCCAGAAACAATCCATTCACACACTAAAATATGGTAAAATTTGATAGATAAGCGAAATATTAGCTAGTCAGTGTAATTGGAAATTTCATAGGGATCCAAATGTATTGTGCACCTATCACGTATATTCGACTATCGCCGATTGTAGAGGCAATTTTTAAATTATGAAGAGCAAATAATGCTTACTACTAGCCACAAGAGCAAGGAGTGAACGTTGAGCAGTAGTGATCCAGTGGTAACGGTCTTAACTTAAGAGTTCTAGGTCGTAGGTTTGAATCTTGATAAGCAGTTTACTTAGTACACATTATTTCTTCATCAAAGCTTTCGAAATGCTACAAAAAACATCGTGAGGCAACCGGCCGGTCCTAGAACCACAAAATTCAAAGATATGTGACATCTACCAACCCACACTGGCCCACACTGGATCACGGCCCACTACCTCTCACAGTGGAGGCCTGTGTCTTAGAAGTGGGAACATTATTATATGCTGATAACGCTAACCAAAAAACCCGACACTCATTCACGCCAGCACTAGCTTAAACCGATGACGTAAACCACGAAAGACTCCAACGTTACAAATCCGCCATTTTATTTCAATTTCACTGTGCAGCGGTGTCGTCACATATATTATTCATGCTCACGGTTCGCGCCGCAATAAAAATCCTCTAATTGATTACTACGGACAACGCTCCGTTGCTGTTTACTGACGGTTGATGTTTTAGCTTTTTACTGGGTGTATTTACATTTCATAAGCCTTCGGTACTTGTTTTAGGATTTTGTTGTATTTTGTTTGAAATTCCTATAGAAGTTTGCTGAACGAACTGTTGTAGAAATTGAGGGTTTTATATTGCTTTCATTCAGTGCTTTTGCTTCTACAACGAGATATTGGTACTCAGCATGTTCTCGATTATTGGAAATATGCTTACCCGCATTATATAGTACTATTAACATAATTGCGAAACATGGGTGTACTATTACTATTCTAGTATTTAAATTTGAACTCAGAAAATAATAGCTCTTAAAATGATATCTTAAGCTGCTCTTTGCTGCATTTTGTCCCCCAAAACTGACTCCTTATTCAAATTCAGTTATATACGTCTCACATAAGTATTTAGGTAACAGGAATTTGTATGTATACCAAGTTTCAACTTAACTGGTCCAGCAGATTCGGATCAAATTGACTGTAACAGACGATCAGACAGACAGATATTTTTCATCCAGACGTACTGAACCCTAAAAAGTTAGACCTCTATTCACACAGTATGTGTATGAACTTAATAATAAAATTATCAATTTCAAACATGAAACCATTAATTAAAGTCATACCAGAGTTTTAATTTAGTTTATTTTTTTAACTCTATTTTATTGCGACTATCGATTAGGCTGCATGCCACTTTTGAATCGAAATAAAAAAGTCATCATTAAAAGTGCCCCCGTCGCATCACCATTTTAATAACTTTTTATTAGATTTGATTGCGTTTTTTATGTAATTTATGTATGAATAATGATAAGAGTAAGAATGCAGAGATAATAATAATGCCATCATTTTACCCTTTTGCATATTTTCAGCAAGAGAGAAGGTTGTTTGTGTACAAGTTTTCAGAAAATTCAAGTTGCCTACTTTTTGAATAGGTGAAGCAATACCTATTTTATAGAACTTTTGCAGTAAATTGACGTGGTTTGCCCGAACTTTACATTATAATGAAAGATATTTACCACAAACTGATTGTATACAATAGGCGCGGTAATATATCTTTCCTAATAAATTTGAATGCTGTTCGATATCAAATCCTGAATTTCATGACGTAATTTGAAACTTCGTGTTGAGTCAGCTGATGCGTTATGTGTCAAAATTTAGTCGAGCGGAGGTTACAGTGAAAGTAAATGAATAATTTAATTTAATTAACATTATGTCATAAAAACTTGTACTTCAGGTTTACACTCTTTTTATTAATTCAGTCTGGTTGTAGCTCAGCCATCTATGTACAAGTTAAGGCGATGGTACATTCACTTGATAACTGTAATACTATTTTTTTTACAATCGTTTCAGCTGCAATTTTTGTGTTGCATTTTTACCCCCTGACGCAAAAATATGGGTGTTATAAGTGTGACTGCTATGTGCGTCTGTTAGTGGCACCCTAGCTCTTAACCGGTTAAACTGATTTGGTTGCGGTTTTTTTTTTATTTAAAAGTAAGATTTACTGGACTGGCCTGTTAGTCCAGTGGTTAGTGACCCTGACTGCAAAGACTGAGGTCGTGGGTTCGATTCCCACCCAGGACAAATCTTTGTGTGATGAGCACAATCATTTGTTCTGTGTCTGGGTGTAATTTATCTATAATATGTATGTATTTAGAAATATCTAAGTATATTTATCAGTTGTCTGGTTACCATAGTACAGGCTCTGCCTAGTTTGGGATCAGATAACGGTGTGTTGGTTGTCCTAAGATATTTATTATTATTTATTATTTCTAGTGGTGGTACTTAGACATGTTTTATCATAATCGGTTTACCCGTTTCAACATGACGATCCTATGATCAAAATATTACAAATTTTTTATTAAAATTAAAGGGTCAATACGTAATATAGTTTTATTACTTTTTAGAGGTTTTTGTTTTGGTCGGAGATTTTTTTAAATTTAACTTTTTATTATGCAAACAAAGCAAATACCTATAAAGTTAAACAATAATGATATTCCACCTATTGTGTAATGTACAGCCCACCTAAGTCATGTCTCAGGACGCCGCAGACGGTATTCAAGTAATTGAATGAACAAGACGCATGACAATTTTCTACCCGCACGACTTCAATCCTACCTAGCTTATTAGTTCGTAAACACGTTATTTTGTGGCCTGGTTTCTGATTATAGAGGCCTCGGACGTCTTGTAATTATTGTCAAAGGTCCTATCTTTTCATTTCAGTCGTAAAATAATAATAATTAGGTAACAAATTGAAATAGAAAACGCACTTGGGAAACTTTGTGGTTGTCATACTGAACATGCATGTTATTTATCTAAGAAACCATTGAATTAAAGTTAGAGGAAATATTGTGACTAAACCATGAAAGCACGTATAGTGATATATTCTCATGTGCATCTTCTGAGGTCTTTTTAATATGCAGTAGAACAATGAATAAAAAGTACACAGATAAATGTAAGCACTTAATTTAAGCATTTATAGCCTGCCTGGTACAGAATAAATGGCGAATGACCCCCATGCTAGGCAAAACCTGCGTTACAGGCGTCCATCTATTCATCCAATATGGATATTGTAATAGTTACTAAACTTACAAATGAATAATGTGCACTTTTATAAAAATAAAATAGACTAATATAATTAATTCAGAGGATAAGATACGGGACTGGGACGTAAAAGGAGTTTAAATTAATTAGTAACAATTAAAAATGATGTTCTGGGAATTTACTTAGAAAAGAGAGCAAACACCATTACTACATTAACACATAAAAGCATTTGAACACACACTCCTAATGTAAAAGCGGACATAACGATATCAACGATCATATTTCCTGCGAAGGTATACAACGAGACCTTTACCCGGTAGTTACAGGTTAATATCAATATTTTAATAACCTTTAAGGTCACAAATATTAAACCAGAACAATACTCTTACTACCGAAATACAATACACAAAAGCCCTTCTTTCGTTTCTGTTTAAATTACGTCAATTTGCGTCTCAACCATTATTGAAATTTTGCCCCCAAAACTGATATTATATTCCCGAAATGGACCCCAAAGATTACCGATAGGCCGTTCTCTAAACAGTTTGCATAATATCCTGATAGTGAACAATAACATTTGGGTATATTAACTGGGACAATGGTATCGGTATAGGATTTAGAGTCAAAATACTGTTTATATTGGTCTCCACCTTGTTTAATTTTGGGAGACCATTGAAAATGAACATGTTAAGCGGAGAAATTCGGGAAATGTCGCGATAAAAGTTTTGAGTGACATTGTGGATGGATATAAGAGCAGAGGAACTCCAATGAAACGATGGATGGACTACGTTATTATAAGACTTTGTTGTCCTTAAGTCTGCAGTGGTAAAGGCGTCCCTTTAGTGTGCCCCCCGCTAGTGTGGACCGATCCTGTTAGTAAGCGTCAAGGTCAAGCCACCATCTTCTCTTGGACTTCGATGTCGCTGGACCTTTTCTGGGACATGCCTTATCATTGTGGGAAAAAACGCCATCTCTGTATAATATTTTGTAACTGTCCAACTCTGATTTTTTCACACATTGGATGTTAGACGCATTACTTAGCCCCGAGAGTTGAAAATTGGACAGTTAATTTTTCAATGTGCTGAGATGCACTCTGTTGAATTCTCAATGTTCGGTTTAACAAGAGTAGAAAGTCCAGTCCCGTGCAATATAAAATCTTGCCACAATATTTTTACGTGGTCTAATATCCTCAGTTGCTCTTGACCATATTCTCTTAACACTGATCAAAAATTAGATTTATGCATGAATGTTCCACCTCACCTCACTATATTGTTATGCATATTAGTGTGTATGTTCGTTTGGTATCCAATAAGAAATAGAACATAGGCTAAGAGTTTACTAAGGGATTGTTATACATGAATGAGAAGTAGAGAGGCATACTAATTTAGGATCTCATCTACACATATGATCTGCTCTGGTGTTGAGTACGAAATATGATGCCTGTAACTTGTTGAATTTAGATTCCTGAAGTTTTCAGCGTTTAAAGCAGAGCTTTACGTTGTTCGGATATGCTGTGCCGTTGCTGGAGGGTCAAAAAAGTGGCAGGCAGTATGCGTGTTTTAAATGAGAGTATTTGCGGTGGTGGGATCGGTCACACTTGGGCCCGATAAGCATGGCTGATACCAGTCGGGTGTGCGACGAATGTACAAGTAACTCGCGGGTCCCACGGGCCACAGACACATGGTACTAGTAGAAACAGTGGGGTTAATACACAAATAACTAACAATTGGCACATTAACAGATCATTTGCATTTTGCCTGCAAAGATAAGAGATAACTACAGCTGCCAATGTGTCGAGTAGTTAAATATTTGCAAAATATGTTTTGTATAACAACATAGATGTGAGATAAACCCGGTAGTTTTGTTCTAATATACTTACCTGGTGATGGAAGAATTTTCAAAATCCTCTGATATAGGCATGTTTTACTCATATAGCTTACGCAGTGTCCGTATTATGGATCATCATTTCAGCAGAAAGACGTCCACTGCGGGGACACAGGCCTCCTCCATTTTGGGGGGGTTTGACATAATCGCTTGGTAAAATGTATAGAGAACGAGATTCTCAACAAATTCGGTGCAAATGCATTTGTTACGTGATGAACATTTGTTCATAAATCGAACAATTTAGTACTCCATAGCAGCAACAAAAATTCTCCGGACACTGGTTCCGAATGAATGCTCAGTGCGTGGTAATAGCTCGCGCAACCAACTTTGAGAAACATACTCGTGAAGCCAGTGAGTATGATCCTGTAGAAATGTAAGGTAATAACAGAGCTGAAAGTTCACATCCCAGGGTGTCACGTAATGAAAAGCATTATGCTCCCACCATGTGACTTTCTCCCTCTTTTTATTTAGATCCAATATAAATGGATAGATCATTTTCATTGTTTTCGAGGGTACTGAAATCATCAGTGACATCAAAATGAAAATTCAAAATGTAGCTAATTACACGCTTTATATTAGCTTCACTTGTATGTTTGTATATTTGTATGTTTGTTTGTAACCGACTCCTTATAGTGCGATTTTGACCCACTTTAAACGACCAGATTTCATTCAAACTTTGCACACCTGTCAAGGACTGATCACAATGCAATAATTTCATAAATTTGTGCCATTATCCTTGCCAGGGTTACCAGGACAGCAAAAAAACTGTCACAAACTACGCTGACATACGTCTCAAAATTCGAAATACCCTAAAAAATAGAAAATAAATAATAGTAAAACCAAATTAGAAAAACCAAAAAACACGCTTCCATGGAAAACCAAACTAAAAAGTACAAAATAATGGAAAAAAAGCGTGGGGTGCCTGATATCAATAAAAAAAAACCTTAAAAGCACCCCACGCTTTTTTTCCATTATTTTGTACTTTTTAGTTTGGTTTTCCATGGAAGCGTGTTTTTTGGTTTTTTTAAACTATTATTTATTTTATGACAGCTTTTAAAATCTTATACTAGATGGCTTTGTTTTAAAAACGCTTATTTAATTCACAATTCCTCTCTCTGTTTGTTTCTTTATTATAAGAGTGCGCGAGAGAGTATCACACAAAGAACTGTGTTCCGAAGCAGGGTACCTAGACCGGCCCAATTTGTTTTCCGTTCTGTTTGCTGATGGAGTTCATCTGGTTATAAACGCCATCTTCGTAAAGGCTGTGGGGAACATCGCTACAATGTAGATACCAGTAGGTATATTGTTATCTACATATCTTTGTTCCTATTTAAATTAGGTGCATAGTTGCCTAATAAAAGTAGGTACTATGAGAATTTTGTGAAAACCTCCGAAAAACTAAAAATTATATCGTGTATTTCTTTCCCGTTCTTTTAGCAGCAAGGTCGATTTCACAGTTTCTATAGCTTTCCTTTGTCACATATCAATACTTACCTACAATCTCATCTTTATACAAAATCACATAGAGGCGGAACAATCCACGTACATTTGCCTTATCTTGCATTATTCGCAAGATCTCTTCACTGTGCGAACGGAAGACCCAAATGGAATACAGAGTACGTGTGGAAGCATCGCTTAAAAGCGCATATAGACATAACAGTGCGTAAATATAGGTATGTGAAGTTAGTAGTACATAGTGTAGTGGCGAATAATGGCATAAATACTTAGAGTGTGGCAATAATAAAAATTAAACAATTGAATCTTATTCTTAAGTTATAATCACTGTGACCTTAAATATAAATTTTTTTAATTCAATTCAGCGAATAATCATCATCATTTCAACCGAAAGACGTCCATTGCCGGGTCTCCACCAATTTGGTGGATTGAATTGCAATAATCGCCACGCTTGGCTAGCGGGTTGGCGATCGCAGTATGGTGGTAAAAATCATAGAGAACACTGCTGCACATTCTTCATTTAGTCCCTTAGTCGCCTCTTAGGACACCTTCGTGGAGATATGGAATTGTGCTATTCTGTACGTCCGCACCACACCAATCGGTTCATAAAAACCAGTATTCAAATTATTAATTTTTGGTAAGTAAACAGTGAAAACAGTAACAAAAACTTATTATTTCGACACATTTTATAAGTACGTGATTTCGACTTGGCCATTTTCAGATAGATGTTTTGTTTTAGAAGGCAATGAACAATACACACATCAAACATCGTTCTACTGGTCCATTTTTCTTTTATGCAAGTATATCGCCCAAACTAAACACCCACGCTGCGTTAGACTGCCACAGATCTGCATATGAATAGTAAGCCGGCTCAGCTATCCCACAATGGACGTACTGTATATCAAACTTTGTATAAATATTTACATAAATGGAAACGCTTCAAACTGTACAGTAGCCTTTCTATATTTAAAACTACTCATCAAACTTCTGTACTATGCTTAGAAGACGAGCCTGCGCTACGGAGTGTGTACTACGCTACACATACTACTCTAGACCTTAAAACCCACGGAGTCTACGCTACGCAACGTAGACTTCGCTACGAAGTCTTCATTAGACTACCTTTTTTTTTTTGGATGGGATATCTTCAAATGACTTCTCCCGCTCTGGGCGGAGCGGGAGGGCGTGTCAGACTTTTACTGACTAAAACCCACCCGTTTTCCTTCAGTTGCCTATGTGCCAGAGTTAAGGTGTCTCTTTCAAACAATCTCGCGACCCTGGCAAGCAGCGGTCCTAGCAGACCGCTTCAGTTCTGCTAACATCTCTTTAAGGCGCGCGTGGAACACTACGCGCCGTCGACCTGAGCCTGGTCCTTACCGGGTGGCGAGCTACCCATTGCTCGTTGCCCGCAAGCTCACGCCTACGGTGGCCGGGAGTCCGCTATCGACTCCCGACGCCCGGGGCGTCTCTACCTGCGGCGGCTAGGGACGTGAGGGCGCAGAGACTGCCAATCCCTCACGCGCCCCACCTCCTCTTTCGCGAGCATTACCGCTTCGCAGAAGGAGGTGACGGCTTCCCATGCCCTCTCGCTCCGTACCATGACTCGCACCAGGGCCGGACGCGAGAGATCGCCGCCTCCGATCGCCTCTACGAGGACACGGCGGTGCTTCACCCAGGCAGGGCACACCTCCGCCGTATACTCCACCGTGTCCTCCAGAAGATCCTCGCAATGGAAACACCCGGGCGTTTCCACCCGCTTTATCCTGAACAGGAACCCACCGAAGCACCCATGCCCGGTGAGAACCTGCGTCAAGCGGAAGGTGAGGACGCTGTGGCGCCTCTCTATCCACTCCTCAAAGAGGGGACTTACCGCCGCAATTGTGGTGTGCCATGCGCTGGGTTGCGACAATCGTACCCGCCATGTCGCCATGAGATCCTGTCGGAGCTCTGTCCGCCGTGCCGCGATTTGTCGCGGCAGCAGAGTTTCGCCCCGCATTAGACTACCTTTTTGTTACGTTCTATAAACAACTACGAAGTCCGTGTTTATATTGTTATATAGAACTAGCTTCTGCCCGCGTCTTTGTCAGCGTTAAATTTCTTGCTACCCGAATGGCCTGCTCGTGCCAGATCATCGTATTAGTGACTTTTTTGTATTTGCGCAGCTGTCAAGGGTCCTAGCGTGATATTGTAAAGTCAAAAACCTTCCTTAATAAATAGGCTATCCAACACTAAACGTAGTTCCTGAGATTAGGAAATTTTTCAGCTTTATAATATTAGTATACAAGTATAGATAAAACCGTAGCAGTTTTAGTGCTACGACTTCGGTACTAACCTACAGAATCTGCAATACAGTAGGGAGACAACTCAAAGCTACAAACTCGGAGCAATTCCTTTAGAATCTGTGCTAGGCTACATCACGTCACTATGCTACGTAGTTTCCACAACAACTTCCTGTTATCAAATCGCATTTACTCAGACGATGTCTCTATTTTCCTTCCATCCAAGATTACCACACAAACTAAACAGTACGCTATTCTCAGAGATCTGCATTAGAATAGTCCGACACTTCGCGGACCGGTATCTACACTACGCACTGAATACACAAACGTTTACATAAATATTTACATTTGACTTCGTGTATAAGTTTGTCCTCTCTGTTGTTACCATTTCGTAATTAAGGTTCATAGTTTGTTTAGTGTGTGGCTTACAGGTTTCGGGTACGCGGATGTAATATTAATTTAGTAAGTAAATTACTTTGTGTATTGCGGGTAATATTGTGTACTTTGAGTTAAGTGTACTTCTATTAAAGTACAGGAGTGCATTTACAGGATAGTGTTCAAACGATTCTGTGCCTTATTTTGCACTTTCTGAAACCACATATTTGATGGCGCAGCTAGTGGTGATGTCTAGGTTTGTTACGAAGTTGCTAGGAATCACCAAAAAGATAGGTTAAGAGTAATACTGGCTGATAACTGTCATTCTAGTAGAGCGCCGCATCGATGGTTGGGTGACAGCCGTTTTCTAATGACAGAAGATGGTGAAGCCGCTATCGTACCATTTCATGACAAAGTGCTATATTCCGGCATAATCCTGATGATATTGAAACCACGATTGAAACTGCCGAATTACTAAACGATGACTACTTCTGGTAAAAACTATCCTGTGCTGTTATATAAAAAAACAAATTACCTCTATTTTACACTACATTGATAAAATATCACAAAAATCAAAGCAGATCCAGAAGCTACATTAAAACTGACTTCATGCAACGTCGAAGAGTAATTTTTCTTTCGAAATCCCACCTAAAGTTCACAACATTGATGGCCAACGAGCAACCTTTCAAAGTGGAAAGAAAGTTGAATAAAAAAAAAGAAATACATAGTGTATTGCAAGTAAAAGTTCTTGTGTA
This sequence comes from Aporophyla nigra, assembly GCA_947507805.1. Taxonomy (NCBI): domain Eukaryota; kingdom Metazoa; phylum Arthropoda; class Insecta; order Lepidoptera; family Noctuidae; genus Aporophyla; species Aporophyla nigra. The sequence continues at coordinate 21,419,936 of OX382305.1, read as the reverse complement.
TGCGGCAGTGATATATTGGAAATGGTTTTGTTACAATAACTCCAAAACCTGACTAGAATCTTATCTGTCTAGAAGTCGAAAGCACGACAGCTTAATGTGGTGTCCAGGGATCAATCCTCGGGTCGGGGAAAATGTAGGATTTCAAACCCGTTCTTCTTCAAATTACCCGACAACGCTTTGGAATGGATAAATAGCTTTATATTTCTGTCTAATTGACCCTTTGAAAATCCAAAATACCTGTAATTATGTTTCGACTTTGGGGTTTTGGCTTTTGGTCAAGTTTTGATAAGTGGTTTTAGAGTTAGCTTCAATAAAACGTACTTTTAACGTACCAACACAAAGGAGCTTTGAGTTTTGTTTGATCCTTTGAGGTTTACAGATTTGATATTATGAGCATGTTATGCATATATACACGTTATCCGTTCCATGCAACTCGCGCGCTTGTTACCTAAGCTAATAATTGTACTCTGCCTACCTGTCTTCTACTTCTGCTTTTGCTTGTTTACTCTTATTTTGCTTCTCTGTGTGTTAATTGTTCACTTTCTGTTCTTCGACTTTATATCTTCGATTTTATATGTACGGGTGTGAACTTTGTGCATTATACCCGCTAGTGAACGTACCTGCAATCTTTTATTTCATCTCCCGCGAGTACCCACTTCAAAACCATACCGTTGATGAGGCACTGACATTTTTCAAAATAAACGACTTCGCTGCAAATCTGTAACATATCAATTTATTATAATAATGTACTTTTCCAGTACACTTCTTACTGCAAGACTTATCGTGTTATAATAAAGTTTTGTATTCATCTCATTTCTTCGCAAGTCAGACATATGCGACTAACTTTGTATGATAACAAGCAATGAATAGGCAAAAAGGAACTATTGCAATTTACTTTCTTCCAAGAGATGATGTGGTAATATTTATTCGAAGTTTCATGCATTTGTGAGTTGTAAAAAAAAATGCAACCAGAGTTTTGAAAACTTTTTAACAAAAAAATTAAACCGCCCAAAAATAACGAAAATTAAACCGGTTTAATTTTTTTGTTGAAAAGTTTTTATTTTATAATTTTTTGTGGCTATAATCTACTAATTACTTTTTTTTTGAAAAATCGGACTATTCTGTAAGTAGTTATGCATGATCATACATTACAATCAATGAGTGAACAATCAATCATCCCCTATTTTCCTCGCTTAGGGTTTTTTTTTTGGATGAGAAATCACCAAATGACTTCTCCCGCTCTGGGCGGAGCGGGATGGCGTGTCAGACTTTTACTGACTAAAACCCACCCGTGTTCCTTCAGTTGCCCATGTGCCAGGGTCACGGTATCTCTTTCGAACAATCTCGCGACCTTGGCAGGCATCGGTCCTAGCAGACCCCTTCAGTGCTGCTGACATCTCTTTGAGGCGCGCGTGGAACACTACGCGCCGTCGACTCGAGCCTGGTCCTTACCGGGCGGCGAGCTACCCATTGCTCGCCGCCCTCAAGCTCGCGCATACGGTGGCCGGGAGTCAGCTATCGACTACCCTTAGGGTTGGAGTTTGTTTTTCCAATTTATATGGGACCAACTTCGGGGTATATAATAAAAAAAGAATTATTCAAATGGGACTGCTCTATAAAAAGTTATGCGTGGCCACACATAAAAAAAAAAATTGGCACGCGTCGACTTGAGAACCTCCTCCGTTTTTTTCGTCGGTTAAAAAACCAGTAGTTAGGCTTCTAAGATTTTCATAAATTCTGCTAGATAATCGCTCTAAGATCAAAATGGAATAGTTCAGATATTTATAACACACAGACGCTGAGGACTGATATGATAAGACAACGGAGCGGTTTAAAAGAAGATGTAGTCACAAAAAATTAAAAGTGAATTCTTAGATGGTTTGGTCATGTTGAGAGGATGAATAATGGGCGACTAACAAAAGGTATTATCAAGGCAGATGTAACTGGACACGCCGGAAAGGGACCTCCTGCGAGAACATATAGTGACCTTATTGGTGATGTTCTTCAGAAGGGTCAGGTGCGTTGTACTCGCAACTGGAGTGCGAGTATGACCAAATGTATGAAAGTAAACGAGGCAATAGGAGTATGTAAGGATCGCAGCAGATGGTGTTCCGTTGTTTCTGCCTACCTCCGTGGGAAAAACGCATAAGTTAATGTATGTATATATGTAAATACAAGTTATATACTAACACTAGCTGACCGTACAGACGTTGTCCTGTTTCCTAGAACTCGATAGCAGCGCCACCTACAGGGTCCAATAGTAAATTTAAACCATCCAGGGTGCCACCCAAACACATACAAAAAATAAAACAATCAAATCGGTCCAGCCGTTTAGGAGGAGTTCAGTGACATACACACGTACAGTAGAATTATATATATAAAGATAACAATGGAAGAGAATTTTGCCAGTGTGTTGAGAGTATTGTGAAATGAGCGTATGATTGTAGTGAAAGTTGTATCTATACTTTATAATTTACAGTATCTTTTTGTCTTATCTTAGCTGGTATAGTTGCCGTTGATTGTTTATTGTTAAACTCAGCAATCTGTCAGGGAAAGTACGTAAAAATCGGTCAAGCCGTTTCGGAGATCAGCCGTAACGAATAGGTTTTTGTTCCAGTGTTCAAATTTCCAATTCCAAAGTTCCAGTGTTCAAAATTCACATGCAATGATGGCTGTTAGTAATTTGTATATATAAATAACATCTTTTTTAAAAAGAAAAAACGAACTTTCCGAACGTAAACAAAATCTTATTTTTACCAAAAAATAAAAGAGCCATTTCTTTCAGTAATCACACACGGAATAAAAATACTCAAATACAATAAAGTACCTACATAAGTGATTCAGTGTTAATTTGTAAAAGAAACATAAAAGTGTTGATCTTGTTTCTGGCGAAAATATTAATTTTGTGGCGAAACGTGTGCGCGGTAAACATGTAAAAGTAAGCACGCTCCCTGCTCGCTGCATCCGGAATTTCCTTTGTAAATTCGCAGACTTAGTGTAATGGGGTGTGTTCACTTGCTTGTGTATTTGTTAAAAGAAATGACAGTTTCATTAGCTGCAGGGTAGTTGCGTAACACATAAACAGTAGAAATGGCTTTAATTTTGACAGTTCAACAACATGCATTGCGTTATTTACTTTACTGAGCAGACGAATTTTTCGAACATATGAAGCAATTGATATCTTTCAAAATTATTCTGCCAACATTTTCTGTAAAAACTTCACGGCGATTTTTTAAATTACTTAATTACATACTTTTATATAGAATCAAGTTCTTCTAACTTAACAGACAGCTATGCTGCTGGGGAGTTTGTTGCGCCACTTCTTCACAGCTAAAGTACTAGGAAGTGGTGAAGGGTGGGCGTTTTGGGGGACTGTCTTATGAAACTTTGACGTTCAAAAAGTGCTGACTCTCAGCTTAGTTTGAATAAATCACTTTTTATTTTTTATTTTACCTTGACAACTTATGTGCATTGAGTTTGAAGAGAACCGTCACTTGTGTCAAACTCTAGCATCAGGTTGAATGACAGCTCCGAGCTGTAAACCCACCTAAACTAAGTCTACACGGTGAGAATTTTACAGAATAGCACTACAGATTCTAATTGATACTATGTTATATTAATGGGCTCATCATCGTCATAATCATCGTTTCAGCCGAAAGACTGCTGGACTTAGGCCTCCCCCAAGCTCCGCCACTTCGACCGTATCCAGCGAATTTCGGGGGCCTTCCTGTGGTCATCGGTTCTACTCGTGGGAGGCCTCCCAACTCTACGTCTTCCCATACGCGGTCGTCAATCATGAACCTTTCGACCCTATCGGCCATCTCTGTGAGCAATGTGCCCTGCCCACTGCTACTTTAGTTTGGCAATTTTTCGGGCTATGTCGGTTACTTTGGTTCGCCGGCGGATCTTTTCATTCCAGATTCGATCACGTAGAGAAACTCCAAGTACTGCTATCTACATTGCCCTTTGGGTGATTTTCAGCTTTCTAATAAGGCCCATAGGTAAATAAGGTACTGGGTAAATAGGGTACTGGTTGAAAACGGAATAAAATAAGTTGGGTAGGTAATTGTTCACTTTTTTTTTCGTTTTGTTTTTGGAACGGATGGCCTGGTCTTGAATTTATGACTTATATAAAACTAGCTTGTGCCAGCGGCTTCGCCCGCGTGAAAATTCAACCCCCCAATTCACCCTCTTAGGGATGGAATTTCAAAAAACCCTTTCTTAGTGGATACCTACTCTTCACAAAGAATACACCCTCCAAATTTCATGTCTCTAGGACCAGCGGTTTAGGCTGTGCGTTGATATATCAGTCAGTCAGTCAGTCACTCAAGACTTTGAATTTTATATATATAGATGTTCGAGTGATTTGAATGGTCAGTTTAATTTTTTTTTAATCAATCTTGACCAAACTTCATAATTTAAATGAGGAATTTATTTTAATCAATCATATTTTGCCTGACATTTCCTTCCCAGCGGTTTACGTGGAAGGTTATCCTTTAATTAAAATTTCTAAATGGGTTTTCATTTAAATCAAAACTGATCCCTGATCGGATTAATCAATTTTAAGACAAACGATAGATTGGAGCAAATGTTAATGAAAGCTACTCTTGTTAGTTTAAAATAGGCACAAATATTGCATTTATTTGCCCTTTAGGCCACTTTTTTTCGCTTTACGAAATGAGAGGGCACGGGAAGTCTCCTTGGGTGAAATAGTAATGCTCGCGAAGTAAGAGGCGGTGGGCATGAGGGAGAGGCAATCTTTGCGCCCTCACGCCCGTAGCCACCGTAGGAGACGCACCGGGCGTTTGGAGTCCATAGTGGTCTCCTGGCCACCGTAACCGCGGGCTTGCGGCAGGTGAGCAATGGGTAGTTCGCCGCCCGGTAAGGACCAGGCCCGGGTCGACGGCACATTGTGTTCCACGCGCGCCTCAAAGAGATTTCAGCACATAGGTACGGAATACCTGCTCCGCCCAGGGCGAGAGATGTCATTTGGTGAATTTGGGAATTCACAGAAAAAAGAGCCGCTTTATTTTCTGAAAAACTTCGTGCGACTGTGCACCAAAATAGCAAAATCCTTTTGTTGCTTATAATTTTTTTACGGCTCCCGCGGGTGTTATTTCGTTGTTTTATGACAGCTGGTAAAAATAAAGATTCATTTCTTTCGTACATAGTACCCACAGGGATTATTAACAAGTGAGCAAGTGCCTTTACAGTTCTATTTTCCGTAAGCACGTTGAAAATTCGTTTGATTCCGTCGTAGCTCGTCGAATATCTATGTGCGGTAATCTTTGTGATTTTTACGTAAAATACCTTTTAATACTTATAAGTTAATGGTTTGATAAATCGAGAATTTCCAAAGAAATTCTGAACTAGCGGCACTATGCGACATTTTTCATATTTGTTTTTGTATTTATGAAGCCATTTAATATATTTTTTGTTGAAATTTTATAAATTTTTAACTTTAGTGGTTCCTAAATGAAAATCTAAATAATTATAATAAATTGTATGATATTTCCAAACCAGTTCCATTTCTGTAACAGTGACTAAAAGAAAATATACAGTTCCATTTTCAAAAACATAAAAAGAACATAACTCCAAGTACACTCTCCTCAAGTAACAGAAATATAGTCACCAATGCACTCCATATTTCCCGGAGTGCCTTTGGGACGATCACTCTAAACTTTCAAGTATTAAAGGCCATTACTACCACAAACATCTGACGGTGCAGGTGAAAGGCTCTATCGACATTTCGATAGCCAATTCGAAGTCGGAGTGGCATGTACACACATTACCTGTGCCGGTAAAGGCACAAATATTGGTTTTCGAACATGGAAATTGGTCCTTTCCTCCTAAGATTCCACGTTCAAAGTTTTTTGTCCTCGAAACTTTTTAAGAAAACCTTTTTGTGTGGTACTTTTCGTTACGTTCTTTTTGTTTTTTGCTTCCATATTTGAAAAACTTGTAAAGGGTGCTATGTAATGTTGCAAAATGTAAAAGCCCCAAAAGTGATACTAAGATAAAAATGTAAATACAAAATGTAATAAACCGCTTATTTGACGGATCCTAAGAGCAATTCCATTAAGATACATCAAAAATCGTCAAGCAACGTTTAATACATAAAACGATCCTTATCTGAGTATTCAACCTTTTTTGAATAACGTCAAATTCCTCGATAGGTACTTAAGTACTAACACTGCCAGAAGGCATAATAAATCGTCCTCGCCGAATGATTTGAAAGAAATGTTCCTAAAAAAAGGCAATGGATGAAAAATTCTCGTCCACTTCTTCACAAAACCCTTGAAATTTAATCCGAACGGTGACCTGGCCTTTTTAATTCGACAGCTTTACAAAGAAGCTATTTTTGGTGGCAAATACGGTCCTTTATAACCTCCAGTGAATCTTTTTGATCGCAAACGTCTTTATGCAAACTTTTGCTCGAGAAAATTGACCCTTTTTTAGAAAAATAACGGGATCACGTTAGATAGAGATGTTCTATGAAATTGTGTCGATTTCGGTTAGAGAGGAAGGAAGAAGTTAAGTGTGTAATGATATGTTTTTTATCCTTCTTGTGTCTTTATCGTAGATGCAAATACTCATAAATCAGTCTATCATGTATGTGGCGATTATATTTTTATTTGTTTTTGTCATCCGACATAGTGAGCAAATCTTACAAAATATAATTTTAGTGACGTTTAAAATATCGCGAGGAAACTGTCTTAAACGGAAAATGTCTTAGATCCAATAATTCGTACACAAGTGACAAATACCAACCCACACTAGGCCCTCGTGGTGGATTATGGCCCTCTCCTTCCCAAAAGGAGGTCTGTATCCCGCAGTGGGAACATTTTAAGCTAATGATTATTATGTTATTTTAGGAAATAATGGCAATCAAGGCTAACTTACTTTATGATTAGGAATAAATTATGTCGGTGGTGGAAATATGTGAAAAAATATCATCAGTTAGTTAGTACCAAGATCAATAGCATATATCCAAATATAGACTCTAATTGATGTTACTCAAGGTCGTCCAATGTCAAAGCGATAACGCCTCCAGTCTCATTAGTCTTCGAATTACTTACACTCAAATCAACCTTCTAATTTCAAACTCAACCTCAACCAGGTCTTTCTATCAAAAACTTGTAATACGTTTTCCATACAGTGAGCAACTTGCACTCGCATTAGCAATGCTACATTAAACCCGGATCAACTTTTTGACGAAAACAACTTCGCTTTGCGATGATGGATGATCCTTAGGAGATCAAATGCGATAACCGTAATGTAAATATAGATATTCGTCCTAACATAATTCTAACTTTGTGTGATAATTTTGACATTGTAATTTGAGTTTGTAACGGGTTTTGTGTTAAAAATGATGTCGTTTATCATGCTTGTTCACTGTGTGGTTCATATCCAATCATAGATTAGATTTAACTCTTTTTTAATCGTAAAAAAAGAAGAATTTTTTTTTCATTGTTGTTGATGACACGGTATAATGTTCAAAATCTTTTCAAACGTGGATGTTTTATAACGAGAGTCATTAATAGGAAAAAGATAATTAGCTGCAGATATTTCTTTGATAATAAATGTAATTGAGTAAACTTTGATTTTGAATTTGCTAGACAAAAATGACAGCTGTCACTATAGCTTAACTGTCATATTGACAGAAACGATCGGTCGTAGCAGTCATTTTAGTCTAGTTTAGATTCTAAATTAAAATTCAGAGTAAATTTATGAATTACTTACAGACATCTCAAATTACAATCATGAGTGCACACCAAACATCTAAGCAAAGATCTAATATTTATCTCCATCAACGCACCGACTGCATAAAACTAACACGGTGTAACACATTTTATTTAAAAAAAAAAAAACATCTGCCAAAAACAAGTTCTAGAACTATTTATAAAATCATAAAACTCTGAAAAATCATCGCATCCTCTACACAGGTCACTCGTGAATGTTACAAGATATAAAAATAATGCACCACTGACATTGCAACGCACGTGTTTGCACTGGCAACCCACGCTCGAGCTCACCCACAACGTAATTCCATTCTGATTATGATTTCGAGTGTTTATATTTTGCTAAAAATAACGTGTTAAATTGCATGCAAGTTTATTTGTGAGAACAACTTTGTGAGCTTAAGTACACGTAATACAATTGGGCGGTTATTTTGGTGAGCTATTATTGGGAGATTTAAAATTAACTGTTGCACAATTTCTCTCTATAAATACGGATTAACGTAAGTACATCTTGAGCGAGTTCAAATACGGTGTGCAGCTAACCTCATTGTCGTGACTAAAGGTCCAATGCTCATCATTTCAGCCGTAAGACGGCCACTGCTGTTCATAGGCCTCCCCTAATTTGGAGGGGTTTGCCATAATCAGCTTGGCAGGCGGATTCGTGATCACAGTATGGTGGTAAAATGCATAGAGATCAATGCTGCCCATTCTCTAGTAAGTCCCTTAATCGCCTCTTACAACACCCACGGAAATGGGATTGTGCTATTCTTTACGTTCCGCTCCACACGAAACCAATGGTCTAGCAGAAACGTAATAATGGAATATGGTGGCAATTATGACAACAGCTTATTTGATAGAAAATTATGAGTGTACTACGTGAGCTCGACAAATGGATGTGCGAATAACACTTGTGCGACAAAACTGTACTGCGACTCACCATAGTTCGAATGCACGCTTGTGCGACACACTGAATCTAGTCATTTCTAGGTAGTCGTAGGAGGTCACAGTTCTAACCTAACCTAACCTAGTGTACTACGTGAGCTCGAGTGTGTCGCACAAGCGTGCATTCGAACTATTGCGGGTCGCAGTACAGTTTTGTCGCACAAGTGTTATTCGCACATTCATTTGTCAAGCTCACGTAGTACACCCAATAATTATCACTGCCACTTGTGGCACTAAGGGAATAGCCAACTTTAAGGAGGATCATGCTAAGTTCGCCCGCGTAAATAAAATTTTCTTAAGTTGTTTTTCCAATTTGTAAGTCATTTCAGGTTGCATGTTAAATCAAATATGATTCTCGACCGTAACACGTATATATTTATAGAATTATTGTCATTAAAATCATAAACACAAACTTCTAATTCCATATAATCCCATTGAATTACAATTTAAGTAAATATTGAATTTCACGGGTTGCCCACAACTGAATTTTCAAATACCGAGTATTTCAACGGTACCCATTAGAAAATCCATGAACCAATTAATTAGATAGGTAATTTTGATCATTGGCAAGAATATACGAGTAGTACCTAGTGTGTCAAAATATACTTTAGCCAAAGTTTACTCTAAACACAGACCACTACTATTGTACCAAACCAAGAAACCAAAGTCTGCGTGACTCGAACTATAATGAATCTCAGAGTGCTGGTGTGAGTTTCTTTGAACCATCTCGATTTTCCGATTAGTTCTGGATTAGTGAAAGGCCAATCAAAGCATCGAACGTGGTCGATGCGAGAAATTCACACTAGTCCCACAAATCACAAGGGAGGCGCACAGATCTGGAAACTATAGCACAACAGCGGGAGGCCTATGCCTCGCAGTACGTGGAACAAGGCTACCAATGGTAATAAAACAAAAGGATAAAGCAAACATGATCAAAAGAAAACTGCGTCGATGGGCTACTGGTCGCAAGCGGTACTGCTGTGCATGTAGTCCTCGGCTCGATGGATTCCATTTCTAAGTCGGGCAAAGTCTTATTGCCTTTTTCTATTACTTGGAAATTTCTTATGGGTAGTCGGGAATCTGATTTCGTGCCCGGTTGATGGCAATATCCACGTGGGCACTGACACCCGGCTTTGGGCTGCTCCACAAATTCAAGGTTACTCAGCGCGTTATCAAACGGGCTATGCTCGAAGTCTCTTTGAAGGATAAAATCGAAATTATCCGGAAAAGAACTGGAGTTACCGATATAGCTCGCAGAGTAAGCAAGCTGAAGTGGCAGTAGGCTGGCCATGTCTGTCGAAGGACCGACATGTCTGTCGAAGGACCGATGACCGATGGAGCAGACGACCCCCTGGAGTGGAGACCGCGTATCGGCAAGCGTAGCGTGGGACGCCCCCCAGCTAGATGGACCGACGACCTTAGGAAAGTGACTGGGACAGACTGGATGCGGAAAGTGGAGGACAGGGTGTTGTGGCGCAACATGGGAGAGGCCAGCAGTGGACTGCGATAGGCTGAGTTGATTGATGGCAATAAGCGCCCTATATGGGACTTAAATTGGGGTTATATTATAGGAGTGTTATTATGATATGCGAAGGAAAAATGAATCTATTCCAGTTTGCAGCGACACACTTTACTATCACGACGACGGCGCCCTTAACCCACTCTGTGCTCCCATAAATAGCGGGCGCTGGAAGCAATCGCGTGCCAGCTGCCAACACACAGCTTTAACGTTAGCCAGGATGTTTGGAATTTTTGCCAGTAAGGTATGGGGAATCGGCGAAATTGTGACGGGAAAGATGAATGTGGTGATCACGTGTGTGTGGTGACACGTGTTGCGTCTTTGTGAGAAGGTCCTGCAGTAGCGCTTCTGGTTGGAAAACAGGAATAGGTGGTTTTAACCTCTTGTTCTTAAATATACAGATTTTTTCCGAGATTATAGTCTCCGGAATGAGGTACACGCAGAAGGAGAGAGAGCTGCATTTGTTTTGAAAAATAATTTGTGCTAGGGAATGAATAGAAATAATTATACATTTATATGTTATCGTATTCGCGATAGAGGACTGTCGGCCCCTGGTTTGAGAGGGGGCTGACGTTCTGGGTCGCTAGGTGGAGCAGATATCTAAGAAGGATACCTGGAAGCAGCTGGCTGTGATAAGTGGACCTAAATTGCATGCGATTGGCGAAGTTGTCTGCAGCAGAAGAGCCCCATAAATAGACGCTGGAAACGATGGCGTACCAGTTGTCAACCGCTTCAACGCTAGCCAGGATATTTGGCGTTTTTGCCATGGGAGATAATCTATGGGAGATTGGCAATATTGTGTCGGGGAAAATCCCATGGAAGTGGTGACACGTGTTGCATCTTTGAAGTATGTACTGCAGTAGTCTGCTGTACTCTTGTTAGAAAAATCAAAAAGGTTCTATAATGACATATTTACAGGGGGTTAAAGCGGTACCTGTTAAAAAAAAACCAGTTACATTAAGTTAAGCAAATAAATGAATTATTTGACGTGTCCTTGACAACGCGACTCCAGTTTTAGGTAATATTCTAAACTCAAGGGGTCTGCTTAGCCCCGGGCGTCGGGAGTCGATTGCGGACTTCCGGCCACCGTAGGCACGAGCTTGCGGGCGGCGAGCAATGGGTAGCTCGCCGCCCGGTAAGGACCAAGCTCGGGTCGACGGCGCGTAGTGTTCCACGCGCGCCTCAAAGAGATGTCAGCAGCACTGAAGGGGTCTGCTAGGACCGATGCCTGCCGGGGTCGCGTTGTTCGACTCCAGGCCTCACGTTCCAGGATAGATAGCAAATTGGCAACTCTTGGGCGGGTCTGAGGTAAGCGTGGGTCGAACTGTCCGCCGTGCGCGGAGCTGATTAACAAATATTCAATAACTCACCTGGTTGAGGAAAACTGGGGTCTCGATTCCGAGCCTACCCGGATTTATGTATGTAAATGAGTGTATATTGTATTGTGTAGTGAATCTGTAAGTATTTCAAGATTCAGGCCGCTTCAAGATGCTAAAGATTTTCACACGCGGTTTCAATAGGTCACACTATAACCTCAAACTATTTCAATCAAATTCCAAAATAAAACCCGTTCAATATTGTCAACAGGGGTTGTTTGCACACAAAACAATCGGATCTCAACAAATTGTCCGCAAAACTATAGATTCACCAAGATTAACAATTAATATTCTCAAAACCGAATAGCCAACCATCCAACCCATTTTCAAGATCAAATTCAAGAGTAAAATCAAACTGACAAGTGACAGCTGTCACTCCGTTACACGCCACGATGCGCAGGCGCACAGACTAAACAAAAAACTGTCGTACTGTCGGCTGTCTGTGGTCACGGGACGGAACACGCGTGATTGTTCGAAAGAGATACCGTGACCCTGGCACATGGGCAACTGAAGGAACACGGGTGGGTTTTAGTAAAAGTCTGACACGCCCTCCCGCTCCGCCCAAAGCGGGAGAAGTCATTTGATGATTTCCAATCCAAAAAAAAAGGGGGTCTGCTCATGCCTTCTAGGGTTGCGGGTTGATCGAAGGAGTTACCGTGGCCGTGGCAAAGGCAACTGAAGGAACACGGGCGGGTTTTAGTCTATAAAAGTCTGACACGCCCTTTCGCTCCACCCAGAGCGGGAGACGTCATGATCACGGTAGGTGATGATATTATCTGGCTAGGTGTAGCGACTATCTGCACAGGTTGGCTTGGTGAAAAGAGAGTGCGTAGCTGAGAATCAAGCAAAAACACGGTATGGTCATGATAATAATCTTGGAAAATTTTGAATCCTATCAAAGAGTAAGATTTCAAGAAATAATTTTAGAAACGGAATAATATGATAGTAATAATGATTTAGTGACAACGAGAATAAGACGTAGGTAAATATGAATTATTGAGTTAGATCACCACATTGTGTTGGCACCAAATTTGGAGAAATTCCAAATTATCCATATTGGTGTCATTACACGGTAGGAGCACGTGAAACCCCAGTAACGTCATTCTAGTAGAATCATAGCGCTATGACGTTTCTGAATGCCATTAGCTTATACGCTAGAATGACGTAAGTAACACTTGTGTCTTGTCCTGAAAATGATGAAAATGTTCAGTATTTTGACATAATAATCTCTTCCTATATCATCTTCACTAAAACTGATTGTTTCTTGGTCTAGGATAGACTAAAAATCGACAGTATTCCAAGGAATAATATGAAATACTAGCCGTGACCACAGTTTCATCCGGGTAGATGTTGAAAATTATCTCACGGGAACAACAAGTATTCTATTTTAATCCAGGTTATAAAAATTATCTATGTGTCCATCCAAATCCGTTATCCCGTCTCTGTATGATTGAATAACGAACATCTGAACATACAAACTTTAACATTTAAAATACTATATTACCATGTAAGTGCCTATATTCTGGCAAATAAATAAATTTCATTTTATTTCATTAACAGTAGCGCAATAGAAGGCTAATCCATAGGTCTTTTGGATTAATCATTTTTGAACAATACTACAATTGCAGTATGGCAGAACTAGCTAGCCATGCTATGGTTCGATGCCTACTTTAAATTGATGCATTGAATGATAGCCCTATACTCAATGAAACCATTGTAAAAGTTGAGCCTAGCAATTTAAATTGAGCGTGAAACTGCACACCAATATCTATTGCACACGGAGCCAATAGTTGAGCACTCAATAATTTTATCGTAGTGACATTACGAAATACCGGTCGCTGCCAACAGCTACACGGATACACAACTTAGAACTATTAATAACCATTGTCACCCACTTCATTTTCGTGTATTGGCATTGAAAAATGATGCATCTGGTGTTAGTATTTCTAGAAATAAGTATCTATGTCTAAAGAGCTAGAGAGAGTTTGAGAAAGAGAACACGGGGTCAAGAGAGATGCATCAAGCGCTCTTTTAGAAATAGATGAAATTTTAAAGTTTCACAATAAAATTGCCTGGTAAACCTCAAAGTAAACAAAAATATCTGTCAGTAGTCGATAAACGTTTAAAAATCGTAAACGAATAAGTGCTTTAAGTGATGTTTGTTGGAACGAAAAAACGAAATGTCTGACATATTTTATTCTTCATATTGGTGGAAATTAAAGTACTTAATTTTCCACTCCAGGCGTTAATCATAATTCAGAAATAAATATTTACATGTATTATATTTAATTTTACTTTGAAATGTTACTTGAACATTTAAATCGCGTTTGTTTAAGTAGACTAATAATTTAGATAACAAACTGTTAAAAACGTATGTGTTGAGTCGCTTAAAAAATATAACTAATTTATTAATTAGCATATGTGTGCTAAAGTGCATAGAACGTGCATTTTTATTTTAAAATGATCAACTACATCGAAACTAAAATCTAACTTCGAAAGAAAATTAAAAAAAATAAATTGGACAGAATTTGTTTACAAAAACCGATTTACACCAATAACCTATTTACAATGACACAATATCATAAGAGTCAAGTTCTAAAAAATACTAGACATACCGACACCACTCATAAAAAAAAACTACAATGTCGTCCCGATATGTACTCTCGCACTCAACACGAATGAGTGTCCCATCTTTTTTTAGAATTTAGCGAACGAAACGCGATGGGCTGAATAGAAGCAGTATCTTTGCGTTAGGCGCGCGCACTACAGTAAGTTTCCAATAAAAAGTTTGCATTATAAAAAATAAATGCAATGACAGATTAGCGAAAATATTTCCCGCCGTAAATGTTGATCTGTCAAAAAGTTAATTAATTAATTATTTTTAAATTAGAAATTGGTTCGCGTGTATTCAATTTGAGTAGATTTTTTAATGTATCAGTGTTTATTATTGTTAATATTAAGTGTTAGTGACATAGTGACGATTAGTGGTGTAATTATTTCGTGTGACAAGTTCTTATTTTTTGTTGCTGTGTGTGAAATTGGAGAGTGCCCAGGCGCGACATTCTATTTTAAGATTGTTCTTTCTAACACTTTATTTCTATATATTTAACTAACCCGTCTGCTAACTGTATTTGCTTCGATTTAGAATTTCATCTTTCTTTTTTGTTTTATAAAAAATATCAATAGGTAGGCAGTTCTTGCTGTATAAAATTAATATAGAAACTAATATACGTAACCTAAGCTATTTGTGGTAACAGAAATTTTAACTATTCATCTTGTACTGCACACTACAAACTAAAAATAATGTTAGAATTGTTTGTCTGATTTTGTAGAAATAAATCGATTTAGGGAAATGGCTACATTAGCGAAATAAAGATATAGCTATATGTTCTGTACGAACTGATTAATTACGTAAATGATAATCTGTAGTTACTGATCAAGTATACGCGTCTATGCTAGAGTACCAAGAAATAAAAGGTGACTGTTTAAAGTTTAAAATTAACTTTCACAATTGCACAATTTCAATCAATATTTTAGAGGAATAGGAGGAACCTAGATTTTTGAACTAAAATCGTTAGCAAAAAAGTTTCTTTTTCATTAAAAAACTCTAATATCTTACTCATAATCTAGTGTAGGTAGAGGTGACCACCTATACCGTCACACTTCCAAAATATGACAGAAACGACGACGTTCAAAAAGTGCTGACTCTCAGCCTAGTTTGAATAAATGACTTTTGATTTGATTTGATTTGAAAATTATCTTTAGTTATGTAGGTATGTTTATCTTTAAAACTATGCTAAATTCAGTTTCATTTCGGGACACCAAACGGTTTGGTAAAAATAAAATACATTATATAAAATAATAATTAGCCAATTAACTAACACTCAACTTCTCAAAAACTACTCAAAACACGTGACGTCTTGGAAAGAATGTAATATTAGTAGGTCAAGGTAGTTAGACAACGAGACGATGATTCAACAGCTGCTCTTTGATATTCTTGTTAATGAGTGGAAATAACTGAAATATTTGCATTATATTGCGTAAAGATCGGAATTTTCTTTTACATAATAATTTAGCAACAAGTTATTATGACAGAGGTTCAAATTAACTTTTACAAACCATGTCTTTTATTCTACTAATACATACATACATACAATCACGCCTTTTTCCCATGGGGGTAGGCAGAAACCACGGAACGCCACGTGCTACGATCTCTACACATTCCTTTTGCCTCGTTTAGGTTCATACAATTGGTCATACACACGCGCCGGTTGCGAGTACTATGCAACTGACCTTTCTGAAGAACATCACCAATAAAGTCACTATATGTCCTCCTAGGGCGTCCCCTCCCGGTGTTTCCACTGATATCTGCCTTATAAATACCTTTTGTGAGCCGTCCTTCATTCATGCTCTCAACATGACCAAACCATCTAAGCATCTTTTAAACTATACCGTTCTCTTATCACATCTTTCCTCAGCCTATCATTCATAGTCACACCACACATTCTACTAATATTATACTAATAACACTTTACCCCTGACTCCGTCCACGTGAAATTTATACCTCACTAGTTTTTGCAAGCGGCATCGCCCACGTGAAAATTATCTCGCGGGTATACACTACCGGGATCAAAACTACCCTATATATTTATTAATCCAGGTTTTAAATTATCTGTGTGCCAAATTTAATGAAAACCCATTTAGTAGTTTTTGCTTGAAAGAGTAACAAATATTTAAACATACCATAGTGTATACATCAAGATAAAATTTCACATTGAAATATTAGTCGAAATTTACTCCGGAATAATGCAGTTTTCCAAAAGAGAAAGAATTTTTCAAATTGGTTACGTAGTATTTGTTTTGATTCTTACAAATACTTTTACAATCAATCAAATATTTCGTCTTTATAATAATTATTAATAATAAGTGTATATTTGAAAGTTTAGATGTTTCTTAATCAGTCGTGTATATACGTATGAACGGTTTTGTATGAAATTTGGCATGCATATAGTTTAAAACTAGGATTAAAGCATTGAATACAATTGGCATTTTTTTTTCTGTTGGCCTAGTGGTTAGTGACCCTGACTGCTATGCCGAAGGTCGTGGGTTCGATTCCCACCCAGGACAAATGTTTGTGTGATGAGCACGATCATTTGTTCTGTGTCTGGGGTAATTTATCTATAATATGTATGTATTTAGAAATAAACAAACCTATTGTACCGTGTGGTGCCGGACGTAAAGAATAACACCACCCCCTTTCTTCCCGTGGGTGTCGTAAAAGGCGACTAAGGGACTTACTAGAGAATGGGCAGCAGCGTTCTCTATGTATTTTACCACCACACTGCGATCGCCAACCCGCCTGCCAAGCGTGGCGATTATGGCAAAGCCCCACAAATTGGGGGAGGCCTAAGTCCAGCAGTGGACGTTTTACGGCTGAAATGATGATGATGATGATGATTTAGAAATATATAAGTATGTTTATCAGTTGTCTAGTACCCATAACACAAGCTCTGCTTAGCTTGGGACACTAGATGGCGTTGTGTGATAGTTGTGGAATATTATTATTTCGTTTATTTAATTTTACAAACATATAAATTATATTTTTAAATATTAAAATAATAAAATCATAAAACATTTAAAAATATAAAAAATAGTAGCTCACCGGTATCGGGAATAGGGTCCAAGCTACCGGTGGTCGGCGCTGCTGAGTGAGGAACCTCCTCACTATGCGTGCCGTGTCCAGTAATACCGCCTTCTGGATCAAGCCCTTGATCCAGCTGCCTAACGAGAGCCTCTTAAGGTGTTGGTTGAGGCTCTTGGCTATTATGCCATTGGCCGTCACGACTATCGGCACAATGATTGCTGTATCCACATCCCACATCTCGACAACCTCGCGAGCCAGGTCAAGATATTTGATCTGCTTATCTTGTTCAGCTTTCACGAGGTTCTCGTCATGCGGGACTGCTATATCAATAATCATTGTGCGACGCTCTGATCGATCTATCACCACTATGTCCGGCTTATTAGCAACAATAGTCCTATCAGTGATGATAGATCGATCCCAATACAATGTGATATTGCCATTTTGGAGAACTGGGTCGGGCACATACTTATAGTACGGTACTTCTGATTCCACAAAACTGTATTTCAGAACAAGTTGCTGGTGGATAATCCTGGCTACAAGGTTGTGCCTATGCAAGTAGTCTTCGTTAGCCAGACGAGAACAGCCAGAAATAATGTGTCGGATTGATTCCCCCGGACGGTGGCATGCCCGACAGATGTCAACCGTGCCATCCTTCACAATATATTTCCGGTAGTTGTTCGTCATCATAACTTCGTCCATAATTGCAAAGACAAAACCTTCGGTTTCTCCAAATAGATTTCCGAATCGTAACCAGGATACGGACGCTAAAAAGTCTACATCGGGTCCATGTAGGACCCGGTAAAAGCGTCCGTGAAGCTCCTTGCTTTTCCATACCTCCCTGCGGTCATTAGTATCCAATACTTTAGGTTTGCGCCAGTTCTCGCTAGCCAAGGAGAGCGGGGTGAGGCTCTTGTCCACTGAGACCACATCTCGGTGCATCCCCACGTCGGCGTCTAGGAAATATTCCCTGAGACTGCATACCTCACGGTTGTGCAGGGTCTTAGCATTCAAGAAACCTCGACCTCCGCACTTCCGCGTGATAAACAGTCTCATCACCGATGACCGAGGATGGTGCATTCGATTTGCGGTCAGCAGTGAGCGGACCCGTCTATCCAGGGCTTCAAGTTCCGTTTGAGTCCATATTATTATTATTATTATTTATTATTATCCCAATGCAGTAGTACGTTTCAATGGGATAATTTCCGACATCTACGCGGGAGAAACCGCTGACAAAAGCTAGAGTGGTATATTTTTTATCATAGTAGTAATCGTTTTGATTGTCTCCGCGTTGATTGAGTCGATAGTAGAAAAGTACATATTTATTAAAAGGAATGCGCTACGGTAGCCCTCTCCAAGTTCAAATAAACCCATTGAAAAAGTCATTTACTGGGATTAAACGAATAGTTTAGAGGGTTATATTGATGAATTGATTGATTATAATTTTATGAATACATAAGCGTTACGGTCGCGCATCATATTTGTTTCAACATACAACCTGCGACTGACCTGCATATTCTAATTAATTAAAGAAAAAAAAATTTTTGTGGACTACCCTGGCGCTTCGTTAGAGATTTCACACTATTTTTCCGCCAATTTGAACAAAGTCAATTTTCTCTTTTGGTTCTTTTTTCTGCTCCGTAAACATTCTACTTTTTGTTTGTCATTGTAAATAACATTGTATTACTTTGTAGGTGACCTAACTAGTTTATAAATTCATTAATGTTGGCAATGAATGTAAACAAATAATGTTGGTAATCAATCAATCATTTATTTTGTTAAACATAGGTATAGTTACAGATAGTCCATGTCAAAAATATGTGCACTATATTTTGCCAATAAATGGCGCACAAAATTAAAACAAACAAGCAATTAAATTAAGGTAGCATGCAAAGAGATTACATTATAAAAATTAATAGTATTCAATTTTAAATATGACAGCTAAGGAGTTACTTACAATCTATTATAACTAAACACATTTATACAAAGGCAAATAAATAAAATCATGAGTGTGTAATTAGTAAGTCAGAACCGTCATATCTTTGTTTATCAGTAGTAAATTCAGTGATGGAATAGTAACATCTATCTAAAAGGAATTTAAATAAGGACCTCTTAAAAGATCCCAGACAATCTATACTTCTAATAGCTACTGGTATATTATTGTATATTTTTGGGGCCATATCTAGCCTAATAAACAAACCTACTGCGGAAATAGGTAAACAGAACATCAAAATGCCTCTTCCGTGATTAGGCAACCGCGGAAATCCGGCATTAATTTAACAACAATTTGTATTCATACCATATACGACGATTAACTACCAAAATTTCACCATACACGTCATAGAATTCAAGCATAATAAGTACCAAAATAGCAACATATATTAGTGTTGCAATAACTATAATTAATAATGGTAATTCCTGAACACTTAAACGCGAAATAGCTTAAAGTGTGTCGCCGTAAATTGTAATGTTTCTACGTACGTAAACTTTGGACTTGGTGAACATTTATAGCGTCGTTTGTCGTATAGGAAATGCTATAAAATGTGTGGTTTGAATGTCCGTATTTTTCGCGGCTGAATGGTCATATTTCATGGGTATAAAGATTAGAACATAAAATTGGCAGTCCTCTATACAGGAATTCCGAAATGGATTGAAATATTTATTCTGGTCAGATCGCACATGCGTGATTTTTGTAAGTTCCGTAACGTTGTCACCAAAAATAAAATTGTCATATTTATACACGTACATCGCTGTCATGGTTCGGAAATGTAAATACTCAATAAATATTAAAGAAAAAGTTGCTATTTTGTTTTTATCACAACCGATCACTTGAGAGACACCTGTTTAAAACTATAGAAAAAGAAGAATAAAATTGATCTAACTTGGTGCGAAAAACCCAGTAACAAAAGATAATTGTCCACGGATACGAAACTGTAAAAAGTAAATGGCTATTAGTAATTATTTCATACTACATAGATAATTGAATATCTTTTACGTTTGGTGTCAAAACATTGTTCTTCAGTAACCGCATCTCGCGGTTTCTCCCGAATTAGTCTAGGTCTCGTAAAAATATCGTGTTAAAAAGTATCTCATTCAGATCATGACCTACCCATGAGCCTAATTTTATCCAAATCAGATTAATTGACTTAACGTGAAATCGTAACAAACGATCATACAAAAATCTTTTTTTTTTTTTTCAAATTATGATATAAAATTATTATTACTCTTTATATTAAAATGATAATTCCCACTAAGTTAACCTTTTAAAGCGAAGTTTTATAATCTGCTCTTCTAAAAAACTTATCCAGGCGTAAGAATCATAATTCAAAAGATTGTTTGCATTACCACTTTAAAAATAATAAGGCAAGATTAACCTCGCTGACCCTTTAACACCGTTACGACATCTCAGACATCTGACTGACGGGTTAGTGACAGCCCATCTCTAAACATTCCCTTATTTACCAACTGGCTCTCCACCCGTTCAAATTCTGCCCATGCTACTATTTCGAAAAACTTAAGAAGTTAAGGTTACTGGAGAATGGGCATCAGCGTTCTCTATGCATTTTACCACCATACTGCGATCACCAATCCGCCTGGCAAGCGAGGCGATAGTGGGAAAACCCCCCAAAATACTTGCCAATGTCCAGCAGTGGCTTGCATTGCATATAGGCCATTAAGCAATGCCTACCTCGGACAATCACCATAAGTCTGTCAATTACATTTGAATATGTGTCCCGGAATTATTAAGAAACTAAGTTATCATACCTTAAAGGAAATCTGCGTTTGCCTGTCTAGACAAGAACAGGCGCCTAGTGTCTACCTACAATGCACGGGACTGATGGCTAGTAGCAATCTATTGGCTGAAATAATGAGAACATAAGCACCTGAGATGAGCAGATAGATAAATCGATTATATGGTGCACATTAAAAACATGGCAACATACAAAAGCACGATGTAAAACTAACTAATCATATGAATCTATACTATAATAATAGGTTGGGGAAAAAGTTTCTTGGCATTTTTTAAGAAAATTCAAAACATTTTTAATAAAGTTTATTTACATTTAACTAAAGTATGTAGGTACCATTTTGTTCGATAACTTTTTGCCATCTTGTAGGTAGGGACATGATCTCATTGCTATAGAAATTTTGGGATTTCTGGTCAAAATACCGCGACAAGTGGTTTTGGCAGTCCTCTCGTGATGTTAACCTGACACTGCCTAAAGAATTCTGAAGAGATCGAAACAGGTGGAAATCTGAAGGTGCAAGGTCAGCACTATACGGCGGATGCATTAACACCTCCCAGCCAAACTCTCTTAATTTTTGTTGGGTGGCTAAAGATGTGTGAGGTCTAGCGTTATCATGATGAAAAACCACACCCCTTCTGTTGATTAATTCCGGCCGCTTTCTCTCAACTTCTTGCTTTAATCTCATCAGTTGTTCGCAGTAGAGTTCAGAATCGATGGTCCTGCCTGGTGGTAACAGCTCATAATGAATAATGCCCTTCCAATCCCACCACACACACAGCATCACCTTGTTGCGAGTTAACCCGGGTTTCGCCACAGTCTGTGAAGCCTGACCGGCCTTTGACCACGACCTTTTTCGCACGTTCTTGTCATACGTGATCCACTTTTCATCACCAGTTATCAGCTTCTTCAAAAATGGTTCGGTTTCATTACGTCGTAATAAAGAATCACAAATGAGTACACGGTTCATTAGGTTTCTTTCAGTGAGCTCATGAGGTACCCAAATGTCGAGCTTTTTTGTGTACTCAGTTTTTTTCAAATGCGCCAAAACTGTTTTGTGGTCAATTTCCAGTTCTTCAGCTACGTCGTAACTACTGGTATGCCGATCTTGCCGATCCACTTTTTCAAAAATGGCATCCATTTTATCCGTAATAGGGCGACCAGAGCGACGTGCATCTTTGACATCAAAATTTCCGGATTAAAAACGCTTAAACCAAATTTGTGCTACTCTAACAGACACTACACTAGGTCCATAAACATCGCAAATTTTTTTCGCGGCTTGCGTTGCATTTTTACCTTTTTTGTAGTAAAATTTTAAAATGTATCGAATTTCTTCATTAGATTCACTCATCTTGACGGTACGAAAAACAAATGAAAATTACACATTTTCCTAATTTGAATTTGGAATTATGTTCTTTAAAATTTAAACTTTCAATGATACCAAAACCAGCCAGATACAAATAGTATAGCCAAAGAGATTTTATTACAAGTTCATACATACTATAATGCGAAAAGACTTTTTCCCCAACCTAATATTATAAAGCTGAAGAGTTTGTTTGTTTGATTGAACGCGTTAATCTCAGGAACTGCTAGTCCGAATTGAAAAAATATTTTTGTGTTGAGTAGCCTATTTATCGAGAAAGACTATAGGCTATATAACATCACGCTACAATCAAAAGGAGCGGAGCAGTCATGAAAAATGTTGCAAAAACGGGGAAAATCGTACGGGTAGGTGATTTGATGCGACGGCGACGGGAAGGGTCGGGCGAACAAGAAATTTAACGGAGACGAAGTCGCGGGCAGAAGCTAGTATTACGATATAGATAGTACAAGGTTCCAATATCCAAAAATAAGAAGAAAACAAGACATATTGTGATGACACTGGAAAAGATTTTCATTTGAATCATGGCAAATATGACTAGTATTGAAGAACACAATTCAGGGTCAATTTAAATTTCCTAGCGAATCTTCTTAGCGGTGAACTTCAGATCTTTGAATTTACGCCAACTAATTTGATTATTCGTATCAGTTTGTGATAAGCCGCTCTATTCCGACTAAAAATACTGTCGGTCAAGTGGAATGATAGGTCATTTCAAACACACTTGACCAAAGCCGATCACTAAAACTAGTAAAATACGTGCATTGTATTTCATTATTTTCCTATTAAATCCCGTAGGTATCTTTTCCTGTGTGTGTTATCCTTATAAGCAAACAGATGGAACTGTTTAATGACCGTTTTACCAAACTTCCCAAGTCCATAGTCACCTAAGTTAAGCACACATTAAGTAATTCTCGTTAATCTATGTAAGCCGACGTCGCTTACCTATTAGTTGCTATACATAAATTAATTTACGAAACTTTGACTCAACAAAAGGGAAGATTAATTGCGTTATTAACGTAAAGGGAAACGTTTGTACACTAAATGTAAACAAACAGAAGCCCTATGAGCGATTGTTCGGAGATTCAGACGAAATAAAAACAGCGGGATAATTGCGAGTAACACACTTAAAATAGAAACGGCTTCCATTTTGACAGTTCAAAAACATTTATTACGTTATTTACGTCGGTGACCAGATACATTTTTCGAATCTATGTTGCATTGAATTAGTAATGTCCTTCAAAATAATTGAGATTCCGATTGATAGTGTATTAGTGTTATGACTGGCCTGTTAGTCTAGTGGTTAGTGGCCCTGACTGCTAAGACTGAGGTCGTGGGTTCGATTCCCACCCAGGACAAATGTTGTGTGATGAGCACAATCATTTGTTCTGTGTCTGGGTGTAATTCATCTATAATATGTATGTATTTGACATCTGTTCTTTTATTTTGCCGAGAAGTAAAATCATTTGATTTTCCATTGTTGGTAATTAAGGTTTGCCTAAGGGTAACCCGTCTGTATATTATATGAGCTGGCAACACTGAGTACGTATGACAACTACTACAAACAATAGAAATTACAGAATCAGTAACTAAAAGTGTATTGGAAATTATGGATAAGAAACTAGCATCAGTTATTGAAGAAAATAAGATCTTAAAAACTAAAGTTGAAACTTTGCAACACAAAATTGATTCTCTGGATGATAACAAAAGAAGACACAATTTAATTTTGTTAGGAGTAAGCGAGACAGAGCAAGAGGGTTCTTTAATAGACTACACAAAAACAATAATTGAAAAAGTAACTAAGAGGACTATAGAACCCTACGAAATAAATACAGTGCAAAGATTAGGGGCCAAAGGAAAAGGAACCCGCCCTTTATTGGTCGGCTTTACTTCAATATGGAAAAGAAACTTAATCCTTAGGAATAAAAATAAAAAAGGGAATCCCACCATCACGTTTAAGGAAGATTTCTCTAAAGACGTACTTCAAAAAAGGAAAGAGCTTATGCCTCAACTATTACTGGAGAAGGAGAAGGGTAAGATTGCCTACTTAAAGAAAGATAAACTGATAATAAAAGATCCAAAAGAAGTCAACCTAATCAAAAGAAAAAGAGACCCAAAGGAATCCCCTAACGACAAAACAAGCACTACCTATCCAGCACCCAACAAAACTACCCCAAACAACATTTTCGATTTCGATTATGCAACTCGAGGACAAACTTCATACTTTTCATCTTATTCAGATTCAAAAAACTAAAAATTACCGACAACCGCATCAAGGACATTACAAAAAACAAACAGACTAATAAAAACAGAATCAGCACCCCAATCCGGCCGGTCACCGTGGGGGAAGCAGACCACTACCCTCCAACCAAAAATAGCAACAAAAAAAGAAAGACAAACCAACATACATTAAAAATTTGCACCTATAATGTACGATCCCTATCATCATTTGAAAAATACCTCGAATTAACATATGCCCTCCGAAATATCAACTGGGACATAATAGGGCTGTCAGAAGTTAGACGAATGGGCTGTAACATGGAAGAATACCAGGACTATGTATTGTGTTACATAGGACAAACAAAAGGTCTACACGGAGTAGGATTCCTCATTAGAAAAGAGCACAAAAACAAAATAACTAAGTTTACAGGAATCTCAGAAAGAGTAGCACTCTTACAACTGAAATTTGATAACATTCCAATCTTTTTGATACAGGCTTATGCACCAACCGAGAGAGCAAATGAGGACGAAATTCGTCAATTCTACGAGGACCTTAACCAAGCCCACTCACTAATAGACGGCAGAGTTCTGGTAATTGGAGATTTTAACGCAAAAATAGGCCACCAAAAAACTGATAACAACCAAATCATAGGTCAATTCAACATTGGTGAAAGAAACGAAAGAGGCGAAAGGCTAATAGAATATGCCTCTGAATACAAATTAGCAGTAATGAATACCTTTTTCAAAAAGAGGAGCAATACAAAATGGACTTGGATATCTCCGGATAAAAAAACCACTAATGAAATCGATTTTATAATGACAAGTGCTCCAAGAATTGTAACGAATGTTGAGGTTATTAACAATTTAAAATTTCCCTCAGACCACAGGCTTGTAAGAGCCACGCTTACCTTAAAACCACCGAAAAAGTGTAGGAAAAACTTCAAAACAACGATAAGTAAACCTAAAACAAGCGAAGAAATTTGCAAATATTTGGAAAAACTTAAAGAGATTATAAAAACATCACACAATCTAAGCAAAGTTACCGATGTACAGATTTACTACAATAAGCTTGAAAACATCATACTCGATAGCTTAAAAACAGATCAGGTACCAGAAACCGAAACACACAAAATATTCAGCAAAGATACAGAACTATTAATCAAAAGACGCTCAGAATTAATCAAAACAAAAAACAAGAACAGTGACATGAAATTAGAACTTAGCAGTTTGTACAAAAAAACAAATAAATCAATAAAAAAAGATTACGGCAACTACAGATACAATATCATAACAAAAAACTTAGCAAAATTCAGAAGTACAAAAAGAGCATTCAAGGAACTAACCACACATAAAAAATGGATACACAACCTTAACCATGTATCAGAGGGAACCAAGACCAGGAAAAATGTAATCGAACATGCAACAAATTTCTATAGAAACCTATACAAGAACAAAGACAATGCTATCACTGGAAACCAAGCAAACTATCAAATAAAAACAAACGCTGTCCAACCAATTAATGAAAGAGAGGTGTACACACACATAATACAATTGAAAAATGAAAAAAGCCCTGGCCCAGATGGAATCAGCAATGAAGCTATAAAAATAGGAGCACCAGTCTTGTTGTACCCTCTGACTCAATTATTTAATATGATCCTGAACACGGAGACAGTTCCCAAAAAGTGGTGCTTGTCAGACATAATTCTACTTTTTAAAAAAGGCAATCCTCAAGACATAGGAAACTATAGGCCAATCAGTCTTTTAATAAGCACATACAAACTCTTTGCTTCAATAGTACTCAAACGAATAACCCAAGAAATTGACAACTCACAACCTATAGAGCAAGCAGGTTTCCGCTCAGGTTTCAGCACTATCGATCACATACAAACAATCGAACAAATAATAGAAAAATACACAGAATTCAACAGACCCCTCTACGTGGCGTTCATAGACTACAGCAAAGCCTTCGACAGCATCAGTCACAGTGCCATCTGGAAGGCTCTTCACTCACTAAAAATCGATCAGAAATATATAAACATAATAAAGAACGTATATGAAAACAGCACAAGCAAAGTAAAACTTGAGACCAGTGGAGAACCCTTCAAAATTGAACGAGGTGTAAGACAGGGCGACCCCCTGTCACCTAAACTTTTTATAGCGGTTCTTCAAGACATTTTTGGCAAAATAAATTGGGCACAAAAAGGCATACTCATAAACGGCAAGTACCTAAATCATATAAGATTTGCAGATGACATTGCAATACTAGCTGAAACACCTAAAGACTTAGAGGAAATGGTAACGACACTTGATCAGGAAAGTAAAAAAGTTGGACTTCATATGAACACAAATAAAACAAAAATAATGACCAACAATTACAAAAGACCAATACAAGTAAACGGACACATAATAGAATATGTTGACAACTACATATATTTGGGAAAACAAGTCTCATTCGATCCAAACAGTAACTTAGAAGAAGTAAGTAGAAGAATAACGCTAACCTGGAAGAAATTTTGGTCGTTAAAAGAAATATTAAAAGGCAACTATAGCCTACACATGAAAAAAACTGTGATGGATACCTGTATTCTGCCATGCCTACTATATGGCTGTCAAACCTGGGTATTCACAAAGAGTATCAAACAAAAAATAGCAAACACACAAAAAGCAATGGAGAGAAGCATACTGCGTATCAGAAAAATACATAAAGTACGAAGCGAGGAGATAAGACAGAAAACAAAGGTAACGGATGCACTGAGACACGCACTAACACTAAAGTGGCAATGGGCTGGTCATATCGCACGCTGCACAGACAGAAGGTGGACACTAGAGACCACCAAATGGAAGGGGCCATCAGGCAAAAGAAAAGCCGGCAGACCAAAGCAGCGATGGGCAGACGACATCGTGCAGGCGGTGGGGAAAGATTGGATCGACCAGGGCAAGGATAGAGAAAGGTGGAAAAGGTTGGGGGAGGCCTATACCCAGAATGGGGTCCATACCCTAAATAAATAGTTAGATTTAATTTCAACACTCTTATTAAAACTAACACTAGATATTAAGCACATATATAACTACTAACAACATTTGAAATGTGAAAATAAGGGCTATGGAATAAACGGCTTATTATATTATTATATTATGTATGTATTTAGAAATATATAAGTATATTTATCAGTTGTCTGGTTGCCATAGTACAGGCTCTGCCTAGTTTGGGATCAGATAACGGTGTGTTGGTTGTCCTAACATATTATTATTATTATTATTAAACTAGCTTTTGCCCGCGGCTTCGCCCGCGTGGATGTCGGAAATTAACGCAGGAGGACGTAGGTACTACTGCGGTAAGAATGTATTAATCCTGGTTATATAGGTAATATATACTCTGTGTGCCATTTTCGATCCAGATCCATTCAGCCATTTTTGCGTGATAGAGAAACAATCACCCAATCATAAATATTTTCACATAATTTATAGTATTAATAGTAGTAAGTAGGATTATAATTCATATTACTTCGGATTCATAGTTTATGAGAATACATGTGTGTAAATAAAACTAATAGTATTCAGAGTAAGAAGACTGCGGCATAGGGATTGGTTTAGTTGAATATAAGTTTTCCTGGTTTTTCTTGACGCTCGTATTCTACCTATACAGACACTCAATCATTTACCAGACACCAAATCGATCATAGGAATAATAGGAACAGTACTTTTGCCAGTGGCTTCGCCCGTATAGCTGTCGGAAAATATCACCTGGGAACCTACTACCGGGATAAAGTATCCTATATGGTAAGTATCCAGGATAACCGAAAATCCAAATCCATCCAAAAATCTACACATCTAAGCCATACTTCGCGGTCTCTTACTTGGAATAATATATACTATTAGGTGTATTTTGAGTATAACGAACACACATAATATTCGCATTTACTTTGAAGCCTATGTAATATGAATTACAATCCTACTTATCCTGCACTACCCGACCGCTACCAACCGGGACGGACGTACCTACGGCCTGCAAGCCGCTCCGCCCCCGCTTTTTAAATCTCTGATATCTTCTAAGATATTCATTTAAATTACATGCTGTCAAGGGCCATATTGATTTATATAAAATGCACAATATATTTAAGGTACTTAATTGGATATGGATTAATGCTACATTGCTTAAAATCGCTTCGTAAATATGCCATTATTTCTCGTAAAAGTAAAGGATAAAAAATGGTTATTGTGGGTTATCCCTAAGAGATGGACGTATACTATCGCGGACTTTTTTGTAGACCTGTTTAAGGTGTATAATACTGTAGTACATTATTTTGATCTATTTTGTAGGGTTCAGCCAGCGTTCGCAACGTAAGCGCAAAAAAATGAGTTTATTAGTGACATCACATTAGAAACCTCTAAAATTATCAGCGTTTATTTACTACATTATGCATGTTATACGCATATAAACCTTCCTCAGGAATCACTTTATCTATTAAAAAAACCCGCGTCAAAATCTGTTGAGTAGTTTTAAAGATATAAGCATACATAGGGACAGACAGACTGCAAAGTGACTTTATTATTTTATATGTAACAAACTTTCATCCCCTATTCCCTATTGTTATTTTATCCCCTTAAGGGTAAAAATTTAACAAACTTTAAATATAATTCATAAATATAAATAAAAGCCAAATAAAAAAGTTTCATCATTCTAGCTTTAAAAATGACAATACTTCCTAACATCATTTCATCCTCCCTTTCAACCCCTTAAAACCCCTTTTCCGCAATAAAAAGTAGCCTATGTCCTTTTTCAGGCTCTTAACTATCTGTGTACCAAATTTCATTTAAATCGGTTCAGTAGTTTTAGCAGGAAAGCGAGACAGACAGACAGAGTTAGTTTTGCATTTATAATATTATATGTGTGGATATTAGTGTGGATGTAATAAAAGCCAAATAAAAAAGTTTCATCATTCTAGCTTTAAAAATGACAATACTTCCTAACATCATTTCATCCTCCCTTTCAACCCCTTAAAACCCCTTTTCCGCAATAAAAAGTAGCCTATGTCCTTTCTCAGGCTCTAAACTATCTGTGTATCAAATTTAATTTAAATCGGTTCAGTAGTTTTAGCAGGAAAGCGAGACAGACAGACAGAGTTACTTTTGCATTTATAATATTAGTGTGGATTAGTGTGGATAGTGTGGATAATTCTAAATACATGTTATAAATAAATTACGCACAGATACAGAACAAATAATTTATCGTGCTCATCACACAAAGATTTGTCCTGGGTGGGAATCGAACCCAGGACCTCAGTCTTAGCAGTCAAGGTCATAGTCGATTTGGTGTAGCGGTATCAACACTGAGTTGAAAGTCGCGCCAAGTGTCCCGAGTTCGATCCCAAGCAACTGAAATTCTTTCACAATGCACGGTTGGCCTAGCGCGCCAGGCGTCCGGCACCAGTCGGGGATCGCGGAAGACATATTGGTTCCCGTGGTCCCCGACGTAGGTGTGGGACGGAACACCGGGGTGGTTTTAGTCAGGCCCTGGCATATGGGCAACTGAAGGAACACGGGTGGGTTTTAGTCAGTAAAAGTCTGACTCGCCCTTCGGCTCCACCCTAGAGTGAGAGAAGTCATTTGATGATTTCCCACCCACAAAAAAAGCAGTCAGGGTCACTAACCACTACACTAACGGGCCAATCATAATTATTAATTATAGCTTCTGCCCGCGACTTCGTCCGCGTTAAATTTCTTGTTCCCTCGACCCTTCCCGTCGCGTCGAATCGCCTACCCGTGCGATTTTCCCCGTTTTTGCAACATTTTTTATTACTTCTCCGCTCCTCTTAGTTATAGCGTGATGTTATATAGCTTATAGCCTTTCTAGATAAATAGGCTACCCAACACAAAAAGATTTTTTTAATTCGGACCAGTAGTTCCTGAGATTACCCCGTTCAATCAAACAAACAAACTCTTCAGCTTTATAATATTAGTATAGATAGCTGTGCCCGCGACTTCGTATACAATCTTTACTTCGTACTTCAAACCAATGACCAAAGTTGACCAAACGAAACCAATAAGATAAGCCAATACTTTTTTTTTCGACCAATTTAGAAAATCGATAAACCAAGCAACCAAAGAACTTTTACGACACACGCAAGAACTTCTAAGACACCTAACAAAACCCAATTTGCCTAGTAAACACGGTGGACGTCATTCTCACGCGGAAAATACACCGCGATTCAGAAAATGACGTCATTTGCACAACGCCATCTATCGGATTTGGATTTCAACTATCAACATTAGTACTATACTGAATTGCGTAACGTAATATTTTACTTCTTGAACTCACTAAATTAATCATATCTTTTGATAGAGTGAACCGATTTCGATGAAACAAAAACTAAGTTAAACCTCAAGTTGCGTATAATGTTTGTATATAAACATTATCAGCATTGAATTCGTAGATTTTACGTGATGTGCGCACAAACAAACAGACAAACCGACAAACAGACAAACCGACAAACAGACAAACAGACAAAAATTTCAAAAATGATGGAAATGGGTTCTGTTACTTATCTTTTCACATGCTGGCTATTTTTTGTTTCAATTTCTTCAATGTACAAAAATTATTTTTCTACAGATTTATTATATGTATAGATTACGCGACTTTATCAAAGAGTATCGCGGTATACAGTTACTGGGTTGTGGAGATATGATAGGCATTCATCTTCATTATTTCAGCTGAAAGACGTTCACTGTTGGACATAGGCCTCTACAAATTCAGGGGTCGTCGCCATATTCGTCACGCTTGGCAGGCGAGTTGGCGATCGCAGTTAGGAGGTAAAATGCATAAAGAACGCTGCTGCCCGTTCTCCAGTAAGCCACTTAGTCACCTTTTACGATACCCACGGGAAGAAATGGAATAGGGAGTCATTCCATGTAAAATACTCTAATTCAGAGGCAATCGGTTACACTGGATGCCGACCTAAACATAGGACATCATTAAGAAAGGGCAGATGATTCGCAATCAGGGCGCGGGTTACATGAAAATAGGTTTCTTTTGGAACGAAGTTCCTTATGGCGCGTTGCGAAAGGGGGCTATACGGAAATTAAGAGAAAAAGTTGTAACGACATTTTTTAACCGACTTCAAAAAAAGGAGGAGGTTTCGTAATTTGACGGTATATATTTTGTTGTTTGTATTTGTAAGAAAGAAAGAAAGAAATTACGTTTATTTGCTGCAAACATGACGCACAGAAAGCCCAGAAACATACAGAAATAAAAAATAAGGGGTGGGAAAATATGCGTCACATCCACGCAAAACGGCCATCACTCAGCATAATGCTGTGAGAGAGAGAGAGAGGGAGTGAGAGGGAGAGAGGGAGAGAGAGGCAGAGAAGGAGAGAGAGGGAGAGTGGGAGAGAGAGAGGGAGAGAGAGAGAGCGAGAGAGGTAGAGAGAGAGAGAGCGAGAGAGAAATAAATAATAAAAAATAATAACAATCATGAATCCTGGAAAGGAACTTCGTTCCATCCGGGTGTCCCTTGATACCTCTCAAGTTTTTTTATTTCCTTGTGTTCCAGAAATATTAGCATACATTTTTATTTAAAACCAGCTGTTCGTGTCCGACACAGCCAGAGTGAATTTCCTGTCTCCATCTCCAGTGGCTTTTCCGGTGGAATTTTCAAAAAGTATTTTTTTCATTTAAATCTTATCTTGACAATTGCGAACACAACAAAAAGTTAATTGAAAGTTTAAAAAATTTGGTTATAGGATCGTCGTGTCAAAACGGCTGAACCCATTGTGATAGAATATTTTATTTTATTTTATTTATTCGGAAGCACAAACAATTACACATTATGTTTTACAAATAAATAGAATATAAGAAGTTATACAAATGTGCAACCAACAACGTTCTTCACAGATACACAAAAGACAAAGACAACGTTGATATAGTAAAATTCGGACGGAGTAAATACGTACATAATTATATGAAATAAAAAATTAATAAATTACAGCTACTGCTAAGGAACATTGGAGAGATTGAATTTAATTCTCATATTTTCTTGACTTTGTCAAGCAATAAGTTTCTAAATTTTCCAACGGATAAATGGAATAGGTCCAAGCTAGAGAAAAACTTATTAAAATTGCTTGTGAGGCGACGCAGAGGTGCCCGCAAGCCTGCATTCGTACGACTAGGCGTGACGGCGAAAACAGGTCGTGCGCGCACCTTACGTCCTTGAATGGTTCTAGGGACAACATAGTACAGCTTGTTACAGATATCCACACAATCATATGAGTTGTTACACAGATCGTATAGAAACATAGTTTCTAAAAAGATACGTCTAGACTTCAAAGACAACAAATTAAATTTATCAGTAAATCGCTGTAAGGGTGATAGATTCGACTTCTAGAACAACGATAATTCATAGTATGTCCAAGAAACACCGCTAAAAAACCTACTTTGAAATATAAAAAATCGTACTTAAATCGGGTTACCCATTTAAGAGCCACGGTGCCACAGACAGACACATATAGCTGTCAAACTACTACTGCTACTGCCTGCTACTGCTACTATTTTTATATTGGGGGTAAAAAAGTTAGTAAAATCGGTAGTCTCCTTCATTAGTCAATTATCTTTCATACATACGGTAATTAATATTGATTTATATAGATTATTTTAAGATTATTTATATATTCTTAAAGTAGTGGAAACAATTTTTTAAGTTTATTTTGTTACAACTGACCCTTCTTTATTTTCTTACTCATGCTACAAACATGTTGAGTTAATATTTAAAGTATTTTCTGATTGGAAATTAATATTCCGGTAATTTACGAAGAAACACCAGCTGAAGTTTCTAATTAAAGTTTATTGTGCAAATTCATTGACGATTTTCGTTTGATATTGTTCTGTGCAATTGGCAGGTTTATTTTAAGATTTTGAGATCGAGCAGTCTTAATTGTTTCTTTGCTACATTGTAATCTGTTACTATGCGAAAGTTTGAGAGAGGGACTTATGTGTAAATAATAACAGCAGCACTTGTTGGTCGGAGGTTAGGCTACACTTGCCAAGGTCGGTCCCGGGATTCGTTAAATATCGAGATCCCTCCGTGCTTTGGGAAGCCCGTCGGTCCCGGCTGTCATTAGTAGATCTTTAATAAACGTAATCGTCGGAATCCCGAAAGTTGGATCACCAAACTTATTGCTCCCTACTTACGTTATTGGAGTGTCAGATACGCTGTCACTCCATGTAAAATATTAAGCAGTATACATCTGGTTAGACTGGAAGATGATCTCAACATGTTTGGTTAATGACTAGGCAAATTGACTACGCGAAAGCTTAGCTTAACAACGACGATACTATTAAATATTACCTACTTGTTGTACCTGCGTAGAATATTGTTTGATTCGTTATTGTATTTACAAACTCTAACTTTTAGACCCAAAATAACTGTAGGGCATAAAACATTAATACAATCCTTTACGAGACAACTGGATAAAAAATCTCCTGAAATTAGTTACTGCATCATGTGCTTAGCAAACAAGTTGTGGGAAAGTTATAATTTTATCTATATCCATAGCATATAGCTTTATTATACAATATTACTATAGGTAATATGATGTCTCACGACGTTAACGCGAAGAAGTCGCGGAAAGAAACTAATAACTAACAGAAGATTGTAAATTGTCCAAAAGTAGTATCGCTTAGTAGTTTTATATTTATTAATAGTTTTGTGTATAGTTTGTAGATAATATTTTAAAGCACAGTACACCATTGAGAATCCCATTTTACTTAGTTCTTCAAGTCCATTCAGGGGTTTTCTAATAGTTCACATAGAATTAGCAACATTTGAAAAGGGCTGTTTTACAATGTTCGTGAAAATACAGTATTATAATTATGTATCTAGTCATTATTTCATTAGGTTAACATTTCGATTTCTAAATGCCTGAAAAGGAAGGAGAGAATTCCATAAAAGTCATTTTAGGCATCTCGATCCATCTGATAAGGGTCCACCTAATAGTGATCACTAGTGCATCACTTTGATGTCCCACTGCTATATAACACCCACTTCAAATTCAGATAATTCTATGCTAATGTCGTGTGACTTCAATGCCAATCATCTTAGCCTACCCATCATTGCATGGTTAATTTTGATTCTTGTTTCTTAAAACTATGCTACTAACAATTTCGTCATAAATATTTTATACATAAGTTCTCTTACTTTTAAATAAATCACCTTTATATTCAAGTAAGCTGTTATTTATGTTCAACATTAAGTACTAGTCCTTAGAGTGTAACGTTCGTTTACGTAAGGATATTACTTAATATATCTCATGTTCAAAGGTCATGTTTAATTTAAAATTATCATAATAATATCATAAGTAGGTAATCATTTAAGCGTTTATTTTGAACGAAACTTAACTCAATTTTAAGGTTAAAAATTTTTGAGAGTGAAATCTTTAAACGATCGCTGGATTTTGACTTATCTTTAAAGAATATTGAAATATGTATTTTAACTGCATGTAACCATAGTTTATATGTGGTATTACCACAACTTTCATGAGTTAAAATAACATACCTATGTAGGTTGCCTTATTTTTTATTTTATTCTTTATTTGACAGTAAAGTATAAAGGGATAGAACATCATTATATTTTGAGTACAAAGTTTGTCGTACCTACTTAAGATAACTTGACAACGCTCAAGTTTAAATTATTTATTGTATCACAGACTGTTCTGAATACTAACCTGGGCACTCTCTGTATATGTTAATTGAATAACTTCTATGAAAATTTCATGGAATTTACTCTATTAAATACGCATCGCGCTGTCACGACGCGCTGGTCTGTGGGAACCTTTACTTAAAACTTCGTCACATCAAATGTGTAGAATTATAATATAATTCATGTACATTTAATAATTTTTTCAAAATAATTTTAACTTTTTTAGGTGCGCGGCCATAGTGAAGTGAAAATAGCTGTGGACGTGAGAATAGACAAAATGTTGCAGTTTTTCCAGTCGAGAGGTAAGATTTACTGATATTTTTTCTTCTATTTCCCGCTTTATCTTTTGAGTGTTCCTTTCTATTATATTTTTGGTGATATTTAGGATTTATGAAGCGGAATTTTCACATGATCTACTTTTGAAAAGGCGTTTGAGTTATTGAGAGTTGTTGTGTGAAGTAAACCATTTTTATGACGTATTCTTTAGGAAGAGACAATATTAGAAAAACTGGTGGAACGAAATGGATGTACGATATTTATAATTCGTATCATTTGAAACCTTTACACACTGATAAAAAATTAAAATCCCCGGAACAACGACCTCTAAAAAGTTAAAACATATACGGATTGGCCCATTAAGTTAAATAAGAAGTTTTTGTGTTTAAAAAGGATCGTCGTGTTGAAATGGCTGAAACGATTTTGATAAATCATATCTATGAACCACCGACCGCTAAAAAGCCAACTTTTAAATAAAAAACCGCATCCAAATCGATTCATCCGTTTAAGAGCTACGGTGCCATAGAAAGACACATAGCGGTCAAACTTATAACACTCCTCTTTTTGCGTCAGGGCATAAAAACACTTGATATTGATTCCCGTTTTCGTAAATGATTTAACAGTATTGAATCCGATTTTGGCTGCTAGACTATTCTCTACAAGACATTCCTCCATTTTTCACAAATTTATGCATATGACCCGGATTCATACGCTTACACATTGAATTTTAAATGTGTTCTGATTTAAGAATAAATCTTAATCACGAGGATACAGAAATCTTTATGTATTTCTTAACGGATAATTTCATATATTTCTTTATCTAAATAGGTGTTTTTTTCCTTAAACCTACATTACATCTTATGTCTCATAGTTAGCGGCTAGACGTGTGGGTAGGACTTTAAGCTTTAGATATCTTCGGCTAATGGGAAGTACTTAAGCGCTTATCACGTCTCGTTTGCTCATTGGGTGATTATAGCGAACGATTTCTTGCGGATCAGGCTGTCAGCATTTCTGTCGCCTTTAAAAAGTATTTTCGCTAGAAAATTGTCTTCGAAAATACTAATTATGGTTTTTAACAGGAGTCACTTGATTTTATCTTGCCCAAAAATAGTTGTACCGTGTGGTGCCGGATGTAAAGAATAACACCACCCCATTTCTTTCCGTGGGTGTCGTAAAAGGCGACTTAGGGACTTAGTAGAGAATGGGCAGCAGCGTTCTCTATGCATTTTACCACCATACTGCGATCGCCCACCCGCCTGCCAAGCGTGGCGATTATGGCAAAGCCTACCAAATTGAGGGAGGCCTAAGTCCAGCAGTGGACGTCTTATGGCTGAAATGATGATGATGATGATGAATAATATCATCTCTATGACACCTACCTTTCATGAACTGGGAGAAGAAGACAAAATCACAATTGATTGATTCATTGACCAGCAGAATAGGAAGTTTCATTGATTGCGTCATTATGCTACATATACTCCTATCATAATTCTACCTTCATAGGAGTATATAATAATGCCAGCCCTATCTATCATAACGACCTTTGCACCTATCCGGTGTGCCAGTGACTCAGCTAGTATTCAGAGCTGGCACGCCACACTTCCTAGATTCACCTGCGCCTGCGCACAATTCATACTTCTCATCATGTCGATATAAATGGAAGGTGTATTTTTAGACGATTTTATTTATGGCTGTTTGCACAAGGTGTATTTTAGATATATCAGGTGATTTGAGTATGTATGAAGAGGAAAATGTCGCTATTTCTTTTTCAATATCTATCGTGTAAGTAATTGAAATTAATATTCTGAGCAAAATTTGTCGACCAATCAAGTAAAAACATCATACATTGCCACTGTGCTATGGAAGTGTGATAAATTGCAATGAGACAAAAATGATCGTTTATGTAACTTTGAATATTAAATTCGTCTAGTGGATATTGCAAACCGTACCTACCTGGTACTAAAACTGTTACTTGAAATCATTGTAAACATCTTTTCTTTTTTTTTTAAATTAACTTGAGCGTTTTTGTCGTCTCTTTTCCATAATAAACGAACAGTTGGAACTGAGCACCTGATTTCTTATGTGCCCATGAACATAGCTTTATGAGAACTAAAATAATATATATTATTTAAATATTTTTATCTTGTAATGTGCGTTTTGTTTGTGCAGAATAAACAATTTTTCTTTCTTTATTTCTGTATTAAATTGAATTGATTTAAAATAAGTCTGTTTCTTCCTATACTTTTTCAATGCTGCATTTTTTGACTGCAGAAACAATTTTGCTTTGCCTTGTAATAAAATATGAACTACATCATTATAGTGGTGATGAATGATTTAGCGCCGTTTGTGATTTTGGCAGTCACACCCGATACTTACCTACTGCCATATATGATCACGTGCCAAGCAATTATCTCTATTATCGACTGCCATTTTTTTCGTCGTACCTGGTCTATGATAGGCGGTCAAATGTATTGATGAGAACATTGACTTGTTATGTTTGTGTCAGAGATCGGAACGTGAATTTGTTGGAAAGAGTTATCGTGGACCTGGCAAAGGGAACTGAAGAAACACGGGTGGATTTTAGTCAGTAAAAGTCTGACCCGCCCTCCCGCACCATTTGATGATTTTCCACCCTAAAAAAGGGATCGACAACAAACATATACAGGATAAGTTTTTATCCAGTGCGCAAACTGTAACCATGAATTCAGCATATCATTCTAGACCAAAATAGATAGTTTTACAAAAAAAAATCTGCTGTTTCATAGAAAAATGCAATACCTACGGGGTCAAAATGTATGGAACAGCAGATTTTTTTTTGTATAACCGACGAAAATTTTCTACGCTGGGGTGTCTAGAATGATATGCTGAATTCATGGTTACAGTTTGCGCACTGGATAAAAACTTATTCTGTATAAATCTTGGCAAAAATGTGTGAAAAATTACCACCTTTTGACAGCTTTCGGTTGACATTGGAATCCACCCGGTGGCTTTGAACAACAAAATCAAAATTATGCAATGATTTTCCTAGAATTGCAATTCATGACAACTGCGTTCGGTGTAATGCCAACGATTTCATCGATAGTAACTATAAACACACTTAAAGCTAATTGGTTTCTAGAAACCACGTAGGTGTCAAAATGTTTAAGTCATTTAAATACTTATAGGATGATAATCTGGAAATAATATTTATCTAGTTACGTCTATATTTACCGAGAAAAAATACCATGTGTTTCACAGTTTTCATGATGAAATACATACTATCTCAGACGCGGTAAATTGTGATAGAATAACACGTGGAACACTCTTTCTCCCAGTATATAGATTAATTATTTTATTTCTTTAAGTAGGCTTGTACAAACACTTTTACACGTCAATCATTTATTCAAAACTAGATTAGGTCGCAGTTTCCTACCTGACTACTTTGAGATGAAAGGCCGAAACAAACTCAGAGGTCACAGTCTCTTTTAAAGTCCAGATATAATCATGGTCAGACCATGCGAAGAGTATGTAGATTGGTGTCTGAAATAGTCTTTTGAGGAAAGAACCAGAGGAATAGACTAGACCTATCCAGTGAGTGCACGTATTTGTCAGTAATCACGTAGCTCTACTTAATATTAAAGGAGGTCAACAAATTTACAAACAATGCCAAAGAGAGAACATTTGGGTAGGCTGCATCAATTACTCAAACTACCTAATCATGATTACAACTAATTGAGAAAAAAAAAAAAATTGCACTCCGGGAGTGCCGGCAGAAGTGAAAACTTGATTATTAACGTTGAGCATGTTTGATATTTTGGAATGGTTAGGGAATAATTTGTTGTTCAATTTCCATATTTTAAGCACTTTATATTCACGAATTTTACGAATACACAGCAATGTGATCACTACACAGACGGTCGAGCCATCAGCTGTCACCATCCATGGATGCGCGTGGCACGCTGTAACATAGACGAACATTCGCGCAAGCGCCCTGCGCCGCCTAAACGAAACAGTAGGCCCAGGCATACATTTTCGCCGCGCCGTAGAGAGGAGATAGCTGTCTACTCTCCATCCGTCCTACGCTTTTTCGATCAGGTCACGTGTCCTGACGCGAGTTTAAGATTTTATACCCATTACAGAAAAAGTGCTCAACGCCGCTAAAGAAGTTTTCACTTCAAAAATACTCAAAATATAATACTTTACAAAGTAAATATTCATGTCGTTGCATATATAAAATTTATCAATGTTAATGTGTATATAAAAATCGAATAATAATCCCATAATCCCACAAAATTACGAGCTCAACTAATGTAAAACTAATAAGCCTTCACTTCCCTCTTACTCAATAGTTTAATAATCGTAACAAAATTATTTTCCCACACATTTGTTTCTGGTTACTTGCCAACACCGATTTACAACTGACATAGAGCCGTCCTTAAGTCCGTAGACAGTTCATAAAAACTATCATTTAGAATATATTCCGGAAGAATGTTGGCAATAAAACAGATTAGAATATAAGTAAATACGAAGATAATTTGCTATAGTTTTTGATGTGGGTTTGCCCGCGAATTTTATGTGGGAATGGTGGTTGTTATCTGATGACACTTATTTTTAATCAATATTATAAAATAAAAAGCTGCTTTCCATCTACTTCCTCTTTGTCAAATCTTGTTGGCCCAAAAGTATTGAAGTTGGTTTCCATAATCAATCGATTCTCAAAAGGATTCACACAATCAGCCTATTATTGATTCCACGGCTGGGAAGGGGGGTCTGTTGTTTCAGTGTTTACTGCATACCATTGTATAGACTCAAGTTCTTCTAACTGGACAGACAGCTGTGCTGCTGGGGAAAAATTTGTTGCGCCATTTCTTCTTTTCAGCTAAAGCACTAGAAAGTGGTGACGGGTGGGCGTTTTGGGTGAATGTCTAATTGTAATTTTGACATTCAAAAAGTGCTGATCCTCAGCCTTATTTGATTTTGAGTGCAGGACGGTTGTTGATATTTCTTCTAATCTTTGGATCTAAGTCATGCCGGTATCCTCACGATGTTTTTCTTAGTTAAACGCCTTTGAAGATTTAAATCTACAGCTTACAGCTCGTAAGTCGCAGTCGTTTTCTGCTGGGCCAATACTGCTCACAAAGGGATTCAAGTTACTGGAAATCTTTGCTATAACATCTATTGTTCGGTTACCTGCCAACAACAATTTAAATTACAATGATGACTTAACTACTCCTGCTTTTAGAATTTCAGTTTCCTAATATCGCACCCCTAGATCTAAAGGGAACTAACTCAAAATTCTTAATTTTTAGGGTTCCGTACCTCAAAGGAAAAAGCGGAATCCTTATAGGATCACTTTGTTGTCCGTCCGTCCGTCCATCTGTCAAGACCTTTTTTCTCAAGAACGTGTGGAGGTATCAAGCTAAAATTTATATCAAATACTCAAGTCTACTGTCCCTTGGAGCTGTGAAAAAATCAAATTTCTAAGATAACGCAATCAAAAGATATAGCCATTTATGCCGCAAATTTTCGAAACTCGCAACGGAATCAAAACCTAAAGGGTACTTCCAGTCGATCTAGAATTTTGAAATTTGGTACGAAGCAACGTCTTATAGCACAGATATAGGAAAAATTGCGAAAACTGTAAATGTTTAGTTACATCATAATAAAATATTTTTTTAAGTTTTAAAACTTATACCTACACCTGTAGGTATAAAGTTTAAAATTTAAAAAAATATTTGTACGGAATCCTCGGTGCGCGAGTCCGACTCGCACTTGGCCGGTTTCTGAGTTATGCACACCTTTGAGTCTGTCATTTCAATACCTATCGAGCAATAAACCAAATTCAAAACTATTTCCAATATTTGGAGTCGAATGTTGGAAATAGTTTTGAATCAGGTTAATTGGTCGATAGGTATTGAAATGACAGACTCAAAAATGCATAACTCAAAAATTAAGAATTTTGAGTTAGTTCCCTTTAGATCTAGGGGTGCGATATGTGAACTGTTAAAGAATGTAATTTATTTTTATTTTCTTGTTTTTGTAATTGAAAGAGCTTTCTAAGCATAAAATACTCCCACGATTCACCACCAGGTGTGATAAAAAATAACCCATAATACATACGTCCCTATGACAAAACACCTTAACGTTTTAGTTGAGCTAAAATTACCAATTTTATTTTTACAAAATGTATGTTAGCCGGACATGCGAATATCGTGAATATCTAGATGTTTTAGCTCTTAGCTAATATACGTGGGAAGTAGAAAAATGTTAATACGTAGCTGAATGAAATAAACTAGACTTAATGGCGTGCTGGATTAGTATCTATCTTGTAAGTACGTGCAGGAGAAAAAATATACGTACTGACTAGCAGAAAAAAAGCGTATTATGAATTAGTCATGAAAATATTTCAGTATTTTTTCTTAACATAATCTGTTCAATAATGTTATTACTCGATTTCCAGGTTGAAAATATTGTTTTTGGGGTTTTTGTATCTGGAATTTTTTAGTAGCAGCCCGGAGTTTGAATGCGTCCCAATTGATGGCAATAGGCTCGCCTCCTATACCAATAGGACTTCTGATTAAATGTGGTGGTACTATAAGTACACTTCTGTCCATTCTTTTGAAGCAAAAAGGCGAAATGTTGTTGTTTAATTTTATGAATCTTCGTCATTATTATTTCAG